>VXAV01008677.1:26296-51086 GCA_013399715.1 Alectura lathami | reverse complement strand
AAGATAATAAGTTATGTTTCTGAAATGTGGGTGGGACAAAAGAATGAACAGAGAATAAAGTGATTAAAGGATGCCAACTTCCAGCATTGTCCATAGGCCCAGGCCATGCTCCCTTTGTGCCCTGACACGTTCTCTGCATCACCTGAGACCCTCAAAAACTGACAATTCATAGGTCAAAATTTCAGTCANAAAAAAAAAAAAAAAAAAAAAACCACCATCTTTACATTAAGCTCTGATGGCCCTAAAGCCAGTGCTGACTGCTGCTGAGAATGAGATGCTTCTAGGTGACAAAGTCCCATGCTCACATCAAGTCCTACGTCAAGTACCAATGAAAGATATCAGCTTTTCTTCCTAAACTCCCAGAGGCAGCAGCTGTGCCTTCAATAAGACCCTGAAACGGTCACCAGAAAGAGCAGCCCAAATCCACAATAAAACCTGTCAGAACTACACATACAGTTCATCAAGGGAAGGGGAAGGAAAAATTCCCAGAAACTTTTAAGAAAAACAAGTTCCTGGCTCATAAAATTTCTCTGAGTTTGTCTCAGACTGTGCAACCTAAGTATTTGCAATATTTCCCATGTTTTTACTAGAAATACTGCTAATATTGAGGGAATTTGATATACTTACCAAAGCCAAGAACAGGAAGTTTTTAATGTCAGCTATGAAACATCACTCACATATAAATACAGAAAGTATTTTTCAATAAGCTCGGGACACAATTACAGCTATAAACATTTGAAACAGGGCAGCCCCCTGCCATAATCTGTGCTCCTGAGACTCAGTCACACTGAAAATGCAGCAACATATTTAACAACTGCAGATAGTAGAAGATCACTGTTTCAGGCACACTGCACATTTACACAAGAGTTCTTCTGATCATGGATTGTGGAAAAGGCACTGCTTTTAGATTTTAGTTCACTGACTTCTCCGCTCATTTAAGCCCGTTTTCCACTGAGATACAAAATTGTGCATATATGAGAGCAAAAACCAGATAATTTAAAAAGGTATTTCAATAATGTTGTATCTAGCAAACAATGCAATGGTGAGCAGTAGATAGAGCCTTTTCTTATTTAAAAAATTAAAGCTGAATTTAATTTTTAAAGTGTAGGTCTAGAGAAATTCTGTCAGAGAAAGACATTTTGCTCATAATTTCCCAGGCATCTTTCTCTCTTTTTAAACCACTGACTGTTTCTGCTCAGGCAGAAAAAAATAATAATTCACATAGGTAGGTACGTGTTCATGGTCTGTACTGTTCTTCAGTTAACTGTAAAAATAGACTGATTAAGAATGCATGGGGTAGACCTCTTTTTATAAGTGTGCATATGCCAACCAACTTCACACAGGCAATCAAGAAGCAAGAGTCCTACCTTGAACTTGAAAAATCTGCTTTCTCTAAAGCCATAAACTGCAGCTGCCATCAGAAACAGACCCAATTGCTTTTCTTTTTCACTTTCCAGGGCAAGCAAATCTATTTCCTGTTAGAGCCTGTACTTATAGTTTAATTCTATCTTATGACTTAAAGACTAAAATATTTGAGAACCACTAAGATTTTTCCACCCATTTAAAAGGGGAAAAATGCAAAACTAGAAACAGATGTTTTATAATGTATTTCATTTATTTTGGCCACCCATAAAGCTGTGGCTTATGTTAGTGCCAACCAAGTTAAAAGCAACAGAGTTTTACAGAAACAATATGCAATACATTTTAGAATGACCAGGCATGGGAAGCACCTTTCAATAAACTCCTTTTTAATAAGTAATTTTTCATGTCATAAAAAGAGTATGAGAATTACTGAAGATGTCAGTGGTACAGCCAAACTTGGGCAATTCCTCCAGGGATGTGCAAAGTTTATGCAGCTTTTCTATGTTGTCATACCTTAATGCATAGCCTGGAAAAAGCAGATGACCAATGTATACATAGGAAACAGATGGGTCAGATGAAATTAGAACAACTGAGGACAATGTCATTAGAACAACAAGACGTAAATAACAGTCAGTATGTTTATACTGTGTCTCAAACAGTTATTCCAGAGACATCTAACAGCTAAATTTCCGAATAATTAAAACTATCTTATCCAAACAATCACCAGACTTGGGCTAGTATAAAGCTTTCACTTTTTTTCAGTGCTCATGAATGGAAGCAAAAGCATTTCAGAAGTTAAACCCATGAGACACCAAACAGTTGCTGCGGTACTTACTGATAAGGTATCTCATGGAAATTAAAGTAAAAATAGTCATGTTGAAATTTCTCCTGTACCTGTTCTTATTTAGACAGAGAAATCATTGCTCAACAACAAACCCACTTTAGCAGAACACCTTCAGCACAGTACTGCAGGCTAGGGGACAAAATGAACAATAAAGAATGTTTGGTCTCAAAGTATTTCTTTATTAACAATTTACTGCAAAGAACACCGGTCTCATAATGTAGATATGACTTACTAACCTACCAAAAACATTATAAAGAAAGCATAAGGAAAGGACAACGGCTGTATTTTAAGAAGACAGAACAGCATTAAAACTTTAACTTGTATTTCTTGGCTTGCTATACAAACATTCAAAGAAAAAATATTTTTCACCTTACTCTGCAGAAGAGACACAAAAAGTGAATTGCAAAAGTTAATTGGAAAGTAATATAATATGAAAGCTTAGCAATTCAGTACAGCAACCAGCAGTACAGACTTTCCCACATGCACAGATTCTTGGAATATGAGCTTCTAATACAAAATACCTTTTTAATTACATATCAGTACAATTTTGAACTCATAAACAAATAGGAATTTCATTATCATCAAACCAAGTGCAAATACAGAAAACTCACTTTAATTCAGAGGCATGCTTAAAAGCAGTTTAAAAACAAAATATGCTTTACAAGTATTTCTCCAGGTAAAGCAGTTTATCCATCATTTGCCCATGCTTTCCTTCTCAGAGAGACACACTCATTTGAACTTGAAAAAGCCAGAACGCTGAAAGTACCTCCCCAATATGTTGACTGAGGACTGTAATTCATCTAAATTATGCAACTGGATTCCCACAGCTGGCCCACAGCTTGGCTTAGAGCTCAATTNAACTTATATTGAAGTTCTGACACTAATTAACAGAGCAAGCAAATGCTGACATGAGTGACAAACGCTGGTTAATAGTTACTGTGAGACCAGTGCTGCCAGCTGGCATTTTTCTGTAAGACTTTGCAGTAATAATATCTTTCTNGGACACAAAGCCAAACCCAGCCACAGCAGCAGCAAGACCCTGATTTTCAGACAAGAAATCAACAAGAAAGCATGCAAGCATCATCACTTGGCGGATACACGGGGACTAGAGTATAGGAATTCTTATGCTATATAAACCTATGCAGCTTTACACAAACAGCCTTTGGCTTTTTGTCTCTGGCCTACCTGGACAGTAACAAAACATGTTTATCAGATCATACAAGCCTAGAACCTGAGCTGCAAGCAGTTAAAATCTGAAGGTCACTATGCTGCAAAATTAAAACATGCTTCTATGCTTTAGCAACGCAGACAACGATAAAACAAAGCCTCCACAACCACCTGTAATAATATTCCTGTTCAGCCAGCAATTCCAAAGTGCTCAGCAACACAAGGTAGACATTTTCTGCAGCTGGTTTTACATGTACATTCCTGGCAAATTGTTGTCTCATCTCCTCTTACCTTCACATTAGTCCGGAGTGCACAGTAACATGCAAAAAACATTGCAGTAAACAAGGAGCATATGGACCAGTATTCAGCGTCTCTGCTCTGCACAAACGGTACACACACGATCCCGAGCATGTGCTACTAAGGAGCATCCGTTCCCTCTGTCAGTTTGAAAATGCATTGATCTCTGTTTTTCTGACTACAAAAAGACATGTCTTGAAGGCACTGAGTGAAAGCTACATATCTCTTCATCGACTATATATAGCAATATGCCCAGTAATTTCAATTAGCAGAGAATTCAGCATCTGAAACTTGGACCTCAGTTGCTTTTCCTTCCAGCATTTTAAATTCAGGGGGGGGAAAGGAGGGGGAACTCACCCAGAGGGGAAAGGTGAGGAATTAAAATGTAAGCAGCGAGTTACTTATATTTCCCCCTGGCTTTGATATTTTTCTTTTCAGTATTTTACAAACATTATACATGGAAAATGAAGAAAGGTTTATCTGCCAGTTCTCAAATTTACTGTAGATTCTGCACTGTTTCTGTCTAGTCTTGTTAAAGATGCAGCATCCCTTTTAAGAAAGACAACGTCATCAATCATGACAGATTCAACATGTTCTACTTACAAATACAGTCTCTGATTAAGGACAATGGCTGGCTGGCTTATTAACGTTTCCTCAAATGCAAGTTCGGTCCCCTGTGCTAATCTATTTTTAAATAAAAAGTCCCACCTACTCCTTCAGTGTCTTTTAATAAAAATGCAGCAGAGTACTTCTAAAGATCCTGAATTGCATTCTGCTCCCAGCTAAGACACTGGACATCAGTTTCAAATTGCTTGCTTTCTTGCTGGGATTAGAAACACAGAGGAAAAATTAAAATCAAAGCAAAAAAAAAATCCTGGAGAAGGCTGTGCCCTCACATTTGTAAGTACATATTCTGAATTTAAAATGCTCAAATATCTTCCAGAAGGAGGGAACTCAGGATCTAGCCAGAAGGCAAAGCTTTAATTCACATGCACAAAAATAAGATCAAACCACTTCTTCTACTCCTGTCAACCGCTGGGATGCTACAAATTAACTGATTGTTTACTGGAATGCAGAGACACAAAGTCAAAGACTCAACTCTTTGTTTACAGCATCGGGAACCACTGATATTCGTACTGAATTATGAAGCAGCCTTCAGGAATAAAATCCAAAAAGATCCTCTGCTTTTTTTTTTTCACTGCAGCAGATAATGTGGGAGGCAAAGAGTGGAAAAGGCTTTACTACCTCCTTCTCCATCAGCACAGAGCAATTTGTGTAGGAAAAGCATAACTTAATAGAAATATCTGCAGTGACTTTTAGGATTTCTTTAAATAATGCTTTATGTAAACCCCCTGGAAACCTGCAGAAATACTGAAGTCCTATCAAAGTCAGTGGATATGTTTCTGTGGGCAACGAGGTGAAGAAGCTTTAACAGGAGGACATGCATTTAAAGAAGAAAACCAGGGGGAGGGGAGAGACGGCAGGGTTTTTTCCAACATCTTCCCAAAGACAAGCTCTCAGAAACTGTCGTCAACTCCAAGTGAACAGCTATTTTTAGCCTGTCATTGTTTGTGCCTTTTTTTAGGAACGGAAAAGCAGTCGTGTTTAAAGCTAGATACTGCTTTATAATGTGTCCTAAGACAGCTACTTAATTCGATCCCCAGCTCCATCTGTCATACAAATTAAGTAATTAGTAATCACAAGTGTCTTTGGCACAAGCAATGACTTCCAGAACAAAAGAGATGAACCCTTGTCTTAAATCTAATACTGCAACTTCTATTAGGAATTAAACCAGGCTCTAGATGCCATAGTTCACAAAACCAGGATATCCCAAAGTTAAGACAGTTCAGACTCTGGCTGCAGCAATATCCATCCAATAAGCTAAAACATAGTAATGCATTGCTCAGCAAAAACATGGGAGAATTAATTGATGTATTTTTCTGACAGTCTTCAAGCAAAGAGATAGAGAAAGACATCATGGTGCATTTTGCAGTACAGTACATTAACAATTAAAATTTAGCATCTAAGTCACTGGAAAAATATCATATATCTTGGGGAATTGTGATCCACTGGAGAAATGCAATTCAAAAAGCAAAGATGAATAGATGCACAGCCCTGAACAGCGAGGAAAGGCTCAGGCAAGCATGTAGCTGCATATGAAAATCAAATTCAAGTCTCCTTTCTGCCAAAGGAATTACACAAGGTTTCAGTCAGCAGAGTCTTTGAAATAACTTTCTACTTCATGATCCTAAAAAGTTAATGTTTTTTGTATTTAGGCAAACAAACCCAACATGAGGAAAATAGGGATCTTAGAAAAAGAAAGCAGAGCTGTGTAACTATAAGACTCCCAAGCGATAACCTGTATAAAATACTTCAGATACATTTAGGAAAACAAGAAGTAATGCAATCCCAGAGTCTTCACTCAGAAAAATCTGGCATGACTCTTGACTGTCTGGGAGGAAAAGTTATCTAGGAAATTACAGAGCCTGGCCCTCATGACATTGTGCCAGTGAAAAGGGAAGACTCCCAGCCATGCCTCCTATAATAACTCTGGGGCATTTGAGAATTTGATGGAAAATTGAAACCTCTGTACAAGCCAGCAAGGTATTACTTTGATAGCAGACCAACTTAACACATTTAGCAGGGGCTACTTCAGGTAATCTTCACAAGCAGAGCCCTGCAGGGTTTTTGTTCACCTCTGCCAAAACATTTCTTATTACAGCTGTCTAATTTTTAAAGGCAGTGTTCTCATCAGGGAACATACAGTATTTTATTATGACTAACAGGTACTCAAAAGCAACACATGTTGGTGATATCTGCTGTCCTTGATGTATAGGTGATAACAATGAGATAGGAAAAAGTCTTGCCCGAGCCTGACATGCTAGAAATAGCAGAGCATTTTAATGCTCAGGTCCTCTTTAAACAGGAGACAACAGAGAAGAATCCCATGGATAAAAGAGGTTACTCCATTAAAAAAAAAAAAAAAAATCTAGGTTAGGCATGAAAACACTAGTGAGACTGTAGTCCAAAAAGCCACATTACAGACCCTCTTTAAAAAGACACAACTCCTGACCTTAATATTCTTAGATGACTGAAACCACTGAAGCCTTTATCTTGAGCCGTGAAATTTCACATTATTTTATGCTCTCATGCCTAAGGAAGGTAAAAGAGAGCGCTTGTAAAGGAATCCTGGTTGTCTGCAGGGCTTCAAAGGGAGCAGAAGGCCTGTACTTCCCTGGTGGTCCTTGATCTCAGGAGGACCCAAGGGCAAGATGCTTCCTACTGCTACAGCTCCTCTGACAATGGCAGCAGTCAAATAGCGCTATCACTGTCCAAAGAAGAGTGATAGGAGCTAGTAGTAGTGGTAGTAGTAGTTGTAGCAGCAATAGTAGTAGTAGTAGTAGACATGTCCTGTTGCCATTGTATGCTGAAGCAGAGGCCAAGGGACTGCCATTGTGCTGTGGTGCTGTTCAAGGACAAAGACAGTACTTGGAAAAGCTCACAGGAAAACAAACTGAACAGGAGAGTAATATTTTCATCCTTGGCAGTCTAATCATTTTCAAGTTTTTTTCCCAGGCATCACAGAAGCAATATTGTTGTAAAGGAGAGGAACGGCTAAAGGACAGACTAAAAGCACAGGGAAGAAAGTGATGTTCTCCAGTGTTCATACCACAGTGCAAAGTGCCTCCCTTCACTTAAGCACCACATTTGTGGGTAAATGTTATAATCTGCTTTTAAAAATCTCCCTGCAATGAGACAGATTTTATGATCACAGGGAAAGCAGAGATCAGCTAGGGGAAAAAAAAAAAAAAAAGTAGAAAAGAGAGGGGGTAAGGACAGAAGAAAAGAGTGCATTCTCTGAACAGACAGAGGAAGAGAGAGAAATGTCAATGCTGTCCTCCAAGTCACTGCCTTTCAGTAACTGTGGGTGCAATTCTCCCTCTTTTTGCAATGATGCTGGAGGTACTGGCTTGTGCAGTCATGGCACCATGGCTACAGTCATGCTCCATCACACCCTGCCTTTGCACACTGCAGTGATGCCACCCATACAGCACTCTAGTCCTGCATCCGATGTCAGCACATGAGCTTTAAACTAGAAGGATTTTACTACTTTCCCCATTTCTGAGATTTTAAATTGTCATGAATATGTGATTTTCCACAGCTAAAGGAAGTTCATTACACGGAAAAAATCCATGTCTGTGGCTGGGATAGTGAAGAAACTGATACCAGCTGCAGGTCTTTGGTGCTGTAGGGTCTGTGTTTTCTACATGGAAAAACACAGCTGACTCCCCTAAAGAGTAGGTTAAGCCTACGGGACACCTGGAAACAACTAAAGAAAAGAGAATGTGGATCACAAGCCACAACTCCAGGGAAAGTTTGTTTAGGTTTTCCTTTATAAATGCAACAGTACAGTCTAGGAAAGTATAACAGACAGAGGAACTAAATTAGCAGCCTGAGCTCAGCAAATCCTCATATTTCCAGAAAGAGAAACAAACAAACAAAAAAGGCTGAATAGATTATTTGCAAACTCTCATTGCCAGTATTGTAAACATCTCCCTGGTACACTGGCATTCTGATGGAAAAGTTGCTGAGTCAAATATTCTTCCTCACTTCCAGGCCAGTAAACAGCAAAGACCTTCCTCTGGGCTGGTTTAACTGAAGCCACAGTTTTCCTGAAAATGTTCTGTTTCCATTTTTTTTCTGTTCATAATCTGTTCTGTTCATAAAATCTTGCTAATATAATTCCCTTATTCTTGAACATTTAATACTTTACTTCATATCCCAGCTTTCTGCTTTCTGTCCTGTTATTTCAAAAAGGAAAGTTTTGATGGGAAATATGAGAAAAAGCATATAATTTACTTAGAAACTATTTCTTCTCAATATTAAATTTATACATATTTTATGAACAAAGCCATTGTGGTTACTATTTCAAAACAGAGCCATAAAAACCATTTACAATAAGCAAATTTGAAGAAAGTATATTGCCAAAAAATAAATAAAAACTATGTGAAGAATGGTCTGATCCTGTGATTCTTTTCTCTCTGGCTGTGAATTTCTCAGGAAAGGCCTCCACATTGCTCCCAATGACTCTAACACTGAATACTGCAAAACAAAAAAACAGGCCCAGAAAGAAGGAATTAAAGATAGCCTCATAAAGCACCTTGGGTTACTCAAAGCCCCAGGGGCAGGAGCTGATCTCTGCCCTCTGGGGACAGTGACAGGGCCTGAGGGAACAGGGCCCGATGGAGCTGCATCAGGGGAGGGTCAGGCTGGGGGTTAGGAAAAGGTTCTGCAGCAGAGTGTGCTGGGCGTGGAACAGGCTCCCCAGGGCAGTGGGCGTCAACTTGCCAGAGCTCAAGGAGCATTTGGACACCGCTCTCAGACACGGAGTTTGGATTTTGGGTGGTGCTGCGTGGGGCAGGGGTTGGACTCAGTGATCCTTGTGAGTCCCTTCCAACTCGGGATATGCTGTACCTGTAACCTGTGGGTCAGGTTTATTTAATGTTTTATCTAGTCCAGCTGAGTGAGGAGACCTGACTACCTGACCATTTACATTGAGAGGCCCAAGCTTGTAGATCAAACTGTGAAGACGTTTTCAGCTCTGAGGATCTGCAGTTGAATTTCCTGGATTTCACTCAAGTTGATGACTAGCACATTTCCTCAACACCTAGACTGTACTGGGAGGTGTCATAATGACCAGTAAACAAGCAGGAAAGATGTGAAGTCCTGAAATCTACATCTGTAAAGCACCTCAAGAGCAAATGTATATTGAAGCCTTGTCATCTAGGTATGGTTATTTTTATACTTTCACCATTGTAGGGCAAGATTGTCACCCTGAAAGATTCCCATCTGTTCCGTATTGTTTATACATGCACAAATTCACAGGTATATGGGGATACGTGTGTATGCAAAGTGCATGGATGTGAGACGCGATGTCAAGTGCAAAATAAGACGAGGAGAATGTTCACTGCTACCCCCTGTAGAAATTAATTTATAAGGTGGTTGGCCTTTCTAATTGGTATACACTGCCTGTGACTGTGGAGGTAGATGTAGGGATAAAGTCAGCATGAAAATCCAAGATGATTAAGATGCTTAGAGGCCTATGCTTTTCTTTTTTTTTTTCCCCTTAGAAAAAGTAATTATTACGATTGTTTGGAAAACTTCGAGAAAAAGAAACTTCGAGAAAATTATGTCTATCTTTTCATGATTGGCCATCACCCCCCAATTATGAATTAACATTTTACTTTTATAATTTATGAACTATAATTTATGAACTAAGCTAATTCATTTAAGCATAAAATCCACATTTCCATGGTAACAGCATGAATGAAAGAGGAATGAACCTCCAAAGTTCAACAGCATTTATTACAGTACTTAAAATAAACCTCCAACAGTTTTCATCCAGGAAATTACTGTCGCATTTCTGTATGAAAATAAATAAATAAAGGAAGTTCTTATTGTAGATTTCTATAAGAACAACTTGATTTTATATTGTACTTGATAAAGACCTGTATGTGTCAAAACACCTAGGATTTTGTTTTCTGTACTGTGATTTTAGTGGAGGAAGCTATTAAAAGGAAACCTATTGTTAGACTGAGGCATATGACATAAAATTTTGTAATAGTGCAAGTAACCTATGTTTTCATGAAAACACAGGTTTAGACTTCATTGGTGTAGCCAGTATTTTCATTACACAAGAAAAGTCACAGATTTTACAATACCTAGAGAGTACAATGACGGATATTCACTAGCCATGCTGTAACTATTCTTCATTCAGCTGACAGCAGTTATTATCTTTATATATAAATAAACCACTGCTAGAAATCTGATCAAATAGATAAATATCTTATTTTGAAAATATGTTTATATTTAACCAGTTCTTAAAAGGTAATTTGAGTTGCATATCATTGTCACACAAAGTATAATTAAGTATTGAAACTATTTACAAGTGATTTGTAATATTTTCTATGTTTTAATGATTTCAAATCAAGATTCAAGATATTTCTAGAAGCCTTAAAAATCTAAGTAAATTACTTGGCTCAATACAGAATGAATAGGTAATCTAGTTATTCTAATAATCTAACTAATAAAATAATTTTCTTACTTTAAAAAAGAAAATAATATTTACTGTAAGTAATTACAAAAAATGAAGAAGGAAAAGAATCTTAGTGGAGAGAATTCACTTTGAGACACAGACTAATAATCTTCTCTAAGTATAAATACGTGTATATATAGTTAATTAGAGCTTTTACAAATACAATTTGTGAATTGTGAATTTGTTTGTGGAATCCAAGAAAAGCATGCTTAAATCAGGTGTCCATATTACCTATGGATAGCTGTACACCTAATGTCACAGCAACCTATCACTGTGAAAGTCAGTGATGTATGCTATATATGTATCTCAGCTGGGAGCTGTGAGTCCAACGTTTGAAGACATTGTCAACCTAGATACGTTTTCCTCTAGAACTATCCAAATCATAAAAATAATCCCCAGACTAAGACACACAAAATTTATCCTAGTAGGAACAATAGCATCAGCAAAAAAACTCCCATTAATGACTTTTCCTTGAGAGTTTTACTGATTATTTCATTTCTTACCTCTGCTCCTCTTTTAGCCATCAAACCAAATATTTTCATCTGTATTTCTCTTCCACTAGTCCATACAGAGCTGTGTTATTTTTTAAAGACAAAGAAAATTCTAAGGTGTGTATCTTTCTCAAAATCAGCCCTTTTACCTATGTCTTTCACTCCTTTTTTTGTGTTCATTACTCTACTACCACTGCTGATGGCTGTTAATTGCAGTGTGGCACCCAGAAACACCAGTGCCTTGGGAAGAAGAGGTTCCATTCTCCATCACCTTCAGTCACTTATAAACTGATACCACTCTGATGTTGCTGTCTTACAATACATGTGATGCAATTTTACCTATCTCCACTAAGCACTCTGAGTTTTAAAGCATAGGCACCACTACAAATGGGGAAATTTATACCGAGAAATATACATATGTACATATCTATACATACATATAAATAAGTATAGAGCAGTCAAGTTTTTGGAACCATTAAATGGTTAATTTTCACATACATATAAGCTAAATCAGAAAAGCACTGCTCATGTTTATTCCTTCCCCCTTTTCTATTACATTCCCCAATTCCTCCTACACACCAGTTGCAATATTATTTCTTAATTGCTAAAATAAGGAGAATGACATCCTCTTTTCTAGGGAGATCAAGCAAGATTCCTAAAAGAAAAATGCCCCTGAGCATCAAGTATCTACATCCTCTAAATCATTCCCAGCTAATCACAAAATATGTTGTTTTGAGCATCTCAGCAGCTCTTTCTGAAAACTGATACTGAGAAGACCTATCTCAGCACTCTCCAACCAATGCAATCATGAAAAGAAAACACTTTTTTGTTTATTTTTACATTGTGTGGTGACACCCAGTAGGTGCTGAAGGTACTGACTGAACCACTATTGCCACAGTTTTGTTGTTCTAGGTTCAAGGAACCTCTTCATGTTAAATGCCACGGACAAGGTATGATTATTGTTTTCTGGACGCCAGATTCTGCAATGACTTGAGTTCTGAAAAATTTGGCAAAGAAAGCCAAAATGTTACAATGTCCATAGAGATTTTTCACTTTAAAATAGAATATTAATATGTAATACTGTTTAATATTGTAAACCAAATGTAAATGACAACACCAAACTAAAGGATTTCACTACCAAAATAAGTCTAGAAAGTCAAAATGATTAATTTCAACTTTTTATCACAGAACATTTTATCTCAGCCCTCAAAACGTTTTCAACAAGACGAAGCAGGACTATTATTTCCAAGCAGTTAAAGAAAATGTTTGCACTAATATCATTTAACCGATTCTATTATTTCCAAGCAATTAGCTTCCCTTTAAAATACCAAGCCTTGTGCATTTCTTCCAGACATGTCTTCTCCTCACTTCAGTATTCACTTGAGTCACATGCAGTGAAGAACAGATAAATCCAGGGAATGTCTTCAGTTGAAATATCTTATAAAATGCATATTATTGCTGTAATCTGATGATATTTCACACATTAACTGACTTCAACACTCTTTCTCTGTAACCGTTTATAGAAGCTAAAAGCTCTGGCAATCTTTGTGGCTATGAGGCTGTCTCTAAGCATTTAGCTATTACATCTATATGCAAAATTATTCTCTCAGTGTAGTACACAGGGTCAATATCTTTTTTACATGGAGGACAGGACTGAATGAGACATGCATGCTGACAGCAGCATATCAATTGAGAACAGCCATATTTATCTAAGAGGAAAATTTTCTGTTCCCTTAATGCTTTAGTTAAATAGTTTTCCAACTAGCACTCCCATTGACCCAGAGAAGTTAGAGCATGCCTCATTTTGCATTAACCAAAAATAACATCAAATCTCTCAGGAAAACAAAGAGAGAGTCTACTGCCAATCATAGTACAAGCAACCTTTTAAATTCCAGCAGGGTCATAACGATCTACAGTCCTGTAAAACATGAGAATTTGGCTGAATTATATGTATATACTTATATTTTTATTATATATTTATATATATAAAATATACACTGCATGAAAATTTACCTTTACTGAAGTGAATACTGAAAAACCTCTTATTAATTTCAATTAATTTTATTAATACTCTTTAAGGTATAAAGTGAACGTTAAGACATGTCACACTGTTGAGTTTGTATGTAAACCACAGTTAGAAGGAGCTGGTGCTCCCTGGTATTCTTCTGGAAGAGTAACAGCTCTACTTTGACTCTTCCACAAAAGCAGAACAATAGTGTCTTAGAGCGTGCTAATTACAGCCAAAGTGGAACCCAACATACTGAAGTGTGCCTTAACAGATGTTTGTAAATACTCATCTAGTCACAATGACTGGAACCCTGGACACAGCGTCAGGGCATCATGCATCATCGTCAGATAGTATTCTGAAGAAAGGAATGCTGTCTTCTGAACAATTTCAAAAAACTTCAGTCTAAACGGCTCTTGGATACCTCTAACCCAAGCATGGCTTCATGATTTGGTTCCTACATGAACTGTACTCTCATAAATACAGCAAAAATTACAGAAAGTATATAAACCAGTGGTGATTGCTCAGAAAGTCATGGAGTTTGGTTCTGATTTCAATGACAGATATATTGTGTGGGTCTGTGAGTTGAAGGGCAGGTGGACAGGAGATATTCTTCCCTGTGTTTACCAGTCAGAATTGAGGAAAGGCCACCAAGCGTTGTAGTGACTCAGCAAGATATGTCAAATTAGACTACAAAAAGATTTTTCTCTTATCACTAGAGAAGAGGATAGGAAGATCTGTTGTGAGAGGTGGCTCGTGTCTAGAAAATAGAAGAATGCGTTTGGGTTAGTCTCTTGTGAGCTGAAGAGATGCAATTCAGCTGTAGATTTTTTTTTTTAATCTGAGTCTGAAGAGAGAGAAACGAATGAAATAAGGAAATAAAATAAACCATAGGAAGGGCCACCAAACCAACACATGAATGTAGTTTATCTCCACAGCTTTGATGAATCTTGGTCCTTCACAAAACCTGTGATGTAATAAGGTAATGAGAATTAAATTTAGTGGTCAATAAAGACTGCTCTTATGTGCATGCATGTTTACCCTTTTTAATTATAAAAATGTGTATCTCTAAACACTGTTTTGGAAATGTGCTTATTAATGGGTGCTGCTTCTGTACACAATGCTCTTGGAAAAACAAGCCAAACCACAAAATACATTAAATGGGAAGATGATTGTTTCCTGCCCATTTCTGCAGAAGTCTGGCCAGGAAGGCCTGGTCTAGATGATAGCCCAGGCCTTCTGGCCCAATTCCAGATATATCCTCCGGGTAATCCAAAAAGAAAGCACAAGACTGGAACAATCTGGAAAAGTTTGCAACTCCCCAGTAGCTACTGTCTGTACCAGAAAGCTGTCATTTCATACTTTTGCTTTGTATTTTTCCCCACTCCTTCCCCTATTTCATGGCAATTTACAAGATGGATTTTTGTTAGAGATGCAGAAATTCTGAAGCTGTATGTGAAACTGTAAAACTCAAAATTAAGCTATGCTCAAGCTAAGCTCAGAAATGTTGGCCACTTCTATAATTAAAACTTTTATAAATCTCTCAGTACTTCCTGATACATTAGTTTTCTCTGTCATTTGACAGCCCTCTGCACTGAAATAGCTTGTTGAATATTTTAGAATCAACATCACAGGACCACCGCTTCCGTGGAAGAGCTATGATTAATTTTTCACAAGTGCATAATTTCAGGGCATTGTGAAATTCAACTTTCTTTGGTTTCTTTATGCAGCAATGTTCTGATGTCATTTTGAACAAATGTGTCTATGGCAACATATTCCTATTATCAAGGATCTTATATATCTTACATCATCTCTGATTTTTTTTACAGATAATTAGCACAAACTTCAATGCTAATTGTTAAAATCAGAATGAAAATTGAAGTTTATGTATAAAGCATCTTATGCCTTTATTTTACCCTAAACAGCTCGAACAGATAAAGCCTTGCTTATATTATTAGAACCAGGAAACATTTGAGACCAAAACAGCTCACAATTTACCTCTCATTTCCTGGCTTCTGCTACTACAAGGATGATTCGTTTATTCATCATTCCATTATTGCATAGCAAATAGTGTACATTAGAATGTTATTTCTCTGTGCTAGAAGACAAGTTGACAGTAGTAAGAGCCTGCACTGGGAGCCAGAGCTCTCAGGATCTCCCTTTCAGCTTCCCAGGTGTAGTAAACAGATCTACCCTTCAGTTTATTCATCTGCAAACTGGTATTTATGGTATTTTTCCCAGTAATCATTTTCAGGATGTCATCTTACTACAATCCTTAAAGTCTTGCAACTGCACTGCAAGTACATCTTACCTTTCAGTAAGGACATGCTATGTGAATCTTCATTCTGGAAGCCTTGGATGACAAAAAAGTAATAGCAGTTAAAATTTTAATGTCATTTTTAGACATCTATGTGAAACATTTGATTTCCATAATCTGAGCAAACACATCTTATTGCTCATTGAAATCTTTGTGGTCTACCGCCTACAGTGTGCAGCTTTGTGCTCTACCACCTACAGCATTTCCCAAAGTATTTTTCCCTGTGTGAAGGCATTTATTTGTGTCTTCCTCTATGGAAAGCTGTTTGTTTGATTTTCAGAATGGGGCCTTAACTTTCATACAGCTCTCCCAGCACATCTCTAGTCTGGCACCCCATAATTCTAGAAAAAACCTGATCAAGCTTTTAGCTTGATATTTTAGCTATATTCTTAGTAAAATATCAAAACCAATGAGATGCCATTTACTAATATTTCTCTGAACTTCCCACTAGAATAAAACTTAACAACTTCATATCTGTGTTCAAATAACCTCAAACTTCTTGTGTTATTTTTTCCTGGTATATAGTTTTAAGTTTATTTAAGCCCCAGACCTCAAAAGTCGCTATGTGGCACCCTGAACAATCTGCAATGTCTTCATTCTGCCCATAAGAAGAATCTTTCACTGCCTTGCTCCTTCTTATTTCACTGTATTTTTTTTTTTTTCAGCTACTGTACAATCACCACACAAAACAAGTTCAAGGTGAAGGGCATGAGAGAGGAAGGGAATTTATGCCTTCTAGCCAAATTTTCTGAAGAAGCTTCTGACAGTTTTATGCCTGAAAAGTAATTCAGAGCTATGTAGGTAGCATGTCAGAAGGTCCAGCTGCAGAAATAGGACAGAGAAAGAAACTACTAAAAGAAAATTCCTTGATAACAAGAACCAAGAAATTGCATATGAAAAATCTTAGTGTAGCAGAATTTGCTTGCTGCCTATTGCATGGGAGGGGTTCACTGGCTTGAGCAAAAGCCTATGGCTCATATGATTTATTTTAACTCTCTGCTTTGCCGTAAGCACACATCAGTGTGATAAACAGCAAGATATTTAACCTACAGGAACTTCGATTCTTAACTATTATTAGCTCCTGAGCATGATCACATCTTTTAGACACTATGGAATTAGCAGGGGTTACCAAAACAACCACAATAAAAGCAAGTTTAAACAAAATATACCAAATCACAAACAGTCTTGGACATAACCTGACACCTAAAACATGTCTAAAGACTCAGACAGCCACCCAGTCTGCTAGTTCTCAAAGTTCTTGAAGGCTGCTAAAGTGTTTAGATGCATTAATTAATTGGAATATCCTGATTTAGCATGGAAGTTGTCTTCATCTTTAAACTCACACATACTCAAAGGATGATTTCTCATAGAATCATCGTATCATAGAATAGCTTGGGTTGGAAGTGACCTCAGAGATCATTTAGTTCCAACCCCCCTGCCATGGACAGGGCTGCCAACCACTAGCTCACTAGATCAAACTGCCCAGGAACCCATCCAGCCTGGCCTTGAACACAGCCAGGGATGGGGCAGCCACAGCTTCTCTGGGCAGCCTGTGCCAGCGCCTCACCACTCTCACAGGGAAGAATTTCTTCCTCATGTCCAACCTAAACCTCCCCTCTTTCAGTTTTAGCCCATTCCCCTTGTCCTAACATTATCCACCTGTGCAAAAAGTCGGTCCCCCTCCTGCCTGTAAGCTCCTTTCAAGTACTGGAAGGCCACAATGAGGTCTCCCCAGAGCCTTCTCTTTTCCAAGCTAAACAATCCCAACTCCCTCAACCCTTCCTCACAGGAGAGGTGCTCCAGCCCTCTGATCATTTTGGTGGCCCTCCTCTGGACCCGCTCCAACAGCTCCACATCCCCTCTGTACTGGGGGCCCCAGGCCTGGACACAGTACTCCAGGTGAGGCCTTACAAGGGCAGAGTAGAGGGGGACGATCACCTCCCTCTCCCTGCTGGCCACCCCTCTCTTGATGCAGCCCAGGATGCCATTGGCCTTCCTGGCTGCAAGAGCGCACTGCCGCCTCATGGCCAGCTTTTCGTCGATCACAACGCCCAAGCCCTTCTCCTCAGGGCTGCTCTCAAGGAGTTCTTCTCCCAGTCTGTACACACACCTGGGATTGCCCTCACCCAAGTGCAACACCTTGCCCTTGGCCTTGTTGAACCTCATCAGGTTCTCGTGGGCCCACTTTTCCAGCCTGTCCAGGTCC
The DNA here is from genome assembly GCA_013399715.1 of Alectura lathami. Classification (NCBI taxonomy): domain Eukaryota; kingdom Metazoa; phylum Chordata; class Aves; order Galliformes; family Megapodiidae; genus Alectura; species Alectura lathami. The sequence goes on along the minus strand of VXAV01008677.1, from coordinate 33,301 downwards.
CTCTGGATGGCATCCCTTCCTTCAGGGGTATCAACTGCACCACTCAGCTTGGTGTCATCAGCAAACTTGCTGAGGGTGCACTCAATCACACAGTCTAAGTTCTCAATAAAGATGTTAAAGAGCACCAGTCCCAAGACGGACCCCTGGGGGACACCGCTCGTGACCGGCCTCCACCTGGACGTAGAGCCATTGACTACAACCCTTTGACTGCAACCCTCCAGCCAGTTCTTTATCCAGGGAACAGTCCACCCATCAAATCCACCTCTCTCCAGTTTAGAGATAAGGATATGGTGCCAGACCATGTCAAAGGCCTTGCACAAGCCCAGGCTGCATTCTCCTAAGCTGGTAACTATGTTCAGCCTTAAAGGCTGTTGCAACTCGCTTAAGCCTTGACTAAATTCTTCACTGAACTCCGTCTGATCATCTCGAAGAGCCATAAAATCTAGATGAAGTCAAGACTAACAGTAACGTCATGGTAGTGGAGCAGCAACAAAAGTGATGCCTTTTCACTTGAGCACCTGGTGTCTGGATCTCAGTTAGGCCCACTCACACCTCATTTTCAGAGGAGGGTTATATGGCCAGATGCTGTGTAGACAGACCTTTCCTCTTGTTTCTCCTCAAAAGGGAAAAGACAAACACCTCACTTAAGCAGACCGTATATGTCTTTGGAGGCTCTTGAGTTCTCTCTACTTTTAGAGAGTGACAGGTGCCTGAGCCAGGTATGTTTTCCTCCTCTGGGTGTCCTGAAAGGTCTGCCATACTCCTTGTTCTTGTCAGAAATTTGGTTATGGTAAGGCACATTTGTCATTCCCTTTGCTCTCAGACAGGTGCCTAAAATTTTACTAAGAGTGCCCAAGCTCCTCACTGAGGCTGAATGCAAATGACAGAACCGCACTAGGAAGCACTGCTGTACTTATCCATACAGGACAAGTCACAAATAACTGTATCCATAAATGGCAATAGAAATAATGTTTTAAGTTAATAAAACAGAAGTGAACTAAACACTCCCACAGAAACTAAACCAGTGTACATTGAATATAATGCTACCGCGTTGGTACATGGCTTCAAAGGAAAAAGGCTCCTTAAGTGTACAGGGAAGGTTAATCAAAACTGAATTCCATCTCTAAACACTCTCCCTGGAAATGTGATTCATACCCTTGGATTCCTCCCAGATAGCTACAAAAATGGATGGTGGATTTCTACGGGTAATGCTAAATCTGAGTCACCTTTTGATATTCAGTCTGTAGCCTGAAATAGAGGAACCTTGAGAGGAAATAGCCAAGATTTATAGATAATGAAGGTGAAAAGAATAGACCAGAAAATAAATGAATTTTCATCTAGGAAAGTCAGAAACCTGATAACCAACCCTGTGATGAACTGTCAGAGCAAAGAACTCAGCAAGTCACTAACAAAGAGTGGATAGCCATGAGGAATGCATTCCTGAAAGACAGGCATGTAAATGGGCATTCCAGCATTGGATTTGAATAGAGGAACGTTAAACACTAAATTAAAACCCAAGTGTTGACCAGAGACCATAGAGGATAGTCGTCTGGGAATTTTTTCAGCCTATCATTCTCTCTTCAAAAGCAAGACAAAAAAGACTATCCATGAATCAAAACCAGACTGAAATAATCACCACATCAATTCGGGAACCCAATACTAGGTTAAAACAGTAATTTTCAAAAAGGAAATTCAGACTTGTCTTCTCCAACACTTGCAGCCTTATCTCTTGAAAGCCAAAAATGTTCAATTCCCTTTTGTAAATCAACATCCTAATGATCCTCCTGTATACCTGGGAATTGGTCATTATGTAGACACTACCTACCTGGCACCTATACTTCTTTAGCAATTATCTCTTCAAAGTGTGTTGACTTAGTGTTTTGTTACATCTACTTTCTATTGGATGACAAAAGGAGAAAAAGCATCATCATTTATCTTAGTGCTGAATAATCTTTCCTATAATCTCCTCTTCTGGAACTGGGAAGTTTTTAAAATAATGTGTATATTGTCTGAAATTAATGTATGAACCACACTTTCTCAATGTTGTTTAACAGTACTACTCTTGCTCTTGCTAAAGTGTGTTCCAGTAGATTTTAGATTAGATATTTGCAATGTAATCTACTTGGTATTGCTCATGGCAAGTATTTGGAAACTTCAGGAGGTGTGCAATATGATGGCCCACTGTCTTCCAACAGCTAGACAACACAACAGGAATAAATGCAAGGAATCAAATAATTTTCTCAGGTAATGCAACTAGCCCTAAGCTCTAAATTTTCATTTCTAACTTCAAAGCACATGATAGTATTGTCTTGGAGCTAGTAACCAGTAAAATCATAGATGCTGGTGGTGAGAATACCCATTGTCTGTAAATGCATTGTTTCAGTGTACTCTTCGGATAGGCTCACTTCCCCCTTGTTTTTCAGGTTTACTGAGATTGTGCCCAGTATAAAGGGTAAGGATATCTTTTAGCAGATCTTTGCAACCTGCTGAATTTATCAATATCTCTAGGCAGAATTGATCTGGACATAACAAGAATATATTGGCTCATGTGATATGGTAGCCAACGGTCTTGATATGATGAGATTTATGGAGCTAGTTTCAACAAACAGCAATGCAGCCAAGTCCGGTTATAGTGTCACTCCAGATACTGTAACCTCTGTGCCAAGGAGCCTTGGATGCCATTCTGTGCAACTGGTCTGCCAGGTCTGTATGAAGCAAAGGAGCATGCAACTGTCACATCCACCACTTTGTAACACAAGAGAAACTTCACTCCGAACTATTGTTGTCCAAAGCTACCTCCTGTGGATGGATCACTACAGTACCCAGAGGCCATGTTTAACTGTTCCAAGAAAAAGCCATATACACAATGATAGCTCCCAGCTGTAGTTGCAGAAGATGTTGTATAAGTAATCAATAAATAAGAAATATAAAATCATAGACTCATAGAATGGGCTGGGTTGAAAAGGACCTTAAAGATCATCTAGTTTCAACTCCCTTGTTGTGGACTAGTTTGCCAACCACTAGACCAGGCTGTCCAGGGCCCTATCCAACCTGGCTTTGAATGTCTCCAGGGATGAGGCAGCCACAACTTCTCTGGGCAACCTGTTCCACTATAATAATAAATAATAATTTTAAAAATAGATAAGTCAAATTATCAAGATAGAAAGAGACATCAAATAGCAATATGAAGACTATAAATAGATCAGTTCCATTTCCCAAGATTATATGACAGTAATTCCAATGATTATAGCTTTGATTTAAGCACATACATATACACCAGGTCGGCTTACAGAATCACCTGACCTCTCTCAAGCTTTAAGCTAGATACATACTAATTTATGTTTTGAGCCATGAGCCATAAAAAAAGAACAGGTTTGATCTTCGTGACTAATATTATATACTTTTTGGAAGCAATATCCACCAGCCCATAGTAAGATAACCATGGTGGTTCTTAAACAGCATGTAGCGACAGGACAAGGGGTAATAGCCATAAACTGGAAGAGGGGAGATTTAGGCTAGATGTTAGAAATAAATTCTTTCCTGTGAGGGTGGTGAGACACTGGCACAGGTTGCCCAGAGAGGCTGGATGGGGCTCTGAGCAACCTGGTCTGGTGGGAGGTGTCCCTGCCCATGGCAGGGGGCTGGAACTAGATGATCTTTCAGGTCCCTTCCAACCCAAACCATTCTATGATTCTATGGTTCTATGATTATATGAAAGTCTGCATTCTGACAAAGTCTACCCAGCATAACTTGCCTTGGACAGGGAGTAAAGAAGGAAATCAGTTTCTATGGGTCAGTGTAAAATCACTGCAACAAGATATAAATATCAAGGTGGTTTTTCTCTGTCCCTTAATGTACCCTCCTTTGTTTATCTTGCTTTGGCTACATATTTCTAGAGGCAAGGAAAACTAATGGCTTGCACTTCAGTTTGATAGGAGTGATATTTTCTTCCCCCTCTACCAGCAAGGACATTTTACACACCCTGGAGCCTGCTACCTCGTGTCCCTTTCTCCACTTGCTTGTCAAAGTCAAGGTAATGTGACCTACATCAACCAGTTCCCAGGAAAGCAGATGTCTGCACCCACTCTACTCCATGGTCCCTAGATCAAGCTTTCCCACTTCACTTCCCGTCAAATCACAGAAACTAACAAGGCTGGGGAGCCAGTTCCAACACGCTCTCCTGCCCCCTGCCCCATGCATAACTGAGTGCAGATAGGCAGAGAGAACGTGTTTTCTCCCTTGAAGGAGACAGTCTTACTCCTAGTCTCACATTCCCCCCTACATTCTCTGTGACCTAGCAGCCTCATTTCATAGAAATATTAAGAAGAGAAATACACTTTGGTCAAAATGAACCTCAGGCTTCACACTCCAGCATACATCAGTATTGCAGCCTGTGGGCAGTGCATTGGTATCTGTTCTAGCTTTAAATTAGCCAGCTGAGATACTGGAATTAGTTAGAACAGCAAGGGGTTTTCATAGACTAAATTCTTTTCCCCTAGTGAATAAATTAGCCCAGAGCAAACATATCCTTGACTACAACATACATGCAAGACTGTGCCTCCCTACTGTCCAGTAAGCTGTCAGAAAATATTCACCCAGAAAATGAAATGTAATTGTTCCGAACTCTGCAGCTCATTTCAGCCCTAACATGTCTCATACTAGGGGCAGAAAACAGCACTAAGAAAATTTCATATTTTTTGAGTTTTCCCCTACCCTGCAATGACATTTTCCCTGGAGGTCTTTCACCAGCCAAGGCAACTTGTAGCACAGAATGGCACAAGACTGAAGAAACCTTACCGCTGTGTAATCAAATTTTTAAACAGACATTGTAAGTAGGCTACAGAGCACACGTGCACAATCCTACAAGTGTTAATATGCCTAAAAAATGATTAGACAAAGTTTAGTCATCAAACACATACCATTGTTAGAACCAATTCTCCTACATCATTTTCATAATGGGGTAGAAGTGAACCAGAGAGATGGCAGATATCACAAATACTGTAACGTTATTTAAATGATTCATTTATTAGTCTCTCCTCCATGGTGTTACGTTGTAGATGAAATTGAAGATTAATGAAAAGAATGTTATACTTGAAATTTTGAGCTAGCTCATTTAAAATTGCCATTGACTTTACCAAGTCCTACAACTGTGCACAACCACTTCCAAACAGTAGCACATATTGTTGAGGACTTCTGATGAACAGCAACAAATTCACGGCTGTTATGGACAGGCTGCAATTTGGTAGCAGATAACTTATTTGATTAATAGTTAATCAAATTAGCAACTAATCAGTCTCTTTTATTGAATCTGTCCACATGAGTCTTACATGCATCTCCAAATTATTTGCTCTAGAGCAATTATGCAACAAATATTTTGTGCTAATATTAGTTTAACCTGCAAAGAGTTAGGAGCAGTTTATTGTGAATCTTTTCTATCTCAGCTTTTGGAAACAGAGGTTAATCCTGACTGAATATCAGTTTCTGTTTACAGACAAGTTAAATTTTACTCCTGTGATCAGCTCTCAAATGTGGAACCCAAAAATCTTCAAAAAAATTGTTGTATTTCTTGTAGATTCCTGTTAGTAAGAATGTTTGCTAGACTAACTGGAAAACAAATATGAAAGGGAAAAGTAAACAGCCAGAGTCCATGTGCTTGTTGGCCAACAGAATATTCACAGGCGATGTAAAGGCTTCACAATACTCTAGCTCTTATAAATGTACAAGTGAATAAAATACTGAATAGAGTTCCAGCATTATAGTCTACACATAAGAATTATCTTCCTCCTTGCTAAAATAAATTAATTCAAAAAATCTTTTCTCTACAATGAAAGGTGGGTGAGACACCATGGGAGAGAAGGTGGGAGTAAGTCTATAGAGAAGAGGAAAAATACCAAACTTTAGTCACTGAGAACAGGAGCAGGGGGATGGGAGGTGAAGCAACTAAAAGTAGGTAAAGCTACCTGTGGTAATGATGTACATGTCTATCAGAGTTCACAGTGGAAGAAGGCAAAATGGGAGAGTGGGAATGGCAGTGGTGCCTCTTGCTCCCCTAATGAACGTAGATCTTTATTTGGGGAGGATTTTCTGTCTCCAGCCCTTCAGGAACTGTTATTTGCGTGGAAGAGCAGAATGTCATTTATTATTGCTCACTCCTTTCAGTTTGCAGAGCACAACCCAGTTCAAATATTCTGCTTATCGTGAGCACACTGCTACTGGGGAAGGCAGGGAGCCCAACAAACTGCATGCAAAATCCTGGAGCAAAAAAATGATTTGTATTCTTAAGTTTTGCCACGTACCCATAGACAGTCCACAGCTCATACCTCCCGTTAAAATCTCTGCTTAAAATTGAAGGGTTTTTCAAAACAGTTCATGCTACATTTCAGCACAAGAATGTTGCAGCTCTCAGTTTGTACTGGTGGGATAGGAACTGCAGCTGGAGAGAGCTTGTGTGTAGCTACAGAGCACTGGCTTGGCAGTTCCTCTCTCGGCCTAGGATCATGCCTCCTATAGCCATGCTGTCTGATGCTCGCCGTTCTGGTCATTCTACTCGTCTTCACTTACAATAGTCATAGGTTTTTTTCAAGCTTTTAGACCAGGCATTTGTATGTTCATCTTCATTTTAGAAAGTATATTTCTTCAATTCAAATGTTTGTGTTTTTTAGCCAAAAAAAAATAAAAAATAAGGAAGAAGAAACAGAAACCCTAGCAAATAAATTCGTTAAGTATAGAGATTAAACTTAAACTTAGCCTCAAGTCCAAAAATAAAGTTATCTCATTCAAGTGAGAGCAGACATCTTACAGCAAAAGAAAAAAAGCTTTACCCTTAAAATTCATCATCAAGTTACTCAAAACATAAGTAAAACCTACCCACGGGTGGAAGCACAATTCTTCCACTTAAAATATTCATAAATTAATCTATGCCAATACACAAAGGAGAAAAAGCAGGCTCACTGGTATTTCAGTTATATATATATAGGAAGTATTAAAAAAAAAAAAAAAAAAAAA
>VXAV01008677.1:0-22379 GCA_013399715.1 Alectura lathami | reverse complement strand
TTTTTGACCATATCCTGGCATTTTTTTCAGAGCTTTCCTTCTTCCATATCAACTATATGTTCACAACAGCCTGCCAATGCCATGGTAACATTTCCTCTGAATGCTACTGCCTTGCTGCCACCCCCAGAAACATTCTCATTCACCATCCCTGACTATTCAGCCTCCAGATTTCAACATATACTGAATCTGATTGCCTACTTTCAGCATGTGCACAAAGGCCGTGTCACACCCACACTTCTGCCCCAGCAGCTCCCTTAATTTCTTTATTGAAGGATTCAGTTCTGCATTACTCTCCCTATTACAAACATTATTCTTGCTATTTGTAAGTTTGTTTGCTGTGGTTAATATTGTATAACATTTATTACGAGATAGCTTCAGTAGATCCTCAGCCAGAGGATTTCAGACAGGAGAGTCTGCACATAAAATGTACAAGTTTTTGTTGGTCACAACACATTGACTTAAACAAGGACCTTACAGATCTGCAAAATCAATCATTTAACATGATCGTCAAATTACTTTTGGTGGCTGATGAGTCTCCGAAATGTGGACATTCCATAATCATATCCACTTTAAGAAGAAATTTCCCCTTTTCCTCTACCAACACATCTCTAGATCAGCCCAGCCAGATGAGCTACATCCCATTACCTTTGTGACATTAATGGGGAGAACAAGGACTCCCAGCAACAAGAATGAAGACGGGATATATGAGGGAACCTGCTTACTGATGTAAAATGAAGCTATTGCATCAATTTTCGTGACACTTCTGCCTTTTACAGAAGAAGGGAATTTGGCCAAGTGACCCTGCAGCCATCTGAAAGCAACTGCACAACTCACAGTTGTCCTTCAGGAGGAAGAGGTTCCCCACACACCAAGTCAGCCACTGATTACTGAGTTGGCCAAGATTTCTTCCACTCAGTGTTCACAGCTATCCTCCCTGTGCACATAAGTAAGTTGACAAAGTCTCCAATACTGGTTTTCTCACCAGAAACTGGAAGCTTGTCACTTTGAACACTGACATGCCTGGCCACTGACCGGCCAGGCTGGATGGGTTCCTGGGCAGTTTGATCTAGTGAGCTAGTGGCTGGCAGCCCTGTCCACGGCAGGGGGGTTGGAACTAGATGATCTCTGAGGTCTCTTCCAAACAAAGCCATTCTGTGATTCTGTAATTCTATGATTCTATGACATTCTGACTCCCAAGGGGGCTCTGAGTAAGTTGAGATAAAATGCCCACAACCACCAAATTTGGTAGCAGGAAAAACATTCTCTGTCTGTTTGAGTACATCTGGCTGAAAGAGCTCTTCAGGCAAAACTTCCAATATGCTGAGATAGCGAGAATTTTTTCTAAACCTTTATGGATTTCAGCTTGAAAGACATTTACGTTTCATGTTTAGGATGTGATACTGAGATGTTTACTACTGTAACACACAAAATTTTCTTTTAGCATTTTAGATTCTCCCTTGATTTAAAAACTAAATGCAATTGTAATTTCATTTATTGAAGAAAAATAGAAATTCATATCAAAGTAGACAAAGTAATCAGTAGGACTTTTCTTTCTGTAAGATAAGTATTAATTACACCTTTTTTTGCTTCTCCTTTTTTTTGATAGTCAGATCTGAATTTCTTTGTTTCTTTCTTTCTTTCTTTCTTTTTTTTTTTTTTTTTTTTTTTTTTTTTTTTTAGATGGAATTCTATCATTTATACAGCATAAGCTAGGACTTTTGCTACTCTGGCAAAAATTTAACTACTTCATATTAAATATGATCCAGAGAAACATGACCTTGCCTGTACCTGAGATTTAATCCATATTGAAATGGGGACAGCACTTTCTTCATGAGAAGAAAGATTCTTTCTCTTTTCTGTCTTCTTACTATCCTTTATTCTGCACAAGTCTGGTGGAAATAGAAACACAGAGGGTCAAAAATTATGAAAAACACCAAAGCGGGTAATCCAGAGAATTAGTGACTGTTATTATTCCAGTACACTCAAGAGCTTTAGTGGATGACTTATGGTAACAGAGAATCAGAACTCAGTGGATCACAAATAGTATAACTAATGTCAAATAAGTAGTTTCTGTAGCATGGTTGCAGGGTCACTTCATTTGTTTTAGGTAGGATTGTCTAAAACTTGTGAAAAATGAAAGAATAGATATGAAGGGTAAGTCAACTTGGGAATGATGCCACAGCTCCCAGATCTAAGCTATTTTATTTTGGCTACAATTGTACAAGGTATTTAAGTGGGGCTTAGGCCCACACATGCACATGAGTGCTGTCTAATTGCTAAATACTCTCTCAGTCTGGTTTGGGTTCCCCCAAGCACAGCATGGGCATGATGTGGGAGTTAGTGTGGGTCAAGGACTGCTTCCAGTACAGGCAGACTGGTCACAGCCATCCTGTCTCAGGAAGGTAAGAGACACCAACTGGACATATGCAAACCATGCTGTGGTAGATTGAGTCAGGGCCAGAAAACAGTTGCTGGCTTCTTTTGTTCATTTACTGATACACTAAACTCTTTAGTGTCTGCTCAGATCATGAATAGAATAAGAAAAAGAAAAAGAAAAGCCCTGATGTATATTTCAGCATACATGAAACCATTTGTATTTAGAAGCTATCATCTGTGCCTAGTTGGATAGCAAAGCACACAAAGATCCTTCTTGGAACCTCAAAGCATCATACCAGTGATGAATCAGAGCCCTCTCTTTCCTTGGGAGAGTCTGGAAATTCATTTTTATATTCATGAAGGAGAACAGTAAGATTTTAAATCACATCCCTGTGGCAGAAAGTTCCCAAAACCCTCCTTTATCTCCATCCTGTTATGGGCCCTTGAGAGCCACCTATGCTCACCTCTCTAGAAAAATCCTTGCAAACCATCCCTGCCTACATGGCTGGCATTTAGATGGTTTGGAGTGTAATTAGTAACCCACCAGGATAAAGGAAAGTACTTCTCTGCTGGGAGGTGAAAGGCAAAGAAGATTGCAAGACCCGTGAAGAAATTGCACAATATATTACCAACCTGTGCTGCAGACACACACATCTGAAATGAAAAAGAGAAAGTTGTATGGCAAGACCAAAGAGAAAATTCAGAGCAAATGCTGGGTCTCACACGGGTGCAGGCCAAACAAACAAACTCCAGACAATGGATGGACATGCTCTGCTTCTCCTGTAACAAGATAACATAGGACCCAAGTCTGAATTTTTCTTAAAGCCAGGTGGAAAACTCTGCAGTAAGACTCTGATTGAGATTCACATTAATCACTGAAAAACAGAAATACCTGGGAGTAAACGTATGAAAAACAGAAGCAGCCACAGGTATGAGATTTTGTCAGTAAACAAATAGAAATGAAAAGATTCTTTTCAACATCAATTTACCAGTAAGAACAGATCTGAACTGCTGCAGGGCCAGGTGATTGCACCAATGTCAAGCTGTACAGAAAATTCAGCAGTGGCAAGTATCTTTGTTCCAGTTGCTGAAAGTTCCAGAGTTAAGTATTCAAATGACAAATTGTCAAAATCAAACTTGCCGATTAAGCTCTATTTTGGCATTTTGATCTAAATGCATAATTCTCACTGACATGGTTTCATTCTATCTTTCCACAATATCTCCTTTTAAAACACCTGGAAATTTTTAAAACTAAAAAAATGATGTCACATTTTAACATATTGAACTTCCTCCCCTCCCCAGTTCATCATCATGGTTAAAGTCCATAGAGCCATACCAATGTCCACTTGTGCAAAAAGATAAAGGGCAAGAAGAGAAGGTCATTTTCCATGTGGATCATATATGACAGTGATGAGGACATATACTTTTTTACTAGAGTTCATGGACACTTACGTATCAATAAATAATAGGACTTTGCAGTGGAGCTTTTCCTGGAGGCCATCAGCCTTTGAATTCTTGTTTTTCTCTGTCACAAGTGTGAATTTACCACCCCTAGCCATTTCATCACCCTGTGTTTTCAGACTCTGCTCATCTTGCCCTTTCTCAGTCTCCTGAAGGCTGGGATCTATCTCTTGTTGTTTTCTTGCTGTCATCAAACTCCATTAATCTATTCCCCTCCAATGACATCCTCATTTTTTTCCAATTTCCAGGGACATCTAGTCCAAGTATAGAGGCACTAAGAGCAGCTTACGGACACTTGCCTTCTTGCTTGTAAAAGTCCTGATCAGCCCTGTGTAGGCACTACAGTGCACTCATTTACAGACACCTGATGTTTCTGTTAAGCCACCATAAAAGCATTTGACCCACTCAAAACTAATGGTGTTTCAGCAACTGCCGGGTCACATTCCACCAGAAGCTACTTCTACTTTTTATTTTTGTTGCATGCCTGCAAAATTCACATTAACTCGCATTCTGAATTCCCAGAGACTTAAGACAGAAGTAGAATATCAGCTGTAATAGTAATCGGAGAGGTTTCTAGCCCACGCAGTCACCAAAAGCTGTTTGGACCTGTGACCTTTGGACAAAAAAGGGAGCACACAGCTGCCCACACAGCAAGATGGCCTCCTGAAAAGAACAGGAAAAAGCAGAATTTCGGAAGAAGCTACTTGACCTAGTGAACAATATTAGATAATACAGTCCATCTTGACTTTCACCACAGGGAAAAGGCCAGCCACTACTACTTCATTATCACTGAAATGTCAGCAAGACTTCATATGCATTGATACAGCTAACCCTCCCTACTTCTGACTTTCGTTCCACTGAACTCGCTTGCTCAATATATATCAGCGCTCCCACACTCTCTTCTCTCCTAGTTACATGCCTTTGACCCAGCTTCTCACGGGCAGGTTTTTGATGCACACATTGAAGCATGACTTAATGATGGAACAGAGTTATCAATTAACAAAAAACCTCTTGACTTTGAAGTCTTGTGAATCTCTGAAGGACATGCTTTTAGTTAGCAGTAACTGAACCAGTGGAAACAATCTTGATCATTTTATGGACCACAGACAGAATAAAAACTCTTTCAGAAAGATGCAACCTTGCAATTCCAGGTAAATAAATCATGCTGGCCCTATAAGCATTCAGAGACTGAAGAAAATATTCTGATTTATTGTGAGGGTTTGGATACAGACTAGACATTTGCATGAAAGTCTTTTACCCTTTGAAACCAAACTTGAAGCTATTCTGAGAAGTACACTCTTATGAGTAATTATAATAATAATAATAAAAAAAAAAAAAAACAAGGAAGAAACAGAGGAAGAGTATAAAATATAGTTAACTAGTAAGCTGTACACTTCCATGAACCCATAATCACAGAACCTAGGTGCATGTAGCTAGAGTCCTTGATATAAATCTCAATTTGTCCAGAGGAAAAAAAAAAAAAAAAAAATTAAAAAAAAAAAAAAGAAAGGGAGAGAGAAGTGGCAACATGCTTAGCATAATGGAGTCCTTAGATTCAGCACTGGGTATGCAGACAACAACATGAGTGCAGTTGTGCCTGCACTTCCAATCAGAGGGGTGAAGAAAAGATGAACCAGTTTGAGAGTACTGTACAGGCTGCAGGCTGATATGGGCTCAGGAAGGTGGAGACAGCTTCATTCTCAGTTGGCTTTGTACATGCATGGAGCAGACCTAAATCGTGAGCTCCTAATACCCCAGACAGATCTTCTTGAAAGAAGGCGTTTGTCAAACATCCCCATGTAATGGAGCCACCAGGAGACTAGGTAAAATTCCAATAAATCCAGCAGTAACATGGGTATGATGAGCCTATCTGCTCTTTCTCAAGTAATCTAGTAATCTAAAATGCCACTATCCATATTCATCCTGAATCAAATTTAGATTGCAGTCTTCACTGACCAGCTTTCTACTGACAGTCACAACAATGCCCTTACTTTAGCCTGTGATCTGGAAACCAGAATACAACTTCTGAATATTTCCATGACATTCAGGAAAAAGTTGCCAACTTTTGCGGCATTCTGATTTCAAAAGAACTTGTCCCATTATATTGTAGTGCCCTCTAATATTAACAGAATTTTACAGAAGAAAGAAAAAACAGTTACAAGCACTGGACTTTGAAGACTAAAAGTGAGGTATATTTTCCCTTCTCTCCGATCACCAAGTCTTTTTTTAATTTCCCTCCCAATAGTCCTTTACAATCACAACAACGCCATTGCTTATGTGTTATTCCTTACCTTTCAAGTTTATTTCCTTTATTAGAAGGCGTTCCTCACAGATTAGCTGTTTATTCCAACAGGCTGGAATTGTTTCTTTCTTTATCATGGTAGATGTTCTCTGTTTCCTCTGTTCTTCTTCAACCCTTCAGCTTAACAGTCTTTCATGTTCCACATTGTTCTCCTCCAAGAATTGTTGGACTACCTGGCTCACAGGCCTGGGAAATGGCCTCTGGTTATTTGTGTTATTGTGTTATTCTGATTTATTATTCTCTTACTCTGCTTTATTTTGACTAACCTGTCCAAAGAACAAAGTTGGACACCAGAGCAAGGATGATTTAACTTTAAATAGATCAATAATTCCAGTGTAAGTGGAAAGGAAATCAAACTGTCTGGACCTTTTGTCGAGAAATGAAAAAGAAATATTTCTAATTGCACATTAGATCTGAAGACCAGGTACTTTCCCCAAGGCATTAGAATTTTCATAGAATGGCTTGGGTTGGAAGGGCCCTCAGAGATCATCTAGTTCCAACCCCGCTGCCATGGACAGGGCTGCCAGCCACTAGCTCACTAGATCCAACTGCCCAGGAACCCATCCAGCCTGGCCTTGAACACAGCCAGGGATGGGGCAGCCACAACTTCTCTGGGCAGCCTGTGCCAGCGCCTCACCACTCTCACAGGGAAGAATTTCTTCCTGATGTCCAACCTAAACCTTCCCTCTTTCAGTTTTAGCCCATTCCCCCTTGTCCTAACATTATCCCCCTGTGTAAAAAGTCGGTCCCCCTCCTGCCTGTAAGCTCCTTTCAAGTATTGGAAGGCCGCAGTGAGGTTTCTCGGAGCCTTCTCTTTTCCAAGCTAAACAATCCCAACTCCCTCAACCTTTCCTCACAGGAGAGGTGCTCCAGCCCTCTGATCATTTTGGTGGCCCTCCTCTGGACCCGCTCCAACAGCTCCACATCCCCTCTGTACTGGGGGCCCCAGGCCTGGACACAGCACTCCAGGTGAGGCCTTACAAGGGCAGAGCAGAGGGGGACGATCCCCCCCCTCTCCCTGCTGGCCACCCCTCTCTTGATGCAGCCCGGGATACCATTGTCCTTCCTGGCTGCAAGAGCGCACTGCCGGCTCATGGCCACTTTTCGTCAATCACAACGCCCAAGTCCTTCTCCGCAGGGCTGCTCTCAAGGAGTTCTTCTCCCAGTCTGTACACACACCTGGGATTGCCCAACCCAAGTGCAACACCTTGCACTTGGCCTTGTTGAGCCTCATCAGGTTCTCATGGGAATTTTCTTAGATTATCTAAGATTTAAAAATATTGTTTAAAGTATGTGCACATTCTCCCAGGAGCATCTGGAAGAATTACTGTTTTGAGTAGTAATAAAGTAGAGAAGATACTAGTAAATAATTAGAGCTCTTGAATGCAATGTTCTAGCTTTCTAGTCCATAGCACATGATTGCTAATTATACTCCTGGCTCAAACTGCAAACTGAAAGCACTTTTACTGTATACAAATACAGATGATATTCCTAAGAAAGGAATAAGAAGGTTTGCTTTTAGCTCAGTCCTGTTATGATGACCTTCTTGTTTATGAATGACCCTGGAAGAAGCTACTAACAATCCAAACCAAAGAACTCAAAATACAGAACATTTTGCAGTAATATTGTTTTAGTATGATACCAAGAAAGAAAAATGATACAGAAAGAGAATTGATGTCAGGCAATGGAACATAACCAAAAATTTAGTGTAGGAGGCATTATTGTGGTTTCATGCACTGCGAGTTTTTTGCAGTGCAACTTTTGTAGTCTGCCAGAGTATGTATGCTGAAAAAGAAAAGCTTACAAATTTTTAAAAAGAGCATGTTACTCTTGTGAAGCACACTGAAATTCTAGACTTCCAATAAAAAACTACTTATCTTTCCTGACAATTCGTTATAAACAGGATAGAAATGAAATTTTTATTATAAGGAGTTAACCAGAGGATACAGGGCAATGAAAATGTGATTTACAACAAAATGTTTCCTAATAATAATGGGGAAAAGGTGGGTTGCACACCTGCATTTCCTACAAGCCCCTACTGGGATGCAGAATCTACGAAAAGAAGGCTAACCAAGGTTTCTTTGTATTTTAATCAAGAGGTCATCCCTTAACCTGCTGTAGAAAAATCTTTTCATATTAAAGATCTACCTGTCTACCTAAGTATAATCTGTGATACCTAAGCACCTATTAAATTATGTAAATACTAAATGACAGGAAAAAAAAAAAAATCTGTTTTTCCTTACTATAATATTTGTTTAAGCTTTTTCCACAATAAGTGAAAGAAATCCTTCAATCATAAATCATAGTCCTAGTTGGAAGGGACCTCCAAAAGCCATCTAGTCCCACTCCCCTGCAATGAACAGGGACAACTACAGCTGGATCAGGTTGCTCAGAGCCCTGTCCAGACTGACCTTGAAGGTCTCCAGGGATGGGGCATCCACCACCTCTCTGGGCAACCAGCTCCAGTGCTTCACCACCCTCACTGTAAAAAACTTTTTCCTCATATCCAGTCTAAATCTCCCCTCTCTCAATTTGAAACCATTTCCCCTAGTCCTATCACAATAGACCCTGCTAAAGAGTCTGTCCCCTTCTTTCTTGTAGCCCCCCTTTAGATATTGAAAGGCTGCTCTCAGGTCTCCTCGGGGCCTTCTCTTCTCCAAGGCTGAGCAGCCCCAACTCTCTCAGCCTGTCCTCACAGGGGAGGTGTTCCATCCTTTAGAAAATCAATCCCCTCTTCAAATTCAGAGAAAATACCTGATGAAAAAAAATCAACAAATCAAAGTGAAGAAATAATATCTTCCCTAATTCTACTCCTTTCTTTGTGCAAGAGGAAAAGAAGAAAGGAGATAGTAAGTGAAGGACTATCATCTCATTGTAATGATGTTTATTTAGTGCTTTGTAAGTTAAATCATCTAAAAATACAAGCACTACTTCAAAATAGTTATATCATATTAAAACCTTCAAAAAGTGGTAGATAAATATTAATGCTCTCACAAAAGGTGTTTTTAAGGAGAACTGACCATGACCTTCTTTTCAAATGCAAGAAATTTCCTCATGCCCTTATTTCCTATCTAATATTTAGACTGAGTATATACCTTTAATAAGAGTCTGAATAACTATGTTTAATAATTTTTGTAAATGTAGAGAAAATGTAGGTGGGAACTAGAAGAAGGTATGAATTTATAGACCCAGAGGAAGTGAATAACACTCTAAATAATATTTTTCTTTTTTATTCTAAAAAATATTTTGAGGCTAAATAACAGTCTGCAGAAAGATAATGGCAAAGTAATTGGAATGTTTTGTACAAGTGAACTGTTTCCCTTTCATTTGTTTCAGCACTGAGAAATAGCAGCAACCCTCTTCTACTCTTTCATCCGTATAAAAGGAAAGCAAGTCCCTCCTAAAGCCTGAAGTAAGCAGGAAAATTTCACCATGCTAAACTTGGAGGATCTGTGCTCTGTGCTTGCATTCCTTAGCGATTAGGTAAGGATTATTATCTTAGTTATAATTCAGACAAATCCTGCAGGATGTAATTTGGAAAATGCTGCCAGGTGACTGGCAACACATTTTGTGTCATTTGTTTTGTCCTTTCTCTGCTCCCTTTAATTCACCTTTACTGCAGATCCTTTCCTCCCAACGTTATTCCTTCTATAATCCATTTACAAAACCAAATATAAAGCAAGTGTTCTCAGAGTTTAACATAATTCTTTTATTCCACTGGTAGTAATTGTTCTACAACATGACTAAAGGTTTTCTTAAATCTCTGATCTGTCTGCTCTGCCCAGATATAAACCTTTCATTCTTGGTTAAAATACAGAAAAAAAAAAAAGGAGTAGCTACTGGTCAGAAATGACCAATTTATAATGTAAATAATAAATTAACTTGTACTGTTGGAAAGAAAAGAAGATGGGCTTTTGGAAGTAAGGGAGACTAATATTCCTTTCACACCATTCATAATGGAAGCATCTTTTTTCAAAGTTCTTGATCTAGATGATATGCAGCATTTTCTTTTTGAGAAAGAATGCATTAACAGAAACTCCATAGTTACAGCAATGCCTAAAGTATAAAGGTATCAGACGAAAAGAGGCTAAGGAAAACATGAAAAAAAAGGCTGTTGGTAACCAAACCCTTACGGTGATGCTATTTGCTGAGTTAACCTACATTTTTGTCTGGATGTGGAATTCTCTGTGCAATATTAAAGCTGAAGTCTGGTGGGTTTTCACTTTTTCTTTTTTAAGGAGTCAGTGTAAAATAAAAAGACTGGTAACCTCATAAATCACTTACTGCAATTTTTTTTTTTTTTTTACTGCAGTATGAATATGACATTCTGACAGAGATAACATATTATGCCATCACCTCTTCAGATTTTCTCTTGGTCTTATCATGGTGTAAAACTAATAGAATTCAAATGATCCTTAGGAAAAACTACATTAGAACTCAATTTTCTTGTGTTACTATAGTTCCAAACCTTAATTTTACAAAAAGAGAGTCACAGGGCTTATGGGAAAACAAATAGCCCTATCGTTCCATGCCTTAAGGATACAACAGCAATACAGACTTTCTGTACTGCTGATTAACAGGCTGTTAATCAAAGCTGCATTTGAATCTCCATATTTACTAAATTATCCCTGAATACCTCTAGACCATCCTTAGTCTCCAAAAACAACATTGAGTGCATTTCTTCTTCTAAGTTCACATAATCCTATTTGATTTCAGTAGTCAGGTGTGATTATGGTAATCAGGATTTCTGGCTTCAAGCCATTTTCAAATAATGCGCCAATATATGGATGAAGAAAAATAATATTTTTCAAGTAAAACTTTTGAGACATTTATTCTTTCACTTTAAAAAGAACTTGTAAATGATCTTTTTTTTTCAGTCATTTTGCCTTACTTCCTAGACTTACTGAAATTCAGTATGTCTTTACCTATTTTTAGAGTTAAATCTTTATCTGAGCTGCTGACTACTGCAGTATCCTCTTCTCTGACTTGCCTGTTTTATCCATAAAGTCTGAAAAATGCATCTGAAAAAAGTATCACCTTCTTTACTTATTGCTTTAATTATGTCCCACATTCCCTTGGGTTTCTCCCTTAACTCATTATATTCAAGCCTCTTTCCAATCCCTGCAGAGCTCTGTTCTTATTTATCTCCTCCCAGCTGTCTCTACTGTTCTTTCCATGCCAATCTTGACCAGCCAGTTTGCCAGTGAAGCACATAAAAACCTTTCCATTTCCTCACATACAATTTTGGCTACAAATTCCGTAACAAGATTTGTGCCGTAACTTTGATTAAGATCACCCCAAAGGCTCATTTCTGCTTTGCCACCTGTGAATAGTCTCTAGCTAATACTGACATAAACATTTAGCTGCAACCTTATTCCAAAAAGCAATTGTCCACACTATTTGTATGCTCTCCATACCTAATCTATTTAAATGCATTTTGTATTGTGACCTCCCCAGGAAATGGCACGCCAGAAGTCTTATCAAGAAGGAGCACACATCACAGAGGCATTTCATCCATCATCATACCACCTAAGGTAGGCATTTCTGCCCTGGTTTAATAGAATTGTGAGGATCTGAAGTGGAAAATGCCCACTGGAAAACTTATCGCGTCTCCTAAGGGTGACTAGGTTATTCTCCACAGGGTACAACAAAATAAGATGTCCAGTCTATTGTTAAAAATGTCCAGGAAAGGACCTTCTCTACTGTTAGCTCCTTTACATTTTTTAGCCTGAGGATTGCCTTTTCCTAAGCTTCCTTTATTCATCATCATTTTATGCATATTTGCAAAGCACATTTTTTATTGTAAATAATGGAACTGCAATCTATTAACTCATAATTGATTTCTGTACTCATACAGCCTGAGTGCATTTTATGAAGAACCCATAGTACATAGTTCCTTTTTGAACATAGTCCACAATCCGTACTTTTTTTTCATTAGTCATTTCTGGATTTCCACAAAGTCATACTCAGAAGAGCACTGTGATCATCCTTCCAGCTCCAGTCCTGTTCTGTCCAGTCTGTTTAGGCATGGAACTCTGTTCTTAATTTCAGTCAAAACCAAAGGATTCTTATGTTAGTTGTTAATACACCTAACCTATTTTTTAAACATGACTTTATGCCCTTTTTGTGTTTTTAGCACCATTTGCCATAGGCGTCCCATTCTTGGATGGTGTTATGTGACTTGCTCTTTGGCGTTGCAGTATCAGGCTTGTAATAGGTCTGTTAGGACTCTTTTCCACAGCCCTTCTCTATTTTCACATGTCCCTTAGAAACACATATATCTTTGGTCCAGTTGTCTACCTTTCTTCTCCCTTGGACTTTATCTAAATTTCTGATTCCTGTCTTTTCAGGATATACCTACACCCAAAGAGCCATCCTTCCCACACATTTATGCTGAAGAGTTCCCATGCGTAGGCTATCTTACACTTTCATGCAGAATCTTCCTACACTGTTTTTTCTTCATTAGCTGTAAGGTCATTCAGTACAGTCACTGTGTAACCTATGGAAGTCTTATTGTTGAACTTTTCTTCTTGCTTGGTTTTCTGCTGGATGGGGATGCTGCAGCAGGTGAGAATCTCACCTGGGCGAGCCACAGGTGCCAGCTGCCCCTGTGTACCAGCAACCCGCAGGATAATCACACACATGACCTCCCATGCACTAAACTAAGAATTCCCACCTTTTTCCTCCCTGCTGCTAGATTCCTGCCTGCATCACATTTTACTTCCAGATTTTTTAGGGGAGGGAGAGGGGTGCATATTTTTCTATTGCACTGCAGATTGGTAAACTCAGCAGTTCTTTTTCATTGGTTTCCCTTTCATATCATTTGTCTTCTCTGTTTGTCTTATGTTTCTGGAGTTTGGAAAAGAACTGAGGGCTCTCTGCATCTTCCCCACCACCTCCCTCCACTCTCGGATTCTGCTCACTTCCCAGCCAAGGAAGGCATTATGCTAAGTGCTGCACTATCANTTTTTTTTTTTTTTTTTTTTTTTTTTTTTTTTCCTAGTTAAACTGTAAAAATATAATTTTGAGACTTGTCGGGAAGGCAGCTCTGTAATGGATAATAGTACTGAGATGCTGAGTTAGCAGGCATTGTGATAATTCAGATCAAGAAGCAATATAATTATATCAGTGCCAGGATCTCCAGAAGATAGCTGTGCTGGTGCTGTAATGCACCCTCTAATGAACTCTTCTGAGAAGCTATACCACAGTCAGCTACATAGGTTCAGGAATAAAACCTCCTTTCTCTGCACAGCAGATTTGTACTAAGCTGAGTAGTCTCTGTATCTAATGACATTCTACAGTGGGTTTGACATTAATACATTATTATATGCATGTATGTGTATGTATATGTATGTACATGTTTGTATGTGTATGTATGTAGCACAGGTATATGGTGCATGTGGAATGTCTTACATCTGATGTTAATAAATGTAATTATGCTCATGAGTGTCATTTATTAGCAAAGGAAACTGATCTGGGAAACACAATCACAACGCTGGTAAAAGACATTAAAAATCAGCTAAAGAAAATAACGTTAAAAATCAAATCAGCCTGGGAGACTGATAGCTGGACCAACCCTGTGAGATGGGATTGGGAAGATTTCAATGGCTGAGAATCTAACACATGACTCTGCCAACACCAGTTTAAATGCTAGGTGCTCCCCATCCACAGAGCTGCTAATATGGATCCCTAGAGCCAGACTTGAGTATATACTTAACGAAGACTCAAGCAAACAAATAGCATGGCTGGTTTATATGAATTCTTGGGCTGGCTGCAATTCAACTGAGTTACTTTTCATCTGCCTTAGCTTGTACAGCTGCAGAACATAGTCAATATACATTACCTTGTACCTGAATACAGACACTGCAGATATAATTTGACTATTGTGACTACCCTGGAGATATCAAAAGTATTTTCCATGTTATAATGAACAGCTTTAACAATCAGTTGATTATTTTTGAAATAATTTTTCTCCAGCTTTACTGTATTCATATGCGAGGTTATTCAGGAAGCTGGTCATTATCTCTAGGAGGGTTTTTGTTAAAGAAATGATACATTTGGCAGGTTAGGCAAGTATTCTGGAAATGCCAATTATTGAAAAAATCACAGAAGGAGGAGGCCAAAGATTTGATCTGCCCCGGCTGTAGCATGCTGCTATCTATTGATGTTGGGCGATTATTGAAAATCACTTTTCAACACCAAAGACTAAACTGTGAATGGAAACCAGATTGCCTGATATTTCAAAAATGTGTGCAAAGCTCTGAGAAAGGGTAAGTAGAAACAAATGTTAAAAAACAGCATAAAGCTTTTTATTTTTTAAACAATACAGAAGTGTGGGACAGCCTGGCATATTCAGGAGAGATCTTGTCTTTAGAAAAATTGTGTGTTCTCTCTGGCCCTAAGAAGATCTCCTCACTAGCATTTATTTTCTAGCTAATGGGTCAGGTTCACTCAGAATAATGGTTTGGATTAAGCAATAGCAAGGCCAAGGCAAGGGCTTGGGCAACTGAGAATGATGTAGGGATCCTCCAGTGTGCAGTGCCACCCAGCAGCAGCTCCTTTCAGGCACAGCTCAAGCTGTGTCCTCCAGGATTAACTGATCTTACTGCATAAGTGCCACCTACAAGCCCCTTGAACATTGTCAGCAGCTTCTGGCAGTAGATCAAGGGAAGGGTGCTGCCTCCCCCCACTTACGGCCAACCTACTTTGCAGACACTGCTGACACTTTCAATCGCTGCTGTGTGTTTCCCCCTCCACCTCCTCCTCGCTTCTTTACAGGAGGGCTGGGCTGTCTGTGAAATGATTTATTTTTGGCTGAGAAAGTGTGATTTCTGTATACACTGTTTCCAAGTGGAGGCAATGCAATGCCATCCCTAACCTAGTATTTCATCAGTGATTCGGGGGAAGGTAGATGGACAAGAAGTAGTAATAGAGGGGCACACATTGACCTTTAATCTTGCTTATAATTACTACTATCAGTACTGCGAGTTCAAGATGTAATGGAAGTCCCCTCTGAGGCTGTGAACAGTTCAAGGTCATCTGCTTTGTGAAAGATTGGAAAAGTACACCTCTTTGCCTGGTGTCAACAGCAAGGCTTACCCTACAAAAACAAAAAGTGGCTGCACTATGGCAGCTTACAAGCAGCTGAGAAGCCTCCAGCCCCATCACACTGCCCGTGATGGCAAAGGGCAAGGCAGACCCCAGCAGCAGGAGGAAGCATCTGCTGTTGCCACTGGCATCCCCCTGGAAATAACAGCATGTCCAACCCAGCCCTTTTGTGCAATTGAGTGATAGTACCCATCTGGGTCAAGGAGCCCTACCCCTTCCTTCCTTCCTTCCTTTTTTCCCCAAAGTCAATGCAGCGCATGTCGTGTGACTCTTGGCTTTGGTAAGATTTGGCTGCCATGCTGACCGGTTGTCAGTAATTTGGGCATAGGTTAGGTCTCAGCGGAAGGCAGATCAAAATCAATTTAAAATCAGAAGTGTGTTATTTACTCTTGGATAGCGGTTAGATTTTCTAGTGAAATTGGCCCTTTTCTCCCAGATGCACTGTCTGATTGTAACATTAAAAGCCAGTAATTTCTAGAGATTTACAGTATGAATACCTGAAAAATTCCGCAACATAACTACTCGTAAAAGTGATTGTAATACCACATAAAGACTAGAAGGTTAACTATTTCTTGGTGTCAATACTTAAGTTATACTGAGAAACTTTATATAAGAAAAGATCCAATCAGAAATGTTCTGAATAATAACACTCCAAATTTAGAAGCTGAGCTGGAATGCAAGCTAGGAGGTGAGGTGTCCCAATCAGGTTTTGTGAGTTTTTATTAATATAAAGAACCATATTTTAACAGTACAGAAGATGCCATCAGTTATCTGGCAGTGGGGGAGTAGTATTGTAGGAACCAGCCCACTTTCCTTTTGGGTGAAACTGTGGCTGTTCCCAAAACATTGGGCTAATTTTCGTAGCTTTTAACTTCAGCTTTTGCAAACAGGCAGGAGGATCTGGATGCTCTTTCAGTGGCCCGACTTCTGAGAGAAACTGGCTTCATCTTTGCTACAAAACATGAAATTGTAAGGATGCTAGAAAGATAACGAATGCCATAGATAATTTAGTCTAAATTTGGTTTAGTGGCAAAGTTTAAATTGGTTAATGTTATACTTACTCTCCAGGAACCATACAGTCTCATGAATCTGGAGAACGTGAATAGCCATCATTTATTTCTCAAAAAGATTTAATCCCTTTTAGAAATGTATGAAAGCTGTTAATGTCAGTGTGAGTTGCTAACAGAATTTTCAAAATCATTGAGAAAAGAAGACTATCTAATAGTCTTCTAGAATAGAAGAGAATGGCCATCTATAAAGAGATGGCCATTGTTCTGAAGGCTGAAAGTCGCTAACAGGAAGGTGGGATCAAAAGAAATGCCTGAAAAGCCAAAGACTTAAAAGGAAGTAAATGAAAATCTTAAACATAATACAGTAAATTAATGGACTGTAATGAAATTTAAAAAATGCATGGCTATGCAAGAAAATATTTAGGAAGAAAGTGGGTATGAATGTAACAAGAAGGACTAATCTTTGTCAGTAATCTAAGTAACTGAGAATCACAAATCAATATTAAGGATGGATCTGAGTGATTTTCAAACACATAGTTCAAAGGAGGTCTTGTTTCTTCTGCAGACGGAAAACTTAGCATGAACAAAAGCCTCTAAGCAAGATGCTCATCATATTACTTTAACACTGTTATAACATTGTCTTAAGTTATTTGCAGTAAATGAATGATTCCAATAGTTAGCTTAGTAGGATGCACTTCTTTAAAGTGGTGTTAAATCATAGTATTGATTAAGACACTTTAGCAAAAGGAGAATGTCTACACTACGCCTTTGTTACGGGGTGATTTTCAACTCCAGAGGGAGAAATTTCCAACAGGAAGCTGGTGCAGGAGTACAGGTAGGACCATACCAGAGTCTGCTTACTACATTGTTACCTGTGCCAAAATTTTGAAAGTTATAAAAAAGGAGTATCTTTATGGTAAAGACAGTCCCAAAGGGAGACCTGTGACAAGTGCATGTGCACCAAGATCGTGGTTTGCTCCCTCTTAAATATTTGGTTCTTGGTGTCTGACCATAGGACCACACCACACCCATGCTGCTGTGCTCATCGCATGATGAACCCATAGGTATCTCCAAAGTGATACTGATAAGAACTGAAAATTTCTCTGAGAGGACATCAGCTTCAGGTCAGAAAACGATAACAGCAGGCAGAGAAAGAGCATAAAATTTTGTGAAAATGCTTAGCTCTCCAAGAAATGTCTGGCAGAAAAAAAATACAGGTTTGCACAAATGACTAAAGGAGGGAAAGAATAAACATCTAGCACTATATTTCTTTTATTTGTGATTTTTCTCTTACACAAGAAGTGCCCAGACATAATTAATGTTGAGCAATTGATTGAATGAACAAATAAATCAGTGTTACTACATGCTCTAGGCTCAATACTGCAAGATGCTTTGTGCCTTCAGAGCTTCCTGAAGTGTGGAGGAGCTGAGGCTCTCACACTGAAGGGTAGAGAATATCCGGCAAGATCAGACTGTTGGTACTGCCTCCAGGGAGCATACATTTCTAGAGCAAGAAGCAAACTCTCAGTATCTCTCTTTTTATTCTGTTTCCATTTTGTTTAAGGAACTAGGCAGGTTTGAAAAAAACTTGCTCATTTCCATAGTGCTACAGAAAAACAAGAGCAATGAATAATGGAACTTCTCACACAGCTCTTTAAGACTATGATGGATAGCACATATCCATTTAGCAGATGTGGGCTGTCAAAGAAACAGACACATGGAAAAACATAGTGAAAAGATAGATCACCTTTGAAATATACCTGCTAGCTTTGTCTGCAGATTAAAAAAATAAAAAATAAAAGGAAAATAATGCATATTTCTCCTCTGTTTGTAAAAGGGATGAGAAGCTGCAATGTTCATACTAAGAAAACAGGTGTGGAAATGAAATTCCTCCACCTCTGGTCTATACCTATTGCTCTGCAGAGGCGCAGTACTAATGGACTACAATGGATTGCTTATCCTTTTGCACCTCCCTTACAAACAGATTTTTTTCCCCCAAAATGTTCCCACAATTAAGATAAAATTTTCAAAAGTGTGCAGCACTCAACAGCTCTCACAGGACAGTGTACAGTTGGGTAGAAAGCCACATTAGAAAAGCTGGAGCTGTTTTTACAGGCTCCAGTTGTAGGTCCTGAGCTCAGTTGGGCACCTGGCCCTGTAAATACGTATTTCAACATGTAAAGTAAACTGTAGGTCCCATGTAACAGGCCAGTGTAACATCTGTGTCAGCTCAATCCCATTAAAGTACTATCAGTACTTGGGATGGCTCATTGCATGGAAACGTATTTTATCCTCCATGAGCCTGATTATTTATACTCCTTTAACCTAAAGCACACTTCAAAATGGGACTTCTAGCATTGATTTCAATGTGTTCAGGATGCAGCCCAATGTCTCTAAGCCAAGATGTATAAAGTCTTAAAGCCTGCTGGGCTGTTTAGAATAACAATCTGTCAATGAAGAATGCAGCATTTTGTTTTGTAGGTAAATGAGTGTTGCTAGGAAATTTTTTTTTTTTTTTTTTTCTTTCACTTCAGCTAAAGATTTTTCGAGATACAGTAGTCTGTCTCCTCACTGCAGCAAGATGCTATTTGGATAGAATTAATTTTAAATAAGCTCCCAGCCTTTCATAGTTCAATGCACTAATTACTTCTGCTCAACACAAACGCAAGATGATGATGGTTACACACAGGATTGTAGGGATGCTGGAGCCAGGGAAGCACATAAAACAGAGTTAAGACACAATGCATAATTTGTTCCTCTTCTTTTACACATAGAGGTACAAAAACAGATTCAGGCTAAATGCTGAAATGCTAGATAAGAATATAAACCTGCAGGAAAGAAATACACATAAGAAAGGATCTTTTGTTCTTTTAACATTAGAGCACAGAAGAAATACACAGCTGCTTCATATTGTTAGCCAAGAATATCCTTTAAAGCCAGCAGTGGGACAACACAGCAAGAATTGTGAGAGATATATTCAAGCCATCTATTTTATGATTAACAACAAAAAGAATCAAGACAATATTTCAAGGTTTCTTAAAAGAAGATTAGTTCAGCACAATTTTTCTTGAAGGAAAACAGTTTTTCAAATAAATCATACGTTCATTAGATGCAATAACTTATCCAAGGCTTCTTTACAATTTAACTCAGTATAATTCAACATAAGATTTTATAAAACTAATATTTAAATCAATTTCTATTCTGTGCAATCCATAGGCTGGAAAATACAGAGGACTAAATCATTTAAAAACATCTTTAAAATATTTTTCTGTGCAGAACTGGACACTGTATGCATTCGTGGTTTTCTTTAACTTTGTTTCCCCATGAGCCTCAAGGAAAAGAGCAAGAACAGCTGAGAAGGAGGGCTGCATCCCAGTCAGAAAGCTCTCAAATCGTAGTGCTAAGATTTAAACACTGCAGCGCTCTGCATGTTAACAGTGTTGGAAATGTTGGTTGGCAGATCCTCCGCAAGCCATTATTAACTCCTTATGTTAATTTCAACATTTTGCCTGTTAAGCATCTATAAATCAATTCTTACATTCCTTCCTTTGCTCATGTAAAAAGGCTATTTAATAGATGACTGTGCTCAGTATACATACCAACCAGTCAGCAGGAGCATTAAATCAGCTGGTTTGATCTCCATTCTGAATGCAGATTAATCTGCTACTCACTTGTCCTGTAATGCCCTTCTCTGCTATCTTAAATCTTTTTTTTTTTTTTGCTTTCTTGGGAAATCTTTCTTTGGGAGAGATGTCATCTAGGTTTAGCTGTCTAAAAGTTACACTTCCAATTTAAGCTAGAATCCTAGACTTTCTCTATAGTCAGGAGAAACAGGCTTCCTTGGTGGTAACTGGTTTGGAGCAGGTTTAATCATCTTTTGGAAGCAGTTCCTCCTCAGCACCAGCTTTTAGGGAGTTGTTACGACTTTCTTGGACAACATGCACTCAACACTGAAAGCAAAAGTCAGGTCAGCTGAATCTGGGTTTTTTGCACCATAATCAAGAATAAACTCACTGTAATTACTTAGCCTGCAGAAAGAGAACTATTAGGAGAAAGATTTATAGTGATAGTGACGCACCAGGCAGCATTGCAGCTGGGTAGGAGAGAAGAAAAAATGCCTTCAGGTGGTAGTGGGGGGGAAAGTATGGCTAGTTCTGTAGTTGTATGAATTTGCAGAGAGGGCAATTGAAACCCCCTTTTTTTTTTTTCCTCCAATGGAGAGAAGGATAAAGAAGACCTTGAGAATAATCAGTGTATACAGCCTGTTCTGCTTGACTTGGAGCAAATCACAGAATCACAGAATCACAGAATGTTAGAGATTGGAAGGGACCTCGAAAGATCATCTAGTCCAATCCCCCTGCCGAAGCAGGAACACCTAGAGCAGATTGCACAGGAATGCGTCCAGGCGGGTTTTGAATGTCTCCAGAGAAGGAGACTCCACAACCTCTCTGGGCAGCCTGTTCCAGTGCTCTGTCACCCTCACCGTGAAGAAATTTCTCCGCATATTTAAGCAGAACCTCCTATGTTCCAGCTTGCACCCATTGCCCCTTGTCCTGTCACTGGATGTCACAGAGAAGAGCCTGGCTCCATCCTCCTGACACCCACCCTTTACATATTTATAAACATTAATGAGGTCACCCCTCAGTCTCCTCTAAGCTGAAGAGACCCAGCTCCCTCAGCCTTTCCTCATAAGGGAGATGCTCCACTCCCTTAATCATCTTGGTGGCTCTGCGCTGGACCCTCTCCAGCAGTTCCCTGTCCTTCTTGAACTGAGGGGCCCAGAACTGGACACAATACTCCAGATGCGGTCTCACCAGGGCAGAGTAGAGGGGGAGGAGAACCTCTCTCGACCTACTAACCACACCCCTTCTAATACACCCCAGGATGCCATTGGCCTTCTTGGCCACGAGGGCACAGTGCTGGCTCATGGTCATCCTGCTGTCCACCAGGACCCCCAGGTCCCTTTCCCCTACGCTGCTCTCCAACAGGTCAGTACCCAACTTATACTGCTTCCTGGGGTTATTCCTGCCCAGATGCAAGACTCTACACTTGCCCTTGTTAAATTTCATTAAATTTCTCCCTGCCCAACTCTCCAGCCTGTCTAGGTCTCGCTGGATGGCAGCGCACCCTTCTGGCGTGTCAGCCACTCCTGCCAGTTTTGTATCATCAGCAAACTTGCTGAGGGTGCACTCTATCCCCTCATCCAAGTCGTTGATGAATATATTGAACAGCACCGGTCCCAGTACCGAACCCTGGGGGACCCCACTAGATACAGGCCTCCAACTAGACTCCATCCCATTCACCACAACTCTCTGGCTTCTTTCCTCCAGCCAGTTCACAATCCATCTCACTACCCGATCATCCAGACCACACTTCCTCAGTTTAGCCGCGAGGATACTGTGGGAGACGGTGTCGAATGCTTTACTGAAATCAAGATAGACCACATCCACTGCTTTACCATCATCTATCCACCTGGTAATGTCCTCATAAAAGGCTATCAGGCTGGTTAAGCATGACTTCCCCTTGGTGAAGCCATGTTGGCTGCCTCTAAGGACTCTCTTATCCTTGATGTGCCTAGAGACAGTGCCAAGGATAAGTTGTTCCACCACCTTCCCAGGGACAGAGGTGAGGCTGACCTGTCTGTAGTTACCAGGGTCCTCCTTCTTGCCCTTTTTGAAGATTGGGGTGACATTTGCTTTCCTCCAGCCCTCAGGCACCTCTCCCGTCCTCCACGACTTACCAAAGATGATGGAGAGCGGCCTAGCAATGACTTCTGCCATCTCCCTCAGCACCCGCGGGTGCATCCCATCAGGACCCATAGATTTATGGATGTCTAGGTTGCTTAACTGGTCCTTAACCCAGTCCTCATCTACCGAGGCAAACTCCTCCTTTATCCTGACTTCCTCTGGGGCTTCAGGGGTNATGGATTTATGGATGTCTAGGTTGCTTAACTGGTCCTTAACCCAGTCCTCATCTACCGAGGCAAACTCCTCCTTTATCCTGACTTCCTCTGAGGCTTCAGGGGTACGGGGCTCCTCAGGACAGTCTCTGGCAGTACAGACAGAGACAAAGAAGGCATTGGTAACTCTGCCTCCTCTGTATCTTCTGTCACCAGGACACCC
>VXAV01008676.1:45921-63787 GCA_013399715.1 Alectura lathami | reverse complement strand
AAAAAAAAAAAAAAGGAGGGTGGGTAGGGCATGGGAAGTGCTGCTTTCTCATTATTTGTCTGGAACTGTTTAGTAAATTTTACGCAGAATTAATTCTAGAGTCTAATAATACCCATGGAATCTAGTGGAACAAGTGCACTAGTGATCAAGATGAAGTAGTAAACATTCATAGAGTAGGTAAATCTGTTTGTATGATAAATTCTGTCATTAGGCACATAAGAGCAGCTGTACTTTTGTTAAAAAATGTAAATTGTTCCCTGTATTTCTTCACTGTCTCCTGTTTGTACATACAACAACAAGCACACCAATTTCAAACCATTTAAGGGTTTGTTTGTTTTTTTTTCACTATGTTAATGAAAGAAAATCTTGATAGCTGGTATGAGCAGTGCAGAGCCAGTACTGAATTACCTCTTATCACACCGCTAACGATCCCTCTCTGTTGCTGCTGGTTTTCGCAGTATGCTGTGAAATACAAAATCTTCCCTTCTCCTAAGTGCACTGTGTGGGCATATCAGTATTCCCTTCCCAGCACAGCTTTGTGTCACTACGGAGGTAGCTGTGTGGTTAGGTGCTTTCTGATGTTCTCTCAGTGACAAGCACATCCACTGACATTTCTGCAGCAGGCAGAGAACTAATTAGGCAGCACTGATACTCTTCCTCATTGTCACAGAGAGAAGAATATTGAAGAGTTATTTCGGTGTATCATTCTGTTAGAAAGTAAAGCCTTGTTTGCTGAAGTCTGGATTTTGACTCTCACTTTGAGATATACTGTTTGCTATCACAGACTGTCCCAATATTTCCATATTTTTAGTTTTGAAAACACATGTTCTTTCCCTCACAATGTCTCCAGAAAATGGAGAGATTGTTATCTACAATGCATTTTCCAGGATTTTCTGAATCCTTTTGAAGATTCATTGGCTTTTGGTAAAAAGATCACAATCAAAAACAATTGATCCATTTTATTCCATTGATTTAGGAAAATCAATGTTTACAAATTCCTTTTAAATACTAGATTCATAGAATCATAGAATCATAGATGTCGGAAAAGACCTCTAAGATCATCTAGTCCAGCTGCCAACCTAACACCACCATGCCCACTAAACCATGTCCCTAAGTGCCATATCTACACCCTTCTTGAACACCTCCAGTGGAGGAGACTCCACCACCTCCCTGGGCAGCCTGTTCCAATGTCTGACCACTCTCTCAGAGAACAAGTTTTTCACAATATCCAACTTGAACCTCGCTTGGCACAGCTTGAGGCCATTACTCCTTGTCCTATCACTGTTACCTGGGAGAAGAGGCCGAACCCCACCTCACCACAGCCTCCTTTCAGGCAGTTGTAGAGAGCAATGAGGTCTCCCCTGAGCCTCATCTTCTCCAGACTGAACAGCCCCAGTTCCCTCAGCCGCTCCCCATAAGCCTTGTGCTCCAGGCCCTTCACCAGCTTTGTTGCCCTTCTTTGAACATGCTCCAGGGCCTCAATGTCCTTGTAGTGAGGGGACCAAAACTGAACACAGCACTCGAGGAGCGGCCTCACCAGTGTCAAGTACAGGTGGACGATCACCTCCCTAGTCCTGCTGGAGAAGGCTGCAATGAGGTAAACCTGAAGCCTTCTCTTCTCCAGATGGGACAACCCCAGTTTCCTTAGCCTGTCTTTGTAGGAGAGGTGCTCCAGCCCTCTGAGCATCCTCGTGGACTCCTCTGAACCCACTGCTCCAGGATCTCCATGTCTTTTTGCTACCAGGGGTCCCACACCTGGACACAGCACTGCAGGTGGGGACTCCGGAGGGCAGAGCAGAGGGGGACAATCCCCCTCCCTCTCCCTGCCAGCCACCTCTCTCTTGATGCAGCCCAGGATACATTTGGTCTTCTGACTTTTAAGCACACACTGCTGGCTCACGCTGACTTTTACATCCACCCATACCCCCAAGCCCTTCTCTGCAGGGCTGGTCTCACAGAGTTCTTTTCCCCATCTGTACATATACCTGCAATTAGCCCGACCCAAGTGCAACATCACGTGCTTGGCCTTGTTGAATCTTATTATGTTCATGTGGGCCTTCTTCTCAAGCTTGTCCAAGTCCCTTTCGATGGTATCCCTTCCTTTTGCTGTATCAACTGCACCACCCATTGTAATGTCATCAGCAAACTTGCTGAGGATGCACCCAGTCCTACTTTCCAGGTCATTGAGAAAGATGGTGAAGAGCGCTGGTTCCAGGGAACACCACTTTTCACCGACCGCAACCTGGACATAGAGCTATTGGCTGCAACTACCTGGCAGTGACCATTGAACTTATCTTTATCCACTAAATAGTCCACACTTCAAATCCATTTCTCTCCAATTTAGAGATAAGAATGTGGTGTGGAATCCTGTCAAAGGCCTTTCACAAATCCAGATAGAAAGCTTCAGTTGCCCTTCCTTTGTCCACTGATGCAAGACAACCATCATGGCTTCAGCAAGGGCAAGTCCTGCCTGACCAACCCAGTGGCCTTCTATGATGGTGTAACTGCATTGATGGACAAGGGAATTGATGTCATCTATGTGGACTTCAGGAAGGCCTTTGACACAGTCCCCCATATTATCCTTCTCTTTAAACTGGAAAGATATGGATCTGATGGGTGGACTCTTCAATGGATGAGGAACTGGTTGCTAGGTCGCATCCAGAGAGTGGTGGTCAATGGCTCCATGTCCGGGTGGAGATCAGTGGCGAGTGGTGTCCCTCAGGGGTCCGTTCTGGGACTGATACTCTTCAATATCTTCGTGAATGACATTGACAGTGGGATCAAGTGCACCCTCAGCAAGCTTGCAGATGACACCAAGCTGTGTGTTGCGGTCGATACGCCTGAGGGATGGGATGCCATCCAGAGAGACCTGGACAGGCTGGAGCAGTGGACCCAGCCTAACCTCATGGGCTTCCACAAAGCCAAGCATAAGGTCTTGTCCCTGAACCGTGACAAACCCCTGCTATCAATACAAGCTGGGGGATGAAAGGATTAAGCAGAGCCCTGCCAAAAGGGACTCGGGGGCACTGGTGGACAACAAGCTGGACATGAGCCAGCAGTGTGCCCTCGCAGCCCAAAAACTCAACCGTATCCTGAGCTGCATCCAAAGCAGCGTGGCCAGCAGGGCAAGGGAGGTGATCCTGCCCCTCTGCTCTGTGCTGGTGAGACCCCACCTGGAGTGCTGCATCCAGATGGGGAGTCCTCAGCACAGGAGGGACATGGAACTGTTGGAGAGCATCCAGAGGAGGGCCACAGAAATGATCTGAGGGATGGAACACCTCCCCTGTGAGGACAGGCTGAGAGAGCTGGGTCTGTTCAGTCTGGAGAAGAGAAGGCTCTGGAGAGACCTGATAGCGGCCTTCCAGTATCTAAAGTGGGGCTACATTGAAGAAGGGGACAGACTCTTTAGCAGGGTCTGTTGGCCGGTGAAGACTGAGGCAAAGAACTTGTTAAGTACCTCAGCCTTCTCCATGTCTATAGAAGCCAGTTGTCCCTTCTCATCTGTCAGAGGAGGTGCACTATCCTTGGCCTGTCTCTTCCAAAACAATGCACCTGTAGAATAACTTCTTGTTATTTTTCACATCCCTCAGCAAGTTCAGTTCCATCTGAGCCTTGGCTTTCCTTATCCCATCTCTACATATCTGCATGGCATCCCTGTATTCTTCCCAGGCCAAACATCTCTGCTTCCACTGCCTGTACATTTCCCTCTCTTCCATCAGTTTGACCAGCAGGTCCTTGTGCAGCCATGCTGGTTTCCTGCCTCCTCTATTTGATTTCTTCTGCCAGAGGATGTAGAGCTCTTGTGTTCTCAGGAAGGTGTCCCTAATGAGCTGCCAGCTCTGTTGTGTTCCTGTGCCTCTAAGGACAGTTTCCCAGGAGATCCCATCCAATAATTCTTTGCACTGCCAGAATTTCACTCCCCTGAAGTTCGGGGTCATGACTGTGCTCTCTGCCAGGCCCATATTCCTCAAGATCATGAACTCAATCAGGGCATGGTCACTACAGCCAAGGCTGCCTCCTGCCTTCACTTCTTTAATGATCTCCTCTGCATTGGTGAGCACTAGGTCCAGTAACGCTTCACCTCCTGTTGGTTTGTCTAATACTTGGACCAGGATGTCATCCTCAATACACTGCAGGAGACTCCTGGATTGCTTGCAGCCTGCCGTGTTGTTTTCCCAGCAGTCATTGTGGTGATTCAAATCCCCCATCAGGGTGAGAGCCTGTGAGCATAACACTTGTTGCAGCTGGAGGAAGAAGGCCTCATCAACAGGTTCCTCTTTTCCAGGCAGCTTGTAGTAGACCCCAGTCACCAGATGTCCCTTATTGGTCCAGTCCTTAATGTTAACCCACAAGCTCTCAACCTGATCATGGCTGTTTTTTTTGCTGGCAGCTCTTCACAATCTATCCAATTCTTAACATAGTGGGCAATTCCTCCACCTGTCCTTCTCGGCCTTTTTCTCCTAAAAATCCCGTAGCCCTTGGTCATCATATTCCCATTGTGAAATGACTAAAGATGGATAAAGAAAGAACAATGTATTTAAAACTGTGTTTTACTGTGATGCCTTTACCACTGTGCAGAGCCATCCACTCTCCTCTTCAAACATTCCTACTTCCTTTTATCCACCTGTGTTTCTCATGTTTAAATGGAGAATGAGCTGGAGCAAGATGCATATTCCTGCTTTTTGTTTGAACAACGCCTTGCACAAAATGTCCCCAGGTCTTTGGCTAGGAACTATAAGAAATAAAAACAACCTGGACCCAGAGACTTTGATAAAGATGTCTGATAATGCCTAGGACCAACATAACATAAACCCTTTCCATGGTACATCGTTTTGCAGTGGTGGAGCTGCCATGAAGGACACTGATGGGAGCCAAAACTGCTGGATGTGGGCCTTGTGAAGGAGGCACCTATGGCAATTGTGAGCCAAGGGATAGGGAAGGCCAGGATCGGGTCTGGCTGGAAAAAGAAGATCAGAGGACTTTTGAGGCCAAGCGCAGTGCACTGAACCTGGGTGCAGGAACAGTACATATGCTGAGTATATGCAGCTCTGACCTTTTTGGAGTGATGGCTCATGCACTTATCACAGAACCACAGACTCACGGAATCAGGTAAAAATGCATTTGGCTTTTAAGTCAAAGTCCTTACTGACTTTAGTAGATGTTTTCTCGCTGGTATCAATTGGTGTTTATTTTACTGACAGAAAACTGTATCCTATTGCCAAGTCACCTGTTTAATTATGAAACCAATTTCTTTTTGTCCCCCTTAGTTAGAGCGATTCTACATTATAAGAATGAATTATGCCAGTACCCTATAAACAACCGGCCTTCTGCGTGCTGCTAAAGGAGGGAAAATCACTTCAGCAACCCCAAAGTAGGCAAAGGATGAATCCTGCTGCGTACACAAGAAAATTGGCAAGCAATGAACTAGATAAATTGTAGTCCTCTGGTTCTGACAATGAAATCTGCCAAGACACCCATACAATCAAATAAACCTAGAGATTTAAAATCAGTCTGATTAGAGTATTTGAACCCAATAGTAATAAGAATCTATGAATTACTGTATTTACATACACAAATCCTTCATCATTTCTAAAGGAAGAACAAAACACTCATTTTGCAAAGACTTTCACACTGAATTCCAGGCATGTGAGTATTGTTGCCTTTGATGACCCTTGACATCTATGAGGTACTTGAAGAATCCAAATTTGTAGTCAGATTCTCAAGCATATTAAGCATATTAAAGGAGTAATAGCACTGACCCCATTACATTTATGGCAAGAATGCACTCTGATGTCCTAGACTTTTAAATAAATATAGTCTGCACAGGAAGCTCTTATTATTCTCCAAACAATCAGGCAATTTCCTGGAGGGAACAGCACTGCGACCTCTGGGAGATTCATAGCAAGGAGGAAGACACAATACTGCCAGCATCCAGACAAAAGCAGAGTATGAGCTGGGAGAGACATTTTTGTCTAAGACTTCAGCCTTTCTCAAAGAGATAGAATGAAAGGAATTAAATATAATAAACCAAATTATTAAGTGCACTGATTTTGCAGTGTGCTGAAGTAACACAGGAGCTCTGAAATTTTATCTGAGTTAGCATCTCTCTCCCTCTCTCTATCTAAGGAGTTTGGATCCCAAATTTTGTATACTCTCAATACACTAAATGCTCTTAAAGTAGTTATATGATGCAAAACTATACTTAGAAATCTTGGTGATAATTAATTAAGGGTTATAATTAATTATTCCTTGGTTTAGAGTATCATGCTGTATGATCCTGGATCTACCTTAACCTGAGCCAGTGGAAACTTGATTTTAGTGGATTCAGGCTATATCTGTTCTCCATTTAGGATGTGGTTCCATCTCACCATCAGTGAGACTGGGACTAAGTTGTAGGTTTTAGGTGTCCTCCAGTGCACTGGCAACTCAGAAGAAACAGCTTGCTGTTACCCTAGATGATTGGCTTGGGTTCATGCACATACAGCTCGCAATGCACTCTGTTGACAGTATGACACCATACAGGACTGTCAATGTGCAAACAGTTTTGCAAAAATAGTATCTCTGAGATATACTGCAGCTATAGCACAGTGCAAACATGGACCACAGCTTACTGAGGCTAGGATGTGCAGTTCTCAGAGGCCTTGTGACCACAGTGTGTCAGTGATCCAGGAAGAAATAAAAATACTTAATTCATAGATTTAACTTGCTGCACTTGTATTATGGAACTACAACATTAATATGTAAGACATTACACCTAAGGCTTACCTTCTGTGAAGTTACTCTGAAATGGATCTTCCAGTGCTTCAGTTTGTGCTGTTGCCCCTTGCCCTGTCACTAGGCATCACCAAAAAGAGCCTGGCCCTATCCTCTTGGCACCCGCCCTTCAGACATTTATAAGCATTGATCAGATCACGTCCCAGCCTTCTCTTCTCCAGGTCTCTCAGCTGTTCCTCATATGCAAGATGTTCCAGGCCCATAATCATCTCTGTAGCCCTCTGCTGGACTCTCTCCAGCAGCTCCCTGTCTTTCTGGAACTGAGGAGCCCAGCACTGGGCGCAGCACTCCAGATGTGGCCTCACCAGGGCAGAGCAGAGGGAGATCACCTTCCTCAACCTGCTGGCCATGCACTTTTTAATGCACCCCAGGATCCCATTGAACTTCTTGGCCACCAGGGCACACTGCTGGCTCATGTCCAACCTGTCGTCCACCAGGACACCCAGGTCCTTCCCTGCAGAGCTTCTTACAGCGGGTCAGGCCCCAATTTGTGCTGATGCATGCAGTTGTTCCTCCCCAGGTGCAGGACTCTACACTTGCCCTTGTGGAACCTCATCGGGTTCCTCCCCATCCAGCTCTCCGGCCTGTCCAGGTCTCGCTGAATGGCAGCACAGCCTTCGGGGGTGTCAGCCACTCCTCCCAGCTTTGTGTCATCAGCCAGCTTGCTGAGGGTGCACTCTGTACCTCCAACCAGGCCACTGATGAAGATGTTAAGCAAGACCAGACCCAGCACTGACCCCTGAGGAACACCACTGGTAACAGGCCTCCAGCTAGATTCCATTCAGAGGCCCTCTGTGCTCTGCCAGTCAGCCTGTTCTCAGTCCACCTCACTGTCCACTCATCTGTCCCACACTTCCTAAGCTTACCTATGAGGATGTTATGGGGGACAGTGTCAAGAACATTGGTGATGTGCTGATTTTCTTTTAATCCAGGATGATTGTGTCCTTCTGATGTAGATTAGTGCACTTGGAATGAACGAAGTGCTCTTACTTTGGAGCAATTTCTTTCTGAATTCACTCTCCCATTTGAGCCAACTCTCAAATGTAGTCAATTCATTTATATATTTCACAGAGGTGACTGGAGAAGACACCCGCCCGGGAGTGGTGACTTAGCTGTCATGCCTACTTTTTTTCTACCTGTGCTCAGATAAATACACAGACTGACAACCTCTGGGAATGCTGCAAACTTCCCTTTGGCGCAAGCCCTTCTGCCATTGCAAGGAATTCTGCAATAGTGCTGATATTCCAGTATCCAAATATCTCCATTCTACTCTGACATGCCCACAAAGAGATTAAATTAGCAATATTAGCAATATATAAATGCACAGAAATATCTAAGCAGAAGTTTCACCAGGAATACACAACCAGACTTCAGGAATTCTGTTATATAGTGTATTATAACTATTGAAATTCCATGGATACAGCTCAAATATTCTAAGACTTCTATTTTTCCCAGTATATGCAATTCTGTGTGCTCAAATATGGAATAAATTGGTGGATCTGGCATGTAATTAGGATTAGGAGATTGTTCCTGGCGTGCGGCTGCACGTTGGGGACAAGAACCTCATTTGAACAGTGGGATCCAGACAAAGCACAACTCTGCAGTTTCTACCACTCCCTGACTTCAGCTTCATCTGCTCAGCTACTGACAGATCAGGCCAATGAAAGAAACTTGGTGGACATTCTAACAGAGCAGGAAAGAAACTTCTGTGCTGTGCTGCTTTAAAATCCAAGATGCATGTAATACAGTTGTGAGGAAATCAGGACAGGTGCTGACTGTGAATCTCATGTTCAATGTGTGAGACCTGAGGGAGTGACTTTTTCTTTGGGTGGCGGCATGAACACCCCCACGGACACTGTGGAAAATGTCAACACTGGGTTTTGGGATGTCAGACAGAATTTTCCATTATTGGTGATTTTGTGTGCCTACCATGAATCTTGTTGGTTTCTGTGGCAGCAGTTTCCAATGCTGCCTGTAAACTAGGCCCTTCAAAATACTATACCCACAGGCACACCACACCACTCTGAGAAATCTTTATACCATCACTTCCTTTGGCTTCTTTAATTTTCAGTTTATTTCTAAATTATTAACAATTTATGACTAAAAAAAGTGATCAGAGAATTGCTGCAGAAAAATGTCTCATTGTGTATCTGTACACCAGCTGATTTATATCAACCCACATCCTGTTGTGAAGAGCAAATTAAAAAAATTATAAATGCTTGATAGAAGTTTCTTTCTGGGGAGAGGACAGAAGAATTTCAGGTGTATCAGCTGAAAAGAAGTATATTGATACTGGTTCATCTGAATTTTTTTAAACAAAAGACTGGAACATATTTGTATTCAAGTGTACAATTCAACCATGTTTTGATTATTGGCAGAGTTGCCCTTACTAGTTTGTATAAATGCAGCAGCAACCAGGTAATTTCGCTCTTTTCTCTCAATAATTAATCTTCTTACAAAATTTAAATCTCTGATTTTGGATAAACATAAAATTATTTTAATTGTTTTGTTAGTTAACTTCTAGTTTCTATTTCTTTTCTTGCACATAAATTATGCTTTTTTAAAAGATGCATGTGTGCAGCGGTATCAGTACACCCTTCTGCTATACCATGGAAGATATGAACATGTGATGAATGAGAGTTATACCCTATATGTTATGTAACTCACTTAAACTCTTGTGATTCAGATTCATGATACCATTTTAAATACAGACTTTAATCTATAGCACAAATGCAGGTCAAATTTTAAGTATTGTTTTCACATGAATTAAAGTATGGACATATCTTTAAATCTTCACAAAATTTGAAAGCCAGCTCAATTTCAAAGGCTGTCAATCTTATAGGAGAAAGCTCAAAGCAATTGCAGTTCCTGGATTCTTTTGCACAGGAAGCTTTTTTAAGAGCCTTTCATAAAAGATAAGCTGGATTTTTTTCAAGGTAGAGAAAAGTGGTTGGTTTGTTGTTTTTTTTTCTTGAAAGTAGCCTTCATGTGTTCTCATTTGTGGAACATGTCCCTCCTGTCATCAAGCTTTTGAATTGCCTTAGTTATTCAAGTCTGTGGAGAAGGCAGGAAAGACGCCAGATAAAAAATAGCACCCACTTATCAATAAAATGCTATTGATTAAGACATACAGCCCACAAAACCTTCCAACCTACGTCAGTTCTTTGACTGCCCTTCCTGATACCAAACAAAAGATTTTGTTTTCTTGTCATCCCTACGAAACTGTTTAATGAATACAGTTGGTGCTTGAGCGGTGTTACTAGGCTCATTTCACAAGACTTCTCAGAGCCTGCAGAAAAATACTTTTGGGACAGTATCACACTCACAGCTGGTGTCTCCCACCAGTGACCATTTTGACAAACTATGGAGGAATTTATTTTGAGGCTCTGAGATTCATAGTGTCCAACTTTTTTTGACGGAGCAGATGGTTTGATTGATTTCAGCCTTCAAGAAAAGACCAAACACATGGTTTTCTCTCCCATCAGATAACTGATTCTACACGCTGCCACGCAAGTCCTATACCTCCAAAGATACGAGGCTCCTGGTACAAGGACAGCCAGGATTATTGCAAATGTGCACCCAGTGGGCCAACAGGTTCTTCAGGAACCTCCAAATGCCAAGCCAGGACAAAATGCAAAATGCTGCATCTGGAAGGGAACATTGTAGGCATTGGTGCAGGCCAGGGACTGAGTGCTTTGGGAACATGTGGGTCTGAATCTGAAGCACTGTTCAGTTTTGGGTCTGCAGTGTGAGAGAGATTATACACTGGAAGAGTCCAGAACAGTACACAAAGATGGTTAAAAGACCGGAGTGCAAGCTGGGAACACCCTAGGACTTTGGCCAATAATGACCAACACTGGTAACTGCAGCCAGCTGCACAACACACACTGACAGGGCTTTCTGACTGACCCTGGGCCAGATACAACCTCCCTGCTGGGAAGGGTAGTGTAGACTAAGTGAACAAAACGCTTATGGGGAAGCGAGCTAGTGAGGGATGTAACCTAACTGGTTCTTGAAACCTGTATCCAGAGCCACTGTGTTTTGCTGCTTGCTCTGTCTCACTCATCGAACATTTTTGCTGTGTGCCTACCTGCAGTCTTCATTTGTAATTGTATCCTCCTGTGGGAACTGAAAACAGCCTCTGGGCAAGCATCTTCTGACCTGAGA
The DNA here is from genome assembly GCA_013399715.1 of Alectura lathami. Classification (NCBI taxonomy): domain Eukaryota; kingdom Metazoa; phylum Chordata; class Aves; order Galliformes; family Megapodiidae; genus Alectura; species Alectura lathami. The sequence continues at coordinate 52,846 of VXAV01008676.1, read as the reverse complement.
TTTAAGCACAAGCTCCAGCTCTAGCACCACCTTCTGGAATTGGCCCAATAATACTATTTCTTTTCTACCTAAGGAAAATGTCTTATCCAGATGTCGATAAAATGGCATTGATGATAAAATGGCACAAAAGAGAAACTAAGTCACTACATCAACCACCTTCCAATGACACCAGCTGTTACTTCCGTACATCTCCTGACAGTGACTCCAGATACTTTTTAGTTTCAACCTTTCAAAAAATAGATATTGATACCCACCAGAACAAAGAAAGAGGTGTCATATCCCCTCTCTATGACTTTGAAAAATATTTTTTTCATGGGCTTTTCTATAGCTGATTGCTGTTGTGCCTAAGAAAAGCATAACTGATGACTCGAAACTGCCTTACCGAAGGTGGAGTCCGCTGCCTGGAGGATCAGCAGTGCCATCAAGTGGGACGCGGAGAGGTTGCAGGGAGCAAAAAGGTCCCCGCTTGGGCGCTCTGCGACCAACCAAATCCCCTCCAGAAGGAACAGCGAGACACGTACACAATTAGAGGGGCACTGCCACTGTTGCCACAGTCCCGTGTCCTGCCTCCTTTGTCCTGTGGCCTTGGCAGGTTCCTTCACCAGCTCCTTTGAAGCAGGCATTCTTGTTATTCTAAGTCTCAAAGACTATGCAAATTAGCATCCCCACAGCCACTTGCTTTTTGTGGGAAAGCTACTCAGAAACTGAGATTTATTATAAATCAGTTGTACTGTCATTTTAACCTTTTGCTTTTATGTTGTGACCACTTTTTAAACAAAAATTATTCCTAGATCAGTGCTAGAAGAACCCTTAGAATGAATCCCTGTTCTTAAAGAGAACAAGCTTTCTGAGGAAAAAACAACTCACCAGATTCAGGAATTTACATAGTATTTGTTCTAGGTGAAACTAAAAGCTAGTTCTAAAAGAAATCTGCAGTGCAATAATTATTTGGTGTATGAATTCTCAACAGATACGTTCCTCCCATGGTATATCTCCTCTGCACCTCGAGCTGGTCACTTGCAAAGTACACACTCTCCTTCCTCCTCATCTTCCTTAGATCTATTGAACTGCCACCAACATGCAGGCTGCCCTGTCACCTTCGGTATTTCGATGATCCAGCTGCACAGACTATCAGTTTCCACTGTTTGAGGAACAGACAGTGGAAAAGCTGTTTTAAGGCTGCACCCTTAAAAATCCTTAATTATTTTAATCACCCTAAGTTAATATAACTGAAGTCCTTTAGGTTAAGAAAAATTGTGTTCCCTACGTTATCTCAACCTTTAAAAATAACAACGAATCAGCACCTGTTAAACATTCAGTAATATTGTTTTCATTAGCAATTCATCTTACAGTTATAGTTTTTTTCTGTTATGGCAGCATGACTGCAGACCTGTCTTTGTGTTAGTGCACGCATATGGAAAATGAGCTCAACACAAAGAAGACTGGAAATATCATTTTTAAAAAAATAATTTATTCCTTAGAAAGCAGAATGAAGACCTTGCATAAACAAATATTTGTATTATCTAATATAGCATCAGGTTGCTGCATTCAGGTAGACAGATCACTACAGAATTATTATGACTAGCAAGAAGAACACATGCACCCAGCCACAAGTGTGGAATTTTTTTTCCAATTATTTGTGTTTTGCATCCTATTTTAAAGGACAAAGTACATATTCTCTATTTAAAGCAGGATAATATACAGAATTTGCATAGTATAGCTTCCCATGGATTTCAAACATGTTCTGATACAACGTCAGGCAAAATCTCCAGAAAACTGAGCTAATACTGGATAAAGATGGAAAAAAGTATGACAACATTTCCTATCTCTGTACTAGTTCATTAAAAAAAAAAAAAAAAAAGAGAGAGAGGAGAGAGAGAGACTTCTCAAATAGAATGTTTCCGAAATAGCTGTGTTAAGCATGAAACACATATACCAGATCAAGGGCAGTTACAGCTAATGTACACCACATAGCCATTGGTCTATCTAGGTACCAAGAAAACACTTTTTTAAGACTACTGCATTTCAGTGGAGAAAGGAAAAGAAAATGAACAGAACAAACATATGTATAGGCCAAAAAAAAANAAAAAAAAGAAAAAAAAAAAAAAAAAAAAAAAAAAAAAAAAGCCAGGGGAAACTTCTGAACATACATTCAATAATTAAAAAAAAGAAAAAAAAAATTAAAGGTGGAAGACTAGAAGAACTGTCCCAAAAGACAACATGAAAAACACCATACCAGATCTAAAATACCTCCTTTTTTATGAAAACATTCACAACTGTGTAGATAATGTCAAGCTGTCAAGCCACATAGTTCACATCTGCAAACAGCCACAATTATCTGAGTAACTGATAGATCCTCAAGATCAACGTATTTGACAAATGTCCTGAAATATTGATTACTCTATTCAACATTCATTCCTGGCAACCAGTATGTCATTTCAAACTTAATTTCGTTGCAGCAGAAAGAAGAAGATGCCGAAGTCTTTTGCGGTGGACTGATAAATAAGATCACAAACAAGGCACAGCTGATTGACACAGGGTATTTCGCCTGTTTGCTTCCAATTTTGGTCTGAGGTGACAATTCTCCCTCAAGCACTAGTTCTGGTCTGAGCGCTGTTTCTCAAAAAAAAAATGGGGGAGGGAATACACACTTTTGAAAGAGATACTGTCTTTCTATTAACCTACTACAAAAGATGATGAGCTAAGAGCAGGGAACAATGCACAGTGTATTTTCATTGTCAGAATCTCACTGAACACACCAAACACGTGATGTGTGCAATACAGCTATGCTGATAAATTAACCTAGTGTTCAGTATATTTTCAGAATAGATTATCAGATATACTGAGGAAAGATTGCAACCTGAAGGCTCCAGGTTAAAACAAAACAAACAAACAACACCCAGATCCCTTGACAAAGTCAGTTCTTCATCAGCTGGTGGAATCTAGGCAATCTTACTTGTACTTCTAATTCAGAACTACAGGTGGAAGAGTGTTAATTACGTATGTGCAGTGAAACATATGCAAGTTTTTCTTTTAAATCTCATTTCTGACACTTCCGTGTCACTATGAGTTTACTTTATGTGAATTGCAGAACACAGAAGTCTCTATACAGTAAAACAAAGCAAGTTCCATTATTGTGCATTTTTACAATCCGCTTCCTCCAGGAGCCATTCAATTCCACTTAGCAATCCAGTTAAAGTCGCAGCTACAGTGTCCTGCACCTGTAAAAAACAAATAAAAAACAAATGTATTACAGATAACAGACAACATAACAATATTTTAGCAACACTCCATGTCTACCCTTAGAGTCAGAAATACTCCTATGAAATCTAAATTTTTACCACTAGCTTCCAGATCCCTTAGAACAGGTGTTCTGAAAGAAAGGTACAAAATGAAAACATTAGTGTTTACAGAATGAATTTTGAGACCCATTAGAAAAGCCTTGCATTCCTGATACCCAAATGAATTTTATCTCAATCGCTCCATTGGTTACTCTAGAACATTTTATTTACTTTACAGATCAGAAGCTACTTGAAAATGCTTCTTGTAACTTGTAGAGAAAAAATGTCACCACCTTTATAATCAAGGTGTCTTATTACTTCTCACATTTTGTAATGTATTACAGTGTCTATTATAAATGGCACACTTACAAAAAAGCTTGTGAACACCCTTCTTAAAGAAAATGAAGGGAATAACCCAAATTACGATTTTTTTTTCCCTGATTAAATATGATCCTTTGGCTACACAACGTCATCAAAAGGAAATTTCACGTTACTAAGCCATAATGATATATATTGTGCTTGGCAAACAAAAGAATGGGTTTGGGACCTCAGCTCCAGGTATGAAGTAATTTGTCAAGAACTCAAGGCTCAATTCTAGAGCCAGTTCTGTCCAACATTTTAATCAATGATCTGTATGCAGGAGCAGAATGCATCCTCAGCAAGTTTGCCAATGATACTGAACTGTGAGGTGCTTTCAACTCTCTGGAGGCCTTGCAGGGGGATCTAGACACTTTGGAGCAATGGACAGTCATCAACAGCACGAAGTTCAACAATAGAAATGCAGATTCTGCACCTGGGATGCAGCAACGATGAACACAGGCACAGACTTGAAGCCCAGTGGCTGGAGAGCAGCACAGCAGGAAAGGGCCTGCGGGTGCTGGTGGCAGCAGGCTCAGCAGGAGCCAGCAGTGTCTCTGGGCAGCCAGGAGGGCAAACCATGTTGTGGGGTGCATTGAGCACAGCACAGCCAGCCCCTCAGAAGAGGTGATGCTCCCACTGCATTTAGGGTTGGTGCAGCCTCATCTTGAGTATTGTGTGCAGTTCTGGGCTCCACAACACAAAAACGATGTTAAGTTTCCGGTGTGACAGAGGAGGCACCAAAGCTGGTGACAGGGCTGAAAGGCATGTCCTGTGAGGAGAGGCTGAGGACACTAGGGCTACCTACCCAGGCTGAAGAAGAGGAGGCTAGCAGGTGACCTCACTGCTGCCTGCAGCTCCCTGAGGCGGGGAAGCAGAGGGAAGGGCCGGGCTCTGCTCCTGGGATGGCTGGAACAACACAGAGCTGCACCAGGGGAGGGTCAGACTGGTCATTAGGAAACACATCTGTGCCATGAGGGTGGTCAGACATTGGCACAGGCTTCCTAGAGAGGTGGTTGATGCTGTGTGCCTGTCAGCATTCAAAAGGCATTGGGACAATGCCCTCAGTAACGTGCTTTAATTTTTTGGTTAGCCTTGAAGAGATCAGGCAGATGGTCTTTAAAGGTCCCTTCCAACCAAACTAAACTACACTATTTTATTCTATTCACTCAATACACCATGCCAAGCAAGTGACAATTAAGGGTCTCCTGAAAATGATCGAAAAATCTACTTTGCAGCTAAGCCCTTGGGTCACGATTCAGAAAATTTAGATTTAAATTAACTGAATCTTCCTTACTCCCTTCAAGACCAGCACTTCAACCTTCTTCACCTTTTGGCTCCAACTGGTTTAATTCTGCGTACCTGGGCAAACCACTTACTCCTCTACAGTCTAATGTTTATCCTCCAGGCCCAGAGAAACTAAATTCTTCATTTAGGTGGAGTGCTCATGTGCTGGTGTTGAAACCTGTACATAGATACAGTTCAGGAACTATAACAAATTTAAATTATATTTAAGCCACAAAGAAATGGAAGATAAAGGTTTAAAAACAAGTACCATCCAGGGCCGATGCAGCACATTTAGTTGCAGCTGATGTGCCATATAAACACAAGGAATTCTTTTCACATCAACATGAGAGATGCAAGACAGAATTAGCAGAGGTCTGTTTGGAGGTCCAAGGGCTGGATCAATCATTGCCAAAATATGAGCCAATTCCTCTGGGCGATCATGTTCTAGGAAACAATTTTTAACACATGAGTATTAAATATATGCCAATCCCAAGGAGAACATTTTTTCTGACTTTTCAAATATTTAAGATCTCAGAGTTAAGGAAACACAGGACTGGAAAAGGCATGGGCAGATTACCTAGTTCTGCATACCTCAAGGCTAGATCACCTGCCTTCATGCTATACTTGGCTGTTATTTAAAGATCTCTAGAAATTCCACAGACAGCCTAACCAAATCCTGAATATCAGAGCATTTTCCAAGTACCTCACGGAGTCCAAAACTGCAACAAGACATTGGGAAATACTAACACACTATACACCCAACAGCCCTTCCTTACTGACTGTATTTTTCTTCTTAATATATCCCCTCATATCTTTTTAACCTTTCCTGAGCTAGCCCTTCTCATCCATTTAAAGTCGATGAATATAAAGACAATTAACATGATAGTTGTTTGGATTATTCTTATAGGGCTGTCCTAATCTGGGCAAGTTGCATCTTTTACTTCAGCCTTCCTGGGGAGCGCTCTGTTTCTAGGCTATTTCACCACTACCAGCATTCCAGGCTTTCTCTCCTACCCTTCTCAACCCCAAGGTTTTTTGTTTCTTTTTTTTTGTTTGTTTGTTTGGTTTAGTTTTGATTTTCTTTAATCTACATCATTTACCAGATCTAGCCTTATCAGTATCGCACTAAACAAAAGAAGGGACATAACCCCTCAAAGGGAAATGACTGAGTATTTAATATAGAATACCTCTTTGACTGGATAAGGCACAATGAAACAGCACTAATAAAGTAGATTTTGAACCAATCAGAACATGGATTTTGCTGTATTCCATATTCTCCACAAGTCTTTTATGACATTCCAACTATTCAAAAATACGAATAAATGAAGAGAAAATCCTTACTTTTATGAGCTTCTGCATTAGCAACATAAATGAATCCATCAACTACTTCGCACACCTTTTTAACTTCAGCAATTACATTGTAGTGCACAGCTTGCTGACTCCCTGCTATGCTGTTGTCTTGGTAGAACATCTTATTCACAACAGCAGCTTGCTCTTCCCTTGCTCTCTTCCTTTCCACACTGCAAGATATTAAAATATTTCAGTAGTCAGGTTAATTAAGTAGAGATTGCAAAAACAGAATCTGGGCAGAAGAGCAAAGGGGCAGAAAAATAGCATAAGCTGGAAACAGTTTCATTCCCCACCCATTTTTTCTCTACTGTACATATACAGGTGATTAGCAATCTGCAAGACGCATGAGAAAATATACACCAGGATGTGTTTGTATAGTGTTTCAAATGGGAATTAAGCAAGAAGGACAGGAGCACCTGTTATGTGTCATACACATGTGTGATGTGTAATTTTTGGAAAAGAAGGGTTATTACTTCTACATGAAAATTTAGAAGTTGAAGAAAGGAAGAGAAAAAAGTGAAGATATATAGTAAAGTTTCAGTTTATAAGGGATACCCATCCATGTGAATACAGGTACAAAACCGCATCACAAAACCATGAGGAAAAAACACAAAATAACTGAGAAACTGGTGTTTTGTTTTGTCTTTTTT
>VXAV01008676.1:5276-17586 GCA_013399715.1 Alectura lathami | reverse complement strand
GATTGGTCAGGCACGACCTGCCCTTGGTGAAGCCGTGCTGGCTGTCTGAGATCACCTCCTCATCTCGCATGTGCCTTAGCATCTCCTCCAGGAGGATCCGCTCCATGATCTCTTCCCACGCACAGACGTCAGGTTCACCGGCCTGTAGTTCCCCAGGTCTTCCTTTCTCCCTGTCTTAAAAATGGGAGTGATGTTTCCCTTTTTCCAGTCACTGGGGACCTCGCCTGACAGCCACGACTTTTCAGATGTGATGGAGAGCATCTTGGCAACCTCATCAGCCAACTCCTTCAAGACCCTGGGGTGCATCCCATCTGGCCCCATTGACTTGTAGACATTCAGTCCCATCAGGTGGTCTCAGACTTGCTCCGCTCTTACACAGGGAAGGATTTTGCTCCCCCCATCCCCACTTGGATTTTCAGGGGCACGAGAGACCTGGGCAGCCTTACCGGCAGTGAAGACCGAGGCAAAGTACCTTCTCCACATCAGAGGAGGCCTGGTTTCTCTTTCCATTCATTAGAGGGGGAACACTCTCCTTCACCTGCCTCTTCTGCCCTATGTCGCTAAAGAAACCCTTCTTGCTTTTTACATCTCTCGCCAAGCTTAATTCTACCTGCGCCTTGGCCTTCCTTATCCCACCCCTACATACCCTGACAGCGCCTCTGTAATCCTCCCAGGCCACCCATCCCTGCTTCCACTGCCTATACTTTTCCTTCTTTCCCCTCAACTTGACCAGCAGGTCCTTGCTCAGTCACACTGGTTTCCTGCCTCCTCTGCCTGTTTTTGTATTCTGGGGGATGGAGAGTTCTTGTGCTCTCAGAAAGATGTTCTTCAAGTGCCGCCAGCTCTGCTCCAATACCTTGTCCCTAAGGACAATTTCCCAGGAGACGTCTTCCAACAACTCCTAAAACAGCCTGAAGTTTGCTTTCCCGAAGTTCAGTGTCGTGACTCTATTCTTTTCCACGCCTACGTTCCTCAGGATCACAAATTCATCCGGAGCGTGCTCACTGCAGCCCAGGCTGCCTCCAGTCTTAACCTCTTCTACCATCTCCTCCACATTGGCAAGCAGGTGAAGAAGAACAGTAAGAGTGTCTTACTGTTACACAGAATTTAGCCTGCTATAATTTGGTAGGGTTTGGCATCCAGTCAAATCACAAATGTTGACATTAATCATGTCAGAATCCTCATCACAGTGTGTAATACCAATTAAGCATCTTAGGATATCTGAACAAAAGGCATAGCGATATTACCAAGTATTGCAATACTAAATAGATTTGAAAATTGAAGTAGCAGGGCATTTATATGCCCTGCAACAACAGTTTTTAAAAAATGAGTTGTTCCTTTAATCTCAGACTGTCAAGTGCTTTGTGGGATGAGTAATTTGCCACTTTCTAAGATGCCTTAGGATTCCGTGTTTTGCTCTTGCGCTGAGTGTTTGCTGCAGCTGATACCCTGCTGTGCTTCATCTTCCTGACTGCAGCTGCTTTCTAACTGTTCCAGCAAACAGGAGGTAATTGTCTGTGGTTAGGTTTTTTCATCCAGCAGTGGGACTAGCAGGCAGCTTGTAATTGGAGAGCGGAAGGAGCCAAGTATGCAGACAGACAACCTATTCTGGAGAACAGTGCAGCTGCATGGTTAAGTCACATGTCTTTCAATATGTGTGAACCACAGAGTGTGACTTAGAGAGCAGCAATGGAGGCAGCACTTTTCTTGCAGGGGAGAGCAGGAGATAGGTTCAGCCAAGTTTAGAAATGCATGGCAGTGTATGTAAACAACTTCAGTGGAGTGGTGTGGTCACAAGATCACACCTTACTGTGTTGTGCTGCAGTGTAATAGGAGATTCTGCCTCCAACTCCTTCCCCAGTTCATCTGGTTTGCTGGCTGGCAAAATCCTTGTTTTGACCTGTGGAAGGCATGCAAGGGTGAGATGTACAGTAGTGCATGAGGTACTTTTAGGCACCTTAGTTAGGAACTTGATACTGCTTAACATTCTGTTGCTGTGTATTACCATAGTGTGTAAACTATGTGCTAGCCAGTGAAATGGCACATCAAAGAGTAGTTACTCTTTTGCCAGGCCAAACAAGGGAAAGTGTTTGAAAGGGAAGCAATACAAATACCCAGTATCTCTGTTATTTACACAACTTGCTGCAAGGAAGACTGGAGCTTTTGAACCAGGGAGATAATGAAAGATACTACGGTGGATAGATGTGCTTTTAAAATACAAACTTTCACACCTTCCCTTACAGCTTTTTTGCTTTTTTTTTTTTGTTTTGCCTACGTTATTCATATTCTAAGTATTTCCTTTGCAGTATATGATTATGTGCCCTTTAATTCAGAGAATTCTGTCTCAATAGGCAGCTAAAGTCAATTTGACTTACCTCTGCTGCATAGTTTAAATTTGGTTAGCTTACATGTACATTACTACATCCTCATTTTAAATCTTGGGTCAGCGAATTCCCAACATACTTGTGGTTAACACAGAGCACTGTCTTGCATGCAGCTGTTTTGTTGTCTGCCTTATGGCTTCATACTATCTGTTGCATACTGACTTAAGTTACAGTAGGCTTGGACTTTTCGGGTTAACTTATACCAAGGCTTTCATAGTGCATGCTTCCAGGGCTATTGTTTCAGGGTCTGCATTGCAACAAGGAAACCATTTTGTTGTCACTGACAGCGGACAAAGCCAAATACTTTAAATGGGAGTTGAAGGAATTGGCTCCAAATTGTTTTTCGTTAGTTGTGCTTCATGAAGTGGTTAACTAATTGTGTGTATAATCACATGCTGAGGTCGACACCTTCGTTCTATCTCTACCGTCTCAATTGACTGAGTTTGTGGTAGGTGAAAATGAAGTCCATTACTTGTACTAGCTGCATATGTTGTATCAAATGAGCTACTTCCCTCTGTGTTTTGTCTGCTTTTGGGTCTTAAACAAGCATTCTTCTTTAATGTAATAGTACTGAATGGCAGAGTTTCACTTACAGTAAAAATAGAAAACTAACAGCTAGTGTCTCTTAATTCTAATCAGTTGGGTGATCGTTTAAAAGGAGATTGACAGTCTGCTGTCAGGTTATCACAAATTCAAGCTGTCTGCTGAGAAGGGACTACCAGGCTTTTGAACCTTTGGTCTGTGCACTTTTTGGAGAAGTTATTTTTATGTTACAATGTTATGCATTAGTAGGGACAGAATAGCCTTGTGATAAACATTTGGTCAGGTGCCTGAGTGCGCTAAGTTACTTAGATCCATTGAATTAGTGTCCGATTTTCATAACTGACTAGCTGCAGTTGTGGAGTCTTCAGAAAAGGAACTCTTCTGTGTTGGTTTTTTGATGCACAGTGTAGATGGGAAATTTACTATGCCACTCAGCAGCCCGTATTCTAATGCATGATAGGTATGTTTCTGTTCTTAGCTTTTTTTTTTTTTTTGTATATAAGACAGGACTAATAACCTTAAACTTAATCTATAATTGCTTTGAGTTAAATGTTTCTGTTAAAATCAAAATGTCTGCCATCTTTGCTACAGCCTTCCTATTTGTTCTCATGTATGTAATTCCAATGCCCTATTTCTTTCATTGTAAGTTAATGTATGTTTCCTTCCTTTTATGTTTTTAAAAAATACAGTGCCCTCTGGTACAAGTTTTGTTCCAAATTCACAGAGTATTGAGATGTTTTTCCACATGGTGTATAAGTAGGGTGTCAAGTGGGTTTAACAGGCAAGAAAGTGATGATCACTTCATTCAGAGCTAAAAATGTAACTTAAAATGTCTATGGGAGAGTGTGAAGAAAGCTTGTATGTATACAACGGTATGTTCAGAGTGATGCTCAGAATATCTTGCATTGTGTGTGTCATTTCTATGTATACAGAATAAATTCTTTTTACATCCCAAATTAAACATACAAGGTCACCAATGACTCTCATCTCACCTTGCTTATGGCAAGTTGCCAAAGTAATGGGAAAAGGTCTGTAAGATATTTTTAGTGTTACGTTGAAGTACTGGGGCAATTCTTCCTTTTTCTTTCCTCCCCACCATTTTTCAATTTTCATTTTTTGTAAAGAATATAGTCAGATGCTTTATTACAGCTGTTATATTGTTGACCCTGCATGAACTTTAAATCTCTCAAGATCTGACCAGGTCATCTCGCTAATTTTAGTGTGGAAGTTATTTAGGATTTTGGCAGGGCAAGGTGCCCTGGAGTGCTAACTTTCTGCTACATGGAAGTACTGAAAAATCAGCTCAGCGGATGACTTGCTGGTTGTGTTTACAAATGAGGAAGACAAAATAGAACTCAGCATGGCCTAAGAACAGTGTCCACTTGGTTTTAGAAAAGTGACAACAAAAGTTAAATTTTGCTTTCAGCCAGGTGGCTTTTGCAGAATGGTGCATGCATGATGAAATCCAAATACTTAACAGATTAAGTCTATACTATTTAACTTCATTGTAAAGTAAAAATGTGGTAAATTTTAGAAGCTTTGAGTATGTTTCCTTAAATCTGTTTTAATAAAGACACAGTATACCACTTCATAGAAGAAAAAATGACAGGAAGAGGAGCCCTTGCTGCTGACGTAAGTTTCCAGGGTCCACTCTTGTCCTCTTCAGAAATTATCTGTATTCACAACCTTTTGGTGAACTTGGCATAGGTGTCTGCACCAGTCATTCTTACAGAAGTGATGTGTCTTTTTTTTGGAGGAGGAGGATGGCAGAGGAAGAATACTGTTCTTTTTTTCCTGCGAGGATGGAGATGAAATGAAGTTACTGGAGTAGAGAAGAGAGAGTTGCTGTAACGAGGCATTAGTAGAGGAGGGAGAAGAATGCGGTGCAATCGCTGGGAAAGGAGCAGATGGATCGTAATGCTCAGTCATGAGGATAACTTGCATACAGGTCTTCATGGCTCCTACCAGCCATGGACTCCTCCTTCTTTCCTCTTTCCCCTCAGAGAGGGGCAGTTCCAAGCTACTGAGGGAGTTTTAGTGTGATGTTTTTTTCGTCCTTTGCTATGGGTTGAAAAAATAATCTGGCAGATTCTGTGGTTTCTGGGGGCTGTAACCTCCTGCCTGTTTGTCCTACCTGTTCCTTTGTTGTGACAGGGACTGCCTTAGCACATGGAAGCTCCAATATTTCTCTCTTCCTTCTCTCTTCTCAGTCACCCTCTCTTAGATAGCTTCTACCTCTCTTTTTTGCCTTCCATTAACCAGTTTTTGTTATGACAGTGGGAAAATGTCTCAGGGAAAAGGCTGAAAATAGTTTTCCTCTTCCTCCTGACTCCCACTTCTCAGTTTCCATTTATTCCCCATGTAATCTTTTGGAAGTCCAAGATAGAAAAGAAGCAGAAACAGAACGTTCAGTCTAAAGTGTGGAGGGTTATTGTGGGATGTAGTCCTACAGTTAAGAGCTACCTAGGTGACTGTGGAGAACAACTCATCACGTGCTGTTGGATGAGTGATTGTCCACATGTATTTTATCCTTGGTGTGCATGTACTTTGGTATCTTCTGGCAAAGGCCATCTAGTAAGTATGTACTAATTTTCTGCACAAAGGCTACAAAAGATTACATTCTGATGCTGCCAGGATTGCACTTCACAATTATTTTTGTGGGGCTGTGAATGTGTTTCACTAACTTGGATAATTTCTTCAGCCATGTACCTTGTTTCACATTGGTCAAGTTTCCTGCCATTGTTAGGGCAGCCTTGTGAGCCTGAAACTGAGTTGCCAAACAGGTACTGATTGGTCCATCCCTCATAGCTGGCAAGTAGGTCTGAACTTCCCCAGGAAGTGTGAACAAAATTGTGGGTAACTTCCAGCAGATACTTTTGAGGAGAGAAAAGCGGAAGTTACAAAGTAAAAGAGACAATTGGAAGCCTCTTTTAAGTGAGCAGAGATGGAGGAAATTATTTCTCTCCCACTCCTATCCTCTTGCCAGGAAAATTTCTGGCTCTGGAACAGGTCCATCCATTATCAAGTTTCATGCATAGCTGTGCAATGCTCTAGAGTGCCAAATGCCTAGAGAGAGACTGATTATGTATCTCCAGAAACTGACTAGTGGCTTCATTTAAAGCATAATCCAAAAGTAAATTAACCATAAATACGCTTTATTTTTATTATTATTTTTCCCCAGCAATTTTCTGGAAACTTCAGTTTTTGCCTGAGGACCGGCCTTGCCTGAATATTCTTGTTACATGTTTTGCTTTCTCAATCCATGGACTCCAGGGGTGATGCAATTACCCTCCCTTCCATCCACTCCCCAGACTGCAGAAGGAGGAAAGTCAGATCGTGGAATCATAGAATGGCTTGGGTTGGAAGGGACTTCAGAGATCATCTAGTTGCAGGCCCCCTGCCGTGGACAGGGCTGCCAGCCACTAGCTCACTACATCAAACTGCCCAGGAGAACCCATCCAGCCTGGCCTTGAACACAGCCAGGGATGGGGCAGCCACAGCTTCTCTGGGCAGCCTGTTCCAGCGCCTCACCACTCTCTCAGGGAAGAATTTCTTCCTGATGTCCAAACTAAACCTCCCCTCTTTCAGTTTTAGCCCATTCCCCCTTGTCCTACCATTATCCACCTGTGTAAAAAGTCAGTCCCCCTCCTGCCTGTAAGCTCCTTTTAAGTATTGGAAGGCCACAATGAGGTCTCCCCGGAGCCTTCTCTTTTCCAAGCTAAACAATCCCAACTCCCTCAACCTTTCCTCATAGGAGAGGTGCTCCAGTCCTCTGATCATTTTGGTGGCCCTCCTCTGGATGTGCTCCAACAGCTCCACATCCCCTCTGTCCTGGGGGCCCCAGGCCTGGACACAGTACTCCAGGTGAGGCCTTCCAAGGGCAGAGTAGAGGGGACGATCACCTTCCTCTCCCTGCTGGCCACCCCTCTCCTGATGCAGCCCAGGATGCCATTGGCCTTCCTGGCTGCAAGAGCGCACTGCATGAAATCCTGCTAATGGCAATATGCATCAGTAGCTGCTGCTTAGCCTGTGGAAGTAAAGAGTATAAAACGAGACAGAAATTTCTTTAATCCTTACATCTCTCTGTTGCTATCCCTTTCTCATACGTATGTGTGATCAGAATCTTGTCTGCATGCAGAAATCTCATGTCTGCCTGTTCCTGCTGGATGGATTACAAGTTATAAAATGATTATTAGCGTTGTTAACCTTACGAATGATGCACAGAAGTAGAAGACTATGATCTGTACAGTTCAAAACACTGCCCCAGTGTAAGACTCTGCAGACTGTTACTTCCGTTCTTTTTCTATGCAGTACTCTAGTTATGCATCCCCATCGAACTGCTATCAGATATTAGTTGGTCTGTTATTTGCTTATTCTCTTTCATAAAAGAGAAGCTAGAGTTTGATGTTTTTCTTGTGAGAGCAACTCTTCTGCTTTGACTGACAGTCATATAGTGGTGCTTGTGTTTTTATTTACTGTTTTTCTCCCTTGCTTTGGTCTACAAGGCTTCTCCTTCTACTCTGTTCTCAGCTTTTTTTACTTCCAAGCTGCTGGAAGTTTCTCCTGTGAGGAGTTAGATATCTGGTTTGTTTCCAGGCAGCACACGTTTCTCAAGACTTTGGCAGTGGGATACTTCTGCCACTGCATTGTATTGCGTCACAGCTGGGTTTCTTTTGTAGGTCAGAGTTGGGGAGTGGAGAAGGATTTTAAAATAGATTAACTTCTTTACATGTAGAGAACATAAAATACATTTGGAGAATCATACCAGAGAATTTTGCTTTACTTCCTCATGTGTAGATTCCAAATTGCTTGAGTATGCATAGAAGTAGGCTGACAAATCTTAAAATAGTCCTCTTTATACATGCAGTTGGGAAGTCTGACTTCATGTCTTACTCTGTGCAGCAGTTGTGTATATTGTGATAGGAAAGTAATAGGTGGTGATGCACTGCTCAGACCCTTTCCCTTGTCATGCAGCACTGCAGCCCATGCTGCAGTGCTGCCCAGCAGGAGGCTAGATGTGCTGTTGTGTCAGAGGGTGAGTCGGGCCTGGTGCATCCTGCTGGAGAGTGTTTGAAAAACAGCCAGTGTGAAGTAAGCTTATGTTCTGTGTTGATCTGTTGGTGTCTGTGGAGCTTTCTGAAGTGGGAAATACCATATATTCTGTACCACAGCTGAAATACTGCATTTGTCTACATTAATTAACAAGTATTACACTTCAGAACAAAGATGATAAGCACATGGATTAGGTTTGCCATTACCACTTTTCTAGTAGAGAATGTGTATGTGCTAACTTTTGGAATCTCGCCTTTTGAAGGAATGCCAGGAGGTTGCAGCTGAAATGTTTAAAATGGTATCTTAAAGTGGTAGAGTATTATTGTGCATTAAATGAGGTTTGGCTGTTGCCCTGGCAGATATTTTCCTTCAGTCTGCACAGAATTATTGTGCAAAACAGATAGAAAAAAAAACCAAAAAATTCTGTTTTAGCTTTGATGTTTTTTTTTTCTCTTAAACCTGGAATTTGATTTTTTTTTTTTTACTGATTTGTCTACAATTCCTTGTTAGAAATGGGTGAAGGTGACTTTACCCTGTCTAGTTAAATGATCAGAGTTTATCAGATGCTTTAAGTACAACCAAACTGTTGTAAATGCCCAGTATTGTCTTGCGTTTTTTCTACGCAGTGTTGACAATTTTGGACTCGGTCTTCTGCTTCAGACTAAGCAGATAAAACGCATGGTGTCATCATATGTTGGAGAGAATGCTGAATTTGAACGCCAGTATTTATCTGGTGAGCTTGAAGTTGAGCTTACACCTCAGGTAAGGAGTCTCTCTAGGAGACTGGTGATTCATTTTCATCTAAAATACTGATTAGAATGTTCCTTAAGTGCTATTTTAAATCAATTTTCAGTCTTAATATTTTCTTTGTATACAGATATGCAGTAAAACAGATGGGACTTGCCATTTTAGGGTCATGAGCTGTAGGCTGCAACTGCTCTGTGAAGTGTTTGGTTGTACTGTGAATTCCTTTTATGACGTGGTATAGTACATTCATTTCGAGGAAATGTATATACTTATATATGCCTTATTGTAGAATGTTTGTTTTTGGTAGCTCCCCCTGGATGGTAGAAAAACACATGAAGTATGCCTTACTCACAGCTGTGGGCCATATAAGGGGAAGTAAGTCAGAATCCCAGGATTACTGTAATGATGGTAGTAGCTCTGTGCTTTTGGGAAGCGGTGTGTGCAGTGTCTGCCATCTAGTGGGCAGGATTCAAAAGAGCAGACTTCAGTTTACTGTGAGACAGAGTTAAGAATACTTTGTCTTTTGTGCTCATTTGTTAAATCTCGTGTTAAATCTCATTATGATCCAATATTAACAACTTTGCTTTCTAGCACCATAGCTTTAACTGTTTTAGCACTGCCAAGGTACTTGCATAGCTGGGATACAATGAGATCTGAAGATTATGAGCATCAGTCATATTCTATTGAGGTCTAGTTCTATCAAATTGGTAGTGAAACTTTAAAACCTACTGCATGTTAGTGTGAGGCATTTCCAAAGGTGACACAAAACCTCTGGACTTCAAACAGCTATTCATTTAAGTCTCAGGGCAAAGCAACAGTATTAAATTTTTCTGGAGGATCCTTTGGCCTCCATCTCTTGGGACTGTCTCTGAGAATCACAAAGATGGGCAGGGAATCTCCTCTTGTACTCAGGTGACATGGAAGTAACTAGGTACTGCTCATGTTTCAAAAGCCACAAATTTCACTTCTCTGTCACCGCGCAATTCGTTTTTTCATTCTTCCTGCTTCGTGCCCAGTAGTTCCATCCAAAAGGCCTTGGATTCCTTGGGCATGTGATTTGCTTTGTGAACTGCACAGGCAAGCTATGTAGTTCCTGAATGGCAGTACTGGGTCTGCAGTGTACACTGGTGAACAGTAAAGTGAATTAATAACATGCTAGGAGATGCAGGGATTTGAAATATTTGTGTTAAGATAAAAGAGCCTAAAGTCATGATTTTTTTTTTTTTGTGACTTTAGACAGAACTGGGGAGTGTTGTATCTTTGTTTTATGGTAAAGGAGATACCATGGTGAGATGTAGAAATGCTGAGGCTGCTTGGAACACAGGGCTTACTGTCACTGTGTGGTTTATACCTGCCTCTTGTCACCATTTTGTAAACCTACCAGAAGTCACTGCATTTCTTTCAAAAATTATTGGGGAAAACACAACCTGTGTTTTGGAGATGGTCAATCTAGATAATTGGTTGTGATGGTCTTTCCTCGCTTGAAATCCACAGGAAAAAAAAAAAATCAACAAAATTTGGGAAAGGACACTTAAAGAAAGGCAGGCAGATATATCTTTGTCCATCAGTGCACAGTTAATGCTGACAAAGAATTTGGACTGTTGAGACAGTTGGGGCTGGAGAAGAGAAGGCTCCAGGGAGACCTGATAGGGGCCTTTCAGTATCTTAAGGGGGGGCTACAGGAAAGAAGGGGACAGACTCTTTATCAGAGTCTGTTGTGATGGGACTAGGGCACATGGTTTTAAATTGAGAGAGGGGAGATTTAGCCTTGATATAAGGGAAAAGTTCTTTAAACTAAGGGTGGTGAAGCACTGGCACAGGTTGCCCAGAGAGGTGGTGGATGCCCCATCCCTGGAGACCTTCAAGGTCAGGCTGGACAGGGCTCCACCTACATCCAGCTATAGATGTCTCTGTTAACTACAGGGGAGTTGGACTAGATGGCCTTTAAAGGTCCCTTCCAAACTGGATGATTCTATGATTCTGTGTTGTGGCTGAACACAGAACAGAGTACAGATGGAATGGTCAAATAGAGCAGAAGTGCTGCTCTATCACCTTTTGGGCATTCTTGTCACAGGGAACCCAGACCACTGTTACTTTTTCAGTCTGTGAAGTGTGGTTTTTTCAGCTTGGAATAAGAAATTCATTGATGTTTAATCATCCAACATCTTTAGAAAATCTTGACATGTAGGACTGATATAGAACTAAAAACCTCTTATCACACTGTGGGAAAGAGAAAAAGAGCTGTGTACTGTTCTTGGAGAACTGGACTGGGAAACAAGCTGAAGGGGAGGAGTTGTAAAAAGCACAGCAGAATCCTGAGAGTTTTCAGTGAGCTGAGTGACTGTGTGCTCTTGACCAATTGGTGGCCAACAATGAAGCATTTCTTGCTACATCCAGTACCAATTCTACAAAGGAGAGCTACAGTGGGAAGAAGTAGTAGATCTGATGGTCTGCTGAGCTCAAAAGCAGAAGTTCCAAATGACAGGATATAAAAATAAATTCATGCAAGTCATTAATCTGAGTTTGAACTGTTATTTCTAAATGACTAGCTCTTCAATGTGTTTTTCCACAGGGTACGCTTGCTGAACGTATTAGAGCAGGAGGAGCAGGAATCCCAGCATTTTACACCAGTACTGGCTATGGAACATTAGTGCAGGAGGGAGGGGCACCTATCAAATACAATTCAGATGGCACCATTGCCATTGCCAGCCAGCCAAGAGAGGTAAGATGTCGGTCTTTTTTGGGGAAGTCTGCTTTTGAAACTGCATTTCATAGAGATTTTCAAGACAAATGGTTCCTCAAGCTTCTTCTGTCTGAGTTTAACTTTGTTATGTTGGATAATGGTATGGCTGTGGTAGTAGGTACTTCAGCTGTCTTCTTTCTCATCCTGTCCCCTGGAATGTGTTCAAGTTATTGCAGGTTTAAGTGACTTAATGTCAAGAAGCTGGTCCAGATTAAAAACAAACAAACAAACAAACAAACAAAAACAACTTTCTTGGTTAGTTACTCTGCACTTGACTCAGCTCTCTGGTCATACTCTGTATGTTAAAACAAAGTCTTGTACCAGTCCTCTGCAGCACATGGTACGGGTTGAGAACAAGCTACTACTCCTACTACTGGGTAAGGTGCTTTGTAAGTACCATGGTGTGGAGTAAGCAGACCTGCAGCTGCACGAGGCTCTGGTATTAGATTTGATGGGGCATTTTCTTGTTACTCAGTGAATAGCTCAATTGATACCGTCAGGAAACATTAGTCAAAAGTTGAAATTGTATGTATGAGTATTTAGAATTACAAAGAAATCAGTGTGGTTTCCAACAGAGAAACAGGGATTTCATATTGAAATTAGATGGAGATGTTGGAGGAGGGAATGGATTTTGTCAGTGATGTAACTGTACTTGAAGAAATGTATGGGGCTGACTAACGCTCAAAATTCCAGTTACACTACAACGGGCATTAAACTCTTAGCTCAAGAACGTCTCTGGGGTAATTGTAACTTTTTTCCTCTGTGGATTTATTGTATTTTATGCATTGATATTTTCATTACTGAATCATTAAAATAATCTTTTTTCCTCTTACTGAATATT
>VXAV01008675.1:239184-304263 GCA_013399715.1 Alectura lathami | reverse complement strand
TTTTTTTTTTTCCATTTCCATTTCTGCCCCAGAAGGGCAGAAAGCTGCTAGAGCAAAAGAAACAATTTTAGAAACAAAGAACTTATCCTGCATTAAAGTTCCAACCAATACCTGCTGCGTGAGCCATCCATTCACAATGACTTTGGGAAGAAACCCCCTCCTCAGCCAATGCAAGTCCAGGAGCACGCACCAGTACCCAACCTGGCATCTAAAGGAAGCAGAGCTTTACCCTGCTAACTGCTGTTAATACGTGCAGCAGCAAAAAATCCCTTCTCATTTACAGGTAAGATACAGAACTACAGAGAAAAAGATTCTTAATGATGGATAACGTACACAGAAACAATTAAGATTTTTATGTGTAATTAATAGCCTAAATGGAAAGTGTTTTTAAATGACGGCGAGCAAAAAGAAACTGCTTTGTGTTGAAAATCCTGTAATTTTCCTTCTACAAAAAATAATTTAAAAATTGGTAAAGACAGTCCAATGCTTTGTTTTCATATGCTCTGCCTGTGCTTATCTTACCAGCATGGAAGCAAGCATCTGATGACAGCAGATGGTACAAAATTCACAACCAGAACCCATGTCAGAGGTCAGCTAATTCCTGACAGCATCAGGAAACTCCACAAGGAACAGACAGCAGAAGGAACAAATCCCAGGGCCCAAGTGTGGCACTGACAGCCAGCAGGGACAAGGAATCACCAGAAAACTCCTGAAAGAGGAGTTTCACTTGTGTGTGGATTTATACTGCCAGAGGAGGGCACGGGGACGGGGAAGGGGCTGAGGGCAAGGGCTGTGAGGGGCGGCTGAGGGCGATTGGCGTGCTGGGCCCAGCGCAGAGGGGGCTGAGGGGAGGAGGCCTCACGGCGGCCTGCAGCTCCCCGCCAGGGCAGCGCAGGGGCAGGCGCTGAGCTCTGCTCTCTGGGGACAGCGACAGGGCCCGAGGGCACGGCACGGAGCTGTCAGGGGAGGGTCGGGGATGTGAGGGAAAGGGTCTGCCCCGGGGGGTGGTGGGCATGGATCAGGCTCCCCAGGGCGGTGGGCACGGCCCCGAGCTGCCGGAGCTCAGGGAGCGTTCGGACACCGCCCTCAGCCCCAGGGTGCAGGGTTGGGGGGTGCTGGCGGGGGCAGGGGCTGCGCTCTGACCCCTGTGGGTCCCTCCCAGCTCAGGGTGCTCTGTGGTCCTGTTCCACGAATCCAAGATGCCTGCAGTCCTGCCTCCGGCCAGGCCCAGCAGTGACTTCACCTTCACTCCCTCTGCTGTTGCTGCTCCATCAGCCGCTGCACCTGCCAGTGCTGTCCCCACTACCTGGATGAGGTGTAAATGATCTGCTAAAGAACTGTTTACACTTATCTTTGTTTTGCTTGGCAATTTAAAACTCAGACTGTTGAGCATTTAATTTAATGAGGCCAAGTTTTGCATAGCATGACATTATGTAAAATAATTACACTTTAAAAATTACTGCTATACAGAAGATTATGGAGAAACCTGTCAGTGCTAAAATTATTCTATTTATATACACAAACTTTGAAGTTTATTAATGGAAGTTTGCCGTGAAACAGCTGTTCTGCTGATTAAATAAATTATGACTAAGTTCTCACGTTAGCTTCCTCGAGCAGGCAGCTATTAAAAAGCTAGGAAGACTAATTGTATAAAAGTCACAAAATGAAGAAAAGTGCAGGGCATATTACCCGAATGTGAAATTATAAGGAGAATTCAAACAATTCACTACTTGCAGACTTAAGTAATAATAATTTTAAAAAATTGTAGTTGTTTGGAGATCCAAATGCAAAATTCTGAGGAATTCCTGACACCATGACTTGTGTCAAAGTAACCTACAAGCTTCAGATTAAAAACTTAGTGATGTACAAGTCTTGCTTATCTGGAAATATAAATGAGCAAGGACACACTAACACTCAAGTTAGGAGTGCGAAGAGCTGACCATGAGTAAATGAGGACATGCTGCTTTCCAGCTTTGTTGCCCACTTTCCAAACTCCCATTAGGTCACAAGTCAGGAGGCAGGGGGAAGAAATCAGCTGTCCCGATTTACTTCTACAAGTTCCAAAAAAAGCAGCTTCCCTCAGCTGTGGGCATCATCACCCATTAGCACAGACCTGGACCCTGACACTGTAAGGCCAAGAGAAAAAGCTGGAAAGCCTCAAATAGAGTGATGCATGTTTCAGCTTAGTCCTAAAGTCGAAGTAAGACTTCATGGAGCAGTAATAAACACAAAGGTTTGCTGCAAAGATGAGGCAGAAGTCAAATGGATGAAAACTTGACCTGAATGCCTAATGACAAAGACACATTTCAAAGTATTTCAGTTTTATGGGCAGGTAAAAATTCATCCACCTAATTCTACCCAGGCCTTCACAGATCCAGCTCATTCAAAAAAAAAACAGAAGTCCAGTGATTCGCATGTCACAATGGAAATATCAGCAACCACTGTACCCTGGTTTCCAGACCTATGCAGGACCACAGAGCTAATGCAAACAAACACCTCTTTGCTGAGAGCAACTCTGAAGCCCTCGAAGCAGAGGGCGCAGCAGTCCTGCAAGAAGCCAAGCAATGTAACACACCCTAGGGTCGCGCTAGCCATCTTCTGCAGGAGCAGCTCCTTGTGGCCACTGAGCGGTAACTTTTTGTAGATATATTCACTTGCGTGCACACGCACACGTGTATTCAAAGGCACATATTGCTATTTTTCAATTTGAGAATTATTCATCTTTTTAAAATAAGATTAACCTTAAAACCCACGAAGGCCCATGAGATGACGCAGCCTGATTTCCTGCTGCGTAAGGGCCAGCTCATTTCATCTCTCTGTGTTTGAGCAGTCACCTGGTCCTCTGCTGCCAAAAGACCCGCTCCCATTCAGTTAGCTCCAGTGATTGCTCATCCTGCCAAGGCACTACATTTCTTGTTTCCAGTTCTCTTTTCAGTTTGTGTTACACACTGCATTTTATAGATCCCTGATTAGTGAAGCAGCCTTCTGGCTACCTCAGTGCCCAGTATTTTCAAACCACAACAGCACCAGCACAACACAAGTCAGGCGCCCCGTTCTGATAACCTTCCCCCAGAACTGTGACCGTGCAGGGTGAGACGCTGCCTTCCCTACACCTGCAGGCAGCAGTGTCCTTCGGTACGCTCCACAATTTTGCAACCCCTTTTTGCAGTGCTGATGTCAGCTCAACAAAACCTTCCCCTTCATCTTCCTTAAGGACTTCCTGCACACACACTCACAAATTTTATTAGCCCTCTGTCACAGGGTCAAGCTGGAAATGCAACCTCCCACCACCACTGCTGTCCAAGCCATATTGTCTTGTTTGCAAGTATGTGCACGCATGCCTGTGGGTATGACCTCGATCTGATTAGCTACCATTAATTATCCCACTGATTGTTATGACCAACTAGTTCGCAGCCCCTGCCCCTTACTCTCCTTTGGGCTCAACCATTAGGAGATTTTGCAAACTGCGAACTGCACCCAAATCCTACCCCGGAACAACCCCAGCATGCGCTCTCCCTGTGGTAACCAGCCAGGCTGCGGCGTAATTCTGACTTTCAGAGATTTGTTTAAAAGCAGGCTGCGGCTCATTTAACATCCTTTTGAATACAACCGAAACCCCCAAACTCCTCCACCAACAGAAACCCCACACCCATGCGCTCAGAAGAACCACAACGCCGTGTGCTTGCTGAGGCAGTTTGCTCCCAGGTGCTCTATGCAGACAGCAGGAGCTGTTCCTCAATGAACCTTTTTTGCTGGCTCCCAGCACTCCCCGCTGCAGCACGGTAAGGATACAGTCTGGCACCTATATGCAACCTGGAAAAGTTGCAAGTGGAGGAAAGCAAAGGTATTTAGCTGTAAACTGTTAACAACTTGCACTACATTCATTGCTTGAATAACACTTCAGCCACCATACAAACCCAGCTGTATTCATGAAAAACACCAGGCAGAGCACCTTCTTCGATTTCCTTCCTCACTGAAGGCCCTGTCAGCCACTGCCTGCATGGCAGGGGGAACACGCTCTGCAGAAGCCCCCTTTCCTCCAAGCCAAAGAGAGTTCCCACCACGCCAAAAGCTTCACGCACGCTGTTCTGCAGGCAGACACCCACATTTCTGGGGTACAGGCTGAATGGCAAAGTGCACCTAAGGAAAATGGGAGAGGTGGGGCCTGCTTGTGCCCCAGGGGAGCTGCAGTTAGCACTGCGGGGCAGGGACTGCAGTCATCTGCACATCGCTGTGCTTTGTGCTGCTGCAGCACGCGCATCGCTGGGCCGCTTGCACGGGCTTCAGACGGGCTGACAAATGAAACCTCTGCCCATCCACAGTTATTTCATAGTGCTTCTGAATTTAAATAAGCATTGGACCACCAAAACTGGACAGCGTATGAGCACACTACCATTTTTGCTCCTTAGAATGTAAACTCACCCACTTCACGATCTTTGTGCATGTTAGCAGCAAGAAGTTGGGCAAAATCTCAGCTAAATGAAATAGCCCAAGTAACAATAAAGTTGCCGTTCTCCCAGGATCAACAGAGAAAAAAATAAATCCCTTCTATGGAACTGAACCATTTCTTCAGCAAACATATTCCACAACCCAGCTGCGTGATTGCAGTGACTCCATCAACACGAGGTTCATGTCTAAAGGTAGCAGACTGCAAGAACAACACCCTTTGGGCAAGCAATCGCCTCTCTCCAACGCACTCCCAGAGAACAGTCTGGTTCTGCACATGCTCCCTCAGGTGCAGAAATCTGTTCATGCAGGGAACTTTGCTGGACTTCCACCCACAGGGGTCCAGAAATGTCTGTCCTACGCATTCAATTTACAGCACAACAGGAACTGAAATGCTGTCAGCAGATGAAGTGTACCTGGATAGTGCAATTTGCGTACAAGTGCACTTCAGAACACATTTCTTTCTCTAAAGACAAAAGAACTGCTTCCCTGTGGCTTGAGAAGATCCATCCTACTCCTAAATTCTGCACAAAGTTTAGTGCTGCTGAGAGTTCAGCTCCTTGGCATGTGGAGGGGAGGAAATAACAAGGACAAATAATAATCTGCTGACATTCAGTCTTAGTTTGACCTGTTTTTATATAAAAATATCATCTTCATATTCAACTCTGCCTGCATTTGTGAAGTCACATGGCTGCTCGAGCAACTAATGAAAATTAAGGCCTCCCAACAGTTGCATCCTTTATGTAGGTTAGCTAGAACAGTCAAATACGTTACACAACCAAACTCAATCCTTTCTTCTTAACTGACATCTGACGTTCCCAGCCCAGTAATTGCATTTACTCATTTCCATCAAAGGACAGCGAGGTCCTGACCGGCAGCACAGTCCAGGCTACAGATTTTGTATTACTCCTGGTAGTACAGCAACAACAAATCAATCCCTGAATCCTTTTCTCAAAGTTGACTCCAGTCCCTGAATGGTGGGGAAAAAAAAACACTAAAGGCCACACACAAAAAAAAAAAAAAACACCTTAAAAATACTTCTAATTGAGCTGATCTCTATTTACCCTCTCTTGGGGCACAAATGGAAGAAATTACGAATGTGTGGTGGTGTTTTTAACCTCAAGGTGGAGGGTTGTTGTTTTTTTCTATCTTAACTGCCATTTTTGGGGACTGTGTCCACCCCTCCAAACACAGAACTGCCCAGCAGACCTTGCTGGCACCTCTGAGGTCCATCCCCCGTTCAAAGAAGTACCCATTTAGCTCAGGACACTTCAGGCACGGCTGATCCTTTGGTAAGGTGCTTAGGACAGTAGCAGCACACACGCGTGATTACCTGCATGACTCAACTTTTTTTGTCCATCCAAAGCTGAAAGAAAATCTTCAAACTATGTCTGAAATTGCAAAAGGAACTTAACAGGTATAAAGCAGATGGAGCTGTAGAGCTTCTTAGGGCACCTGCCATTTCCCTCCCTTACCACTGTATGGGTGAAGCCATTAAGAAACCGTAACAAAGGTAAATCCATACAGCAGAACACAACACAAAGGCCTTCACAAACCCAAACGTGCAATGAAGCAATAGCGAGAAAATAATCTGGATCGTGCCAGAGTTAGAGTGCACCAGCCTCAGGCGACTGAGCTGCATTCCATCAATAAGGGCTCATCTATCGTCCAAGAACACTTCTCTTTCAAAGGGAAGGTTTGGGTTCCCATGATGTCACCGTGTCACTCCTCATGACTAATAGCAGGGATACAGGCAAGAATTCCAGTTAATTGTAAGCGGCGCACATCAAGAGCCAGCCTGGGGTCTGAACGGTGATAATGCATCTTCAGAACTGTCAGGGGGGATAAGCTGAGTGTCAAGCCGGCCCCAGAGCACTGTACATCTGTAAAAATGACATAACCAGTTTGGCTTTTCAAAAAAATTCAAAGCTCGAGTTGCATTTTGAATACACTGGAGGAAGACAAAACTGCAAAACCTTAAAGGGGTGAATCAGTGAAGAGCCACCTTCAAATTGTTCCCTTAATATATAAAATATTATAACAAAGCAAAAAGTGTGTTCTTTAGTAAGGAGATGCTGTAAGTCCATTTTTTCAGTTTTAGACAGTCTCCTGAGCCAGCCAAGCTGCCATTAGCTTTAACTGAACCCACTCCAGGCACTTTCCTGATAGCTTTCAGTCCAGGTTAAAAAATAAATAAAAAATAAAAGGATTTACTTGTCAAAAATCTAAGAAATAGTTTTGCAGAGGAAGGTGTTTAATTTTCAAGAAGAGATTAATACCTGAGATGATAACAGATAACTAAGCAATCTCATCTGGGAAAAAAAAAACATGTATTGTTGTCTGTACACTTCTGTATTTGTCTGCACAAATATCCCAAAATACAAGTACCAGCATTTGCAAATGCTGAGGTTTATTCAAAAAAACTCGCTCACCAACTCAGTGCCATACATGCAGCACCACATACAAGGAACACGCGTGTCCAAATGCTACACAGAAGCTGTGTTAGCCTCCTCCAAAACTGGTTTCCGGATTTCCCACACTTGTACCTACAGAGTGCTACGCAAAATACAATGTTCTAGTTAAACCAGCAACATCTTCTGTTCTTTTAATTGTCTCACAGGATTTACATGAAGGGGCTTTCTTTCCTCCAGAAAAATGGATTTCGAAATTTGAGAAGGTGAGAATTACAAAATGTGAAGAAGCAGGGAGACACCGCAACAGAACTCTCACCCTGCTCTGGCAGAGGCTGTGCGTTCGTACCCATACCCTCCCAGCCACCCCAGGAAAATGCTGCTGACACTGCCCAGAGCGCAGGCACGCAGGAGCATCTACAGACATGGCAGAGAAACTATGTGCTCAGCCAGCTTTGCTGAAATACATTTTTGGCAGAGAATTTCTTTTAAAGAAGAAAAATCAACCACCATGTAGCACAACTGCAGCACATGCAGCCAACGGGCAGTGGGCACCGCTCCACGGCAGGAAGCCCCGCATCTCCCTGTGAGAGTAAGGGCGAGAAGGTTGAGAATTTCAGTACCATAATGCCATGCTGTGGTTCAGGGTTTTGCTTCTTACTATACTTTTTATTATTCAGGATTGCTTCTGTTCTAAAGGGAAAAGAAATGGCTGCAAGACTTGAAGCCACCGAAAAAAAAAATACTTCAAGTGACGCAGAAAGGCTTACGCTGGAGGGCAGATAAAATATGTATAAGTTCAGAGTTTGTTGCTCCTTTTTTTTGTTATCAGCTCATTGCATTTTCGATTGGTCTGTTTCCTGATGCGAAATAAACTGGGTTTGGCTGCAGTGTAACAGTGCAGGTGCCCGTGTCTCCCCTTCCCAAAGCAGCAGTGCTGCTCCTCAAGATGCTTGGCTGCACCACCTGCAGCCCCAGCCTGCCGGCTGCTCCACACCCACCTACAGCACAAAGGTTTCCAACCACCCCTATTTTTTTCCCCTTCTAATGTTTATTACAAATAAAATTTGCACGCTCGTGCTCGTGGTCCTTCTGCCCAACCAGCGGTTAGACGAATGCAGGAACACAGTTGGGATTTGCCTGTGCACGCCTCCTCTGGTCGCACCAGCTCGCTCTGAGCTCCCCAGACAGCACCAGTTCAGCAGCTCCCACGTGGTGACTGCTCACACGCGCTGCGACGCGCTGGAATCCCCGCAGCCAAAGCTTTATGAAATCAGGGAAACGATCGTCACTGACCCCCCAACACCTCAACCTGTAACAGACCATCAGTGAAGCAAGACATCTGGTGTGCTCCCTGCAAAGCGAGATCCCAAATCAGAGTCGGGCACGTGAACCCAAAGCTGAGCTGTAATTTGGAGCTGTTTGTGGCACGAAACTCTAAATTAGGAAAAAGATAACTTATAGCTATCACTATATCACTATCACCATGCTGAGGCTTTGATTCTCACCTGGATGATTAATTCAAAATCAGGAAACACAAGAACTAAAAAACACACTTTCCAGTACTGCTCCTACACGTCCACTGATCCCACCTTGACCAGTGACTTGTCCCTCCAGAGCTCTTGCAAAAAGGTTTTTGAGTTTCTGGCCAGCACTGACCTGCAGCAGCTTCTGAGGAAGCTCCCCAGCACCAGCTGCTGCGGAGTGCCCTAGTGACAGCCCTGGGTGCCTCCAGCCCAGACGGGGGAGGTCCCACCCTATGCTCAGCTAGCAGGGTGACACTGGTCACACGCCAAGCTGTGCTGACCCTAGTCACAGCCCTTCAGTAGCTACTGGGCACAATGAGCTTCACATCGCTATGAAACCTTCTCTGCCTCCCACTCCAATATGTTACATTGGCCAATATTCCCCAAACAATCTTCTTATGGAAACAACAGAAGTGTGCAAAAGAAGCTTTTTAAAAACACATTTCAATTGCTCAGAAGCATCCATCCCAATGAACACGTCCTTTGATGCTGTTCCCACAGAGCCCTAAGAACTCACAGAAACTCAGACAAACGGACACTTCCATAACAAACCCAGCACAGGAGCTCAGAACAAGGGATGGTTCTGCCACAAACCCCGCTCACCCACTGCTCATGCCACCACGGAGGGCTCTGGCGGCAGCCACCTCCTCAGCCTCCGGTAGATGTGACATGCTGAAAGCACTGATTTCCAAAAGGAATGTAATTCAACACTATTCTGACAACATCTAACTGAAGAAAAAATTTTAACATACAACACCTGAAAAGAGTGTCCTGGCACTTCCCAGCCAATGTTTTCACCACCACCAAACCTGCTACAAAGCAGCAGTATGTTTACAACGTGGTTATGGGGGCACATCCAGCAATCACTATTAATGACTTACGCAACATTTACCGCTACAACAGCGCAGATACAATGCTGACATTGAGTTTCTTGGCCTTGCATCCCACTAAATCAGCATCTCCCACAGAAAATAAACTCATATAATGGCTTTTATTGCCAGACCTTAGAAACTGTTTGTCAGCCTTCTGGATGTTCACCCAGCATTACACCAACACAGTCCCATGCAGCCTTGTGTATCGGTGTCCTGCTGAGCAGTCTACCAGCTGAAGTTTTTCCTCTACATGCTAAAAGGCTTTCAAAAATCTCTACTTTTTATTTTAATACCTGCAGTTAAGAAACATTGCCCATACAAAATGCAAATGTTTGGCCAGCAGAAAGAAGCAAATCAGCTCCTCAGAGTGATGGTGAAGGCAATTCCTGTTCGGACAGTCTGCACTGAAAGATTTCCCAGCAAACACCACAGAACCCTAGATCCCGCACAGTTCTCACAGTTGGAGCAAATCACCCTTGCACCTGAGAAGCCAGCACACCCTCGTACCAACAAGCTCTGCTTCTCCTGCAAGCACACAGCCCCCAGAGTATTTCGAGATAAATTAGAGCTTACAATGTTATGGACATACCATATTAAAACTTCTGAAATTTAAAATCTTTCAATGGCCAGTACGTTTGAGATCAAAAGGAGAAACATCTAAGGCATTGTGAGAACTTCCAGTTTACATTACGGGGTCCATTACAGGAAATGTTATTACAAAAGCCTCCATCGGTGTTGTTGACTACACAGTCCCATAAGTTCTGGGCCCACAATTCTGGGCAAAACAAACTTACACATGCTTCACCACAATTCCTGTTGTGAAGCACTTCAGCCTTAGAGCCACAGCCTCACACCTCCTGTGTCCTGCAGTGCCCGTGCCCTCACTGCCTCACTTTGCTCTGTTTCTCCTGCAGGGAACTACACACAGTTCTTCACAACAGGATACAAAGACACTGCTCGCCATCTTTTGTGTGAGCCTGTGCAAGTCCCAACACACTGCCACACTGAACAAATGCAGTGTGGGCAGCATCAGCAACTCTTCTTCTAAGCGGTTATTCTCTGTGAGAGATGAAGAACCTTCCAGCTGCAGCAGTCAACAGACGGCTATCAGACAGATGTCTTACCTTATTTTAAATCAGTTTCATCTCAGATGGACCCAGACCAAGACCTAAAATTATTCCCGTATCACCCAGTTCCCTCAGGATCGCAGCTCAGCGATTATCCCCGTTCCAGTTCTCCAGCAGAAGGCCATGCACATCTCTCATTGGATGCTTCGCAGAAGGAAACATAGCTCCTGTGAGAGGAAGAGCCATGCTGAAGCGTTTATGCTCCACACTGTATGCATCTCTTTTGCAAGAGCACCCAGCTCTAAGTCTCAGTCAACAAGAGTTTAAGAACACAAGTAACTTTCCATAATTGCATAGCTGAAAACAGATCTAGGATCTATTTCTTAATAGAAAAACTTAAATTTTTCAGTAGAAGCTGCAGCCTTGTTTGCAAATTTACTTAATTTAAGCCTGCTTCCCTTTCTTCCATCCCAATAACAGCTGCGTAACAACCAGTCAAAATCATTGTATTTTGCTTAATTTCTATTCAATAGAAATAGCTTAATTGCAGCTAGCTCTTCATCTGCAATTTTGCAGCACTAATACATACCAGCCATTTTGTTTTCTGCATGTAACACCAAGAAACAGCTGTCTCCAGCCTGCTTCTCTATTACCTTATCTGATAATCTGGAAAAAATCAGCTCAGAAGCAGAATGTAGCAGCACTGGCTGTTTTTTATCATGGGAAATGCACCTGCACAGATAGGCCTGTTACCTGATTTTTCAGATTCACTGCTGCTGGCTTTGATTCAGCAAGATGATTTCTCTTTCCTTATTAAGTCATCCTCACTAACGCACCTAGGCTATTTGCACTCTTCCTGTGTTGTTAACTATTAAGAAGAGGCTGAGCACTGCGGTTCCAAACAACGATGCTCTCGCTCAAAGCAGTTGCACTGTACATCAGTATTTTTCACATTTTCAATTAAAGGAAAGAGAGCATATATTTGATAAAGTAATTACAGCTGTATTTTGCTGGACCATCTAATCATGAATAACAAATACGTGAAGGCTGAAAGGCAATAATCTCTCTTCTCCAAGAGTGTCCACAACAGGGAGCAGCAGAGAACCCTTCTTCACCTGCTCTGGCTGCAGCACCCTGCTGCCCGAGCGCCAGTGACTGTGTCCTCATAGAACGTGCCACTGCAGGCCAAAACGACAAGTTGCTAACGCCAGATTTAAATACACTTGAGGCTAATGGTGAAGGCTGTCTCCAGGAGCCTTCTGCCTTCGCTGCCAGGCTTTTCACCAGCCCACACTGACGGAACTGCAAGGGGAGCTGTGATCTTCTCACACTTACCACACTGACTTGAAACTTTTTTTTTTCTCTCTGCAAGATTTCATCCCATTACCTTTGCTTTACCCAGACAGCCTGCAGAACACATCTAGGGAAACCTGGTCCTGAGGAGGTATTGTGCACTGCATGGTTAAGGACTAAGACAGAAATTTCCAGGTCACATTCAGATAAGCTGAACATGAGAGGACTGGGACATAACAGTCCGAAGGAAACGCCTAACTCAAGCTGTAATTACTATTAAACTTCCCTTTAGTCCTCCAAAAAAAAAAAAAAAAAAAAAAAAAAAAAAAAAAACAGCAAATACATAATGTTACTGTTACCACTCCTCCAAAATCCCATGAGAGAAGAAATTCACTCTTGGCAAGGGTGATCGTTCACCTCTTCTGTCTCATCTGCAAATCTCAGGTACAAAGCAACCAAGAGACATGGAATGGCTATGAATAAGGGAAAGCACTTTTCTAATACACAGCAGAACACACCTTCAGAGGTACTCGGCTATGAATAAGGGAAAGCACTTTTCTAATACACAGCAGAACACACCTTCAGAGGTACTCCTGCCATTCCTGTAAGCTGTTTTTAGCATCTATAGATCTGATGCATCATTCTGATTTCAGGCCAGTTACCAGTAAGTGGCAATTTGAAAATACAACAATTCAGGCATAGAAAGGAAGCAGGGCTATCATTCTCTTTATTTAGAATACTTAATTGAACCCAGACATATGCACTACACAGCATTATTATATTAAACGGGGGCTTTCTTCCTTGAGCTACAGTTCACACTGCAGTGAGTACAGGGTGGGGAACAGGAATGTAAGATAAATGATCCAAACAGAACAAACCTGAGTGAGTGAATGCATACATTCTTATACTTCAGGAACATAGGTCAAAATGTTAAAACAGGCAATCATCAAGCATTAGGCACATCCCTGTGTTGGCTGGATAGGTACTGCATTTTTGTATGAGTTAAGACAAGACATCCAAGTAGAAACCAAAAACACTTACATGCCAAATCCAGCAGCTTCTCTTCACTGCCAGCAGAGTCCTCCACACAGAGCCCTGGCTCTGTGCTTGGGGCTGCTACTAGCACGCTGTGGCCTGCAGAGGAAACCTCACTGCCCTGGGCGCGCAGCCCCTGCCTGCCTCAGCTCAGCACACCCCACCGCCACCGCCTGTGCAGCACCAACGTATGGCTCCAAGTGCTCCACGCCCAAAAGCCTCTTTACAAATCTGGGTCTTGCTAAAATAAAGGCCCCTCACCAGCAGTGCTCCGTGAACAATAAAGTGTTAAGATATCTACACACCCATTTGCCAAGCATAATATGACAAGTCAGCTTCACCTAAATCCTCCCATCTCTGTGTCCTTGGGATCCCTGTCACCCTCGCATCCCAGTCCCTGCTTCTTTCCTCATGCTGTGCAATGACATTTTTATAAGTAATTTATTTGAAAAAGAAAGCCAGTAATAATTAAAGCCCTATTATTCACTGAACAGTGTGTCATGGTTATCAATAAAATATGAAGCGCCCATTCCCATGATTTTCCACATCTCAGCCGAGACTCCTGTAGTAATTATACACACAAAAATGAATAAACAAACAAAAAAGGCAGAGAAGAGGAGAAGGAAGAGAGGGTGAGGAGACATGCACAGTGTGATTCATTTTAGGAAGGAAAAAATCTTACATTTGATTGCCAGAACTGAAGATTTTGAAGGTAAGTCTTTCCTAAATGCAAATCATCATTACACAAGAAATTCGGTAAATATTTAAACAGGCACGCACACATTTTCTTGTATATTCCATGCCAAAAGATAATAAAGGCCACACAGCCTTTGCAATTTTAAACACCCAGCACCTCAGCCGCATCCTGAAGCAAGCAGAGAAACAAAAGGCACCCTAAGCACCGCCACCCCTCAGCCTCCCCCACCCCACTCCCTCCCGGCAGCACAGACCCACCTCTGCGCCAGCTGAAGGCGTCCCGGTGCCCTGCCCGCCCCGCAGCCGGGGGGAACGCGGCCGGCACCAGCCCGGAGCTGCGGGGGCGGCTCCAGCGCCGGGTCCCCGGGTGCCGCCCGCCCCCAGCTGCAGCGCGGGGCCGCGTCCTCCTCACCCACCGGGAGCCCGCAGTGCCTGCGGCTCGCAGACTTGAAAGGGGCTTTCTTTTTTTTTTTTTTCTTTTTTTCCAGTACACCCGCTAAACCTTGCCACACAACTCCCTTTCGGACAGCTTATTACGCGTGCTTTGCTCTCTTTGCGCTTCGCCTTGTTTAAAATGGAAGGTGCAACTGCTCGTGGTTCTTCGTAAGGGAACGATGCAAGCTCGCGCCGTGCAGACACGTAAGTAAAACTTCAATCAGGGAACGGCACATTTGGTGCTTCCACATTGTTAGGTTTCCTATGGAGCAAGCCAACTGCTTGGGGGTAAAACCATTGCTGTTTGCAATATGGAGACATTCTAATTAATGAAGTAAAAATAGCAATTTGGCTTAAGAGGCTCTGGCAATTCATAAACACACTTAAGCCCACCCATTTATCACGAGTCCCTCCTGTCAGGGAAGGTCACAGAGCTGAGCACAGCTGGGGCTCTGTGCAGTTTGGGGGGCTGGCATCACCCCATCGCTGAGCCCCACTCTGCTATAGCTCTGCTCAAGTTTGCACGCTTTCCACCCTCCCCTTACCCTTTTACGATGATTGCTTCCTTCACCTCCTTTGGAGCCCAGAACGGAGTTGCTTCGTATTGCGGATGCATTCCAACACGCTTATTAACAGCGAAATTGATCACACTGAGTCTTGAAAGCCATTAGAGAAGGTGCAACGAGGCTACAGCAGCGCTAACGGGCTTCACTCTGACTGCAGCTCCATGATCAGAAGGGTGAAAACCTGACACCCGCTGAACTGCGTGTTCCCACACCTCATAAATTTACCCCAAAATGTAAAGGTGCGTTGGCTGGTTGTCAGACATTCTATGTGAAGTAATCCTATCACTTAGCATTTCAGATGTTCTTTAAAAAAAAAAAAAGTCTCACAAAGAACAACTGCAGAATGACAGAAGAATTTATTTTCTGTGCAAGTATGTTTGGTTTTGATGGGTTTTTTGTTTGTTTGTTTCTCCTATTACTGCAGTGCTTGAAAGCCTAAATTGAAATGAGGGTCCTACTGCGGGGGCAGCTTGTGTAAAAACACAGTAAGAAAAAACTCTCATCACAATAAAATTATTAGCTTAAGTCCCACCCTTACCAGATACCCTGTCAGCACTACTTCCCATGAATTTCAGACACAAATTGTTTTTTTTTCCCTTGCATTTACAGACATACTGGTACACACACATCTTAGGAACTCATAAAAACTAACATTTGCTTATTTTGGAACAGAATGAATCTTAAATAGCTTTAGGCATCTGTGGCAGAGTACCTTAATTATCTCAACCTTTCTATTGTCACTGGAAAGAAACAGGTACATCTAATCTAGGCTACAATTCACCTCACCCATCTCATGTGGGAAAAGCAGCACCCTTATTTCTCTCTACTAATAGCAAATCACTGCTTTGTCCAGAGACAGCTGTAAAGTGGATGTGTATAAGAAACCATACCCTTTGCTTTTGTGTGTTTTTTCATCTTATTAATGTGCAAAGATCAAGTAAGAAATTGTGTTGTTAGTAGTATTTGGAAATCATATAGCATATTTTATTCATGAACTTAATAAAAACACTTATGAAGCTAAAATGCAAAAGATTTTACATGTGGACATGGAAACTGGGACGTACGGAGCTTCCCACGTCACACCAGGGGAAGACGGGAAGTAGCAGCACCAGGCTCACAGCCCCTGCCAGCAAGTGGACGTGTCACACCCAGCGCAGGGCCCTGCTTTTCTGAAGCTCTGACTTCTTCCCAGCCAGCATTCATTATCACAGAATCACAGACATCTCTGGTTTCACAGTAGGAAGCCACAGACAGCACCAAAGAGAATGAAGCACGAAGTTCTCCAAACCTTTTTCTGATTGAAAAACAACCTGTAGATCCCGCCACCTTTTGCAGCGCCCAGCGCAGGCCAAGAGTGACGGCGGCAGGCTGGCTTCAGCAGCGAGTCACCTACAGCTGGCGCCCGGCCGTTGGCCGAAGCACGTCTGAGCCTCCCTACCCAACACATTTGCTTGCCATTACCCCAGTGAAAATGAATTATATCTGTGGAACTGCTGTACTGAAAATTAGTAATATACAATTAGGTTTGGATTATCACTGAAACAGAGGATGGGCTCTGTGGATTGATCACTCTGCTGCCCCTCAAAATACCTTGGCTGTGGCTCAGCACTACAGATTTTATGACAAGGTTCAGCAAATTTACGGAGATTTAATTACTGCTTAAAAATAACCACAGCGGCCTGCCTCCTGATATAGTCAATTATTAAGCACTTTACACACTGGCAGCTCAGGAACTTGAATTTCAAGTCTCACTTCCACAGCTGTAGCACACCTTCTCTTTCCACCAGCCTGACTGCTAACTGGAGCTGAAGTCCCCACACTTCTCAGAACAGATTTGCCAACAGCTGCTGAGGTCTGGGCGCTGTACGAAGATAGCAGCAGCATCGTGTTACTTAATCCTTAGTTATACTCTAAGTTGCTGTAAAAATGTCACCTTCTACATTTTATGGATGTTCCCAGTATCACTGATGCACAGAAGCAACTGCTGCAGCTCTGAGATCAGCACTGCACAACAGGAGGTAAAGGGGTTCTGGAGCACAAACAAGCAGCCAAATACTCTTGGCAGAAGTTTCATGGCTGCAAAATTCCAGCACTGGTATCTGAGCATCACATCTTTTTCTGCCACATAAATGTTAAATTGAGAGCTGTGGTTTTGATTTTACTTTCAGAGAGGATTTTTGGTGAATTTTTGTCATGAAACAAAAAAAAGATCCTTTTTAGCATGTCTCTGTTGCCATTATTTTACAGGTACTTTGCATTACTGCCCAACCAAAACCAAGTTCCACAGCACAAAGCGCTCACTCATGAGAAAAACAGCTCCAGCCCAAAAACCTGCTCATGTGACCGAGCATTTATACTACAAATACAACATGTGATGGGCAGACAAGTGTGTAACTTAAGGAAATATTACTGCCTTCTAATGCTGGATAACGAGAGCACTGGAGGTTTAAAATTAGTTTTACTCAGGACAAGAAAAACATGAGCAATAAATCACTCAAACGCCCTACTAATTCTTGTGGTATCAGTGACAGAAAGTGTTCTAATATAAAGCAGACCAATGCACAGGCAATATAAATTCCTGTTTAAATTTTTGCTGTTAACCATAACAAAAGAAAATTCAAATATAAATTAATTAAATTCTTCTCTTTAATCATGAGATCACTTCTTAGTGTAAGAACAGCCCGAAGGCCCATTCTGTCTGATCGCCTTCTGGCTATCAGCAACCAGATCTCCGAGGACGGCCAGGGGCTGGTAACTGCTCTGAATGGTTCCATGCAGCACCTGACTGTAACCCCTGTAACAGAGGATGCTTACTGTCAGACCTGCTTAAATGCCACAAAATAGTCTCTGCTAAGATTTGGGCACCTTGCCAAAGCTTCTTCTACAATCATGTCCCTGACTGGCTTAGGTTTTTTTAATATACTAACAGGAAGGGAAAAAAAAAGTTTATACCACACCTAGAATTTGGGTCAGTTCCTATACTAATCATATCCTCAAAAAGGAAACAATGATATAAAAGCAGAAATCATCTTTCCACATCAGTAATATCTTGAAGCACAGTTCCATCAAGTAGGTCATTTAAAATTGAAAGCTTTGGCAAAAATTACCCATCGGTTATCTGAAAATGTATCCAGTATTTTTAAAAAGTCCTTGTATGAGGACTGAGAGAGAAAAAGATTGCAGGGTTGAAGAGAAACTCCGAAGATGAGAAACTTCTTAGAAGCTGAGAGCATAAAAATCAGACCTCTTATAAAGCATTTTTCCATTAAAAGTGTTAGTAACTTCTAGATACTTAGTCTTAAGGAATAAATGAAAAAAAAAAAAAAAAGATGAGCAAGTGCCGCTGCAATAAGAAGTGTAATAATGCCACCACAGGCTGATTCACCAACACCTAATACAAGTGCTTCATGCGTCAGAGACTCTCACATGAATGAAGGCAAGCAGCCGTTATAACGTTACTAGTCCTGCAAAGAACAGCACAGTGCTGAGCCGGGAGCTGCAACTGACCCTGCCAAGCCAAAGCCTGGGAGGCTGGGAAGAAAATTCTGCTAGAATTGGGTTTGGCTGTATTTTGTATAGAATACAGAACTATAGAATACCCCAAGTTAGAAGGGACCCACAAGCATCAGAATCCAACTCCCAGACTTCAGGCATTAGAGCAATTCTCTGCTGATCAGCAGGTTTTATATAAGCTGGCCAATATTTAGTGCACAAGAAAACTCAAAAATAAAAACATGAATCATGCCTGGAACAAAATTCTGGGATGGATGGATATGGTTTCAACATCTGTCAATGTAATAAACAAATGTAAGAATTCATACCAACACTTCCCATGGATAAATCACACTGAATGTTAATAATATTTATCCTTATGTATTGAAAAAATTGTGATATGGAAAAATCCCCCATCTCTGATGAGAAATTTAAGCAGAAGCATGCTTGGACTAACAGATCAGTATCACTGAGGATGACGATGGCAATGGAGCCAGACCTTGAGACCAAAGGGTTGAGCTGTCTGGAGACAGCTCTGGAGAAGAGGATGCCTGAGATCCTGGGGGTGCTCAGGGCCAGGCTGGATGGGCCCTGGGCAGCCTGATCTGGGGGGGGTGGCAGCCAGCCCATGGCAGAGGTTGGCACCGAGGGGACTGTGAGATCCCTTCCAACCCAACCACTCTGTGATTCTCTGGTTCTCAGAGCTCAGCTCCACACAATGCATGCAGCCATGCACCAAGCAGCCTGGCCTTCCAGCCCCGCTCCAGGGACCTGCAGCCCACCAGGAGCTGGCACCATGTGCCCAAAGCAGGAGCGGGTTGCAGGAAGCAGCTCAGACGTCCCCGCAGCAGCACAGTCTGCCTGAAGCCCAGCAGTGTTATCCTGGCCCCAGGTGATAACCCGGTGCACTGCCTGCAGCTTACAGCAACATGCCATTGCATCTATCAAAGAAATAAAAAATAATTCATAAAGCAGGCTTTGTTCCATTTTGTTCTGGAACACTCCTACTGTGCTGTAGGAGGGAATGCTTCCAGCCGGTACAGAAGTGGTTGATAGCCCAGAATGTTTTGCTCTTGGAGCACTGAACTGGTGTGCAGCCTGCAACATGGTTCATATGAGTCTTTCCTTCAAAAGAAAGGTTATGAGACTGCAGATTTTTTAATTTTAATTTCAGTGTTTAATTAAACCCTCTGCAGTACTGGGAAGCCTCCAACTTCCTCCGTCACTTGACATACCTCTTCTAAGGCTGCTCTGAACCACTGTCACAACAGTGGGTGTTCAAGGTCTGTTCACGTCACATCCCTCCACTAGGCAAGCCTTGGGACGTAATGCCTGCGTGCCTTGCAGCCAGAGCTCGTCAGCCACTCCAGCCACTCCAGCAGAGCTGTCCCTGGCACACAAAGTGTTACCCTGCTTCCTTCAGAGCAGTAGCTACACCTCTGCTGACTGTCAGCTCAGTTCATCTGTCTTTTTCTATGTTCTTTGCTGCTTATTTTGTAACTGGATAGCTGGGAAATCAAACTCATTGAAAATTAAATTTAATGAAGTAATAACCTAATACTGCCCTCCAGCACCCACTAACAGTCTCATCTTTTATCAACAGATTTAGAAGCTTAAAACACAGAATGAAATAATCAGATGAGAGGTTTATTCTACATCAGGAGATTTTACAATAAGCTGGGAGCACAGGCTGTTTCTGAAACAGTCCCTCTGTCCCACGCAGCAACTAGCTTTCCTTCCACAGTACTTCATAATATTCCAGGGATGCCTACAATCACCTTTCTCCCCCCACTCAAATATGAAAAAACACAACTTCTGTGTCATAGCACCTGTGCTCCATGCTCTGCCACTCCAAGTTCCTACTTTATATCCTTCATATTACCTATATTCCTTATGTTACCTACATTACATGAAATTTTATATATTGCTGCTTAAGCATTATTCTCCTGTGACCTCAATGACCCTATTCCTACAGGTTAATCAGAGAAAAGACAATGAAGTCTAAAGCTTTCTCAAATCTCAAGAATATAACCTTCAGGAAGCTAAAGTTAGTGCTAACAGTTGTGAAAAGTCACCATGAAAGCACACTGTCCTGGACAGCAGAATTCATTGCAGAGAGAGGAATTCAACTCCCCTGCCCCAGTGACTCCCCCACCCCTGCTGGAGCACTGCTCACTTGCAGTTCTCATCATCCAGTGAGAAAAACATTTGCCTGCTTCATCTATCGATGTCATTTATTGCCTGGAAAATCTCACAGAAATTGTGCCAGGCTGCATGATATGAAAATTCAGCAGCTAATTAGCAAAGGAAATTACCTAAGGCTCTCCATGACTGACATCTATTAATTTGAAATCCTTGCAGACAGAATTTCAATGCAAACAAATTACAGTTTCAACATTCAAGAAGAATAAAAATACAACGCCTGATACTCAGCTTGAACTTTCCTCTGTTGTATTTTTAATTATTTTTACTACACACAAAGATGTTTGCTTATTTTTATGCCACATCAAGTTCTGATTACAAGAAAATAGACATATATTCAACAGAGCAATGTAAAACGACAAATGTTCAACACCTGCATGTTGATTTTAAACCTATTTATTTTAAACCTTTTTATTATTATTATAGACCTGTTTATAAGCTTTGATATTCAGTGAGTTTCCAGGAATGTGAAAGCCCTGGCTTGCTTGTATAACAAAAAACCATAAATGCAATAGATTGATTAGATTGACTCCCTAACCTAAAAGCAAGATTTAAGCAAAATGAATACAGTTTGTTGCTCACACGAGAACCAGGACCAGGCTTGCTCCAATACAGAAAACCAAAGATCAGCCATTAGACGTATCAGTGTTCTCTTACTGATTTTACAGATGAAATAGTTGAAGTTTTAAACCCATTGTAGATGCTAACTACTAATGTTCCCTTAGAGATCCTGGAAAGGACACTCCGGTTTCCCAGAGACACGGCTCAGCAAATCCCTCCAACTGGTTGAGAGATCCTTTTGACGCGTACATACTGTGTTTGTGTACAAGAGCTTTGTTTTTAATGGAATCAGAGAAAATGTCACTTGGTGTGCAAAATGCAACTTTACCTCCTTTGTCTATCAGCAAGGTGTTCTTCAGCAGCCTTTGATGCCTGATGTGTTATCAGAAAACGTCTGCTCCCTCTGCTGGTTCACCAACAGCAGGACAATTCTAGGTGGCTATTCCATCCCCACTAGTATAGGTACCATCACAAAATCCTGGATATATTGAAAACTGCACAATATTTTTTCTGTCCTCCTTCCATACCTGCAATCTGACTCTTAAGAGCATAATGCTGTATTTCCTTCCTTAGGCCCAGAAAGTCCTCTAGGTTTCATCATGGACACGATGCCCCTGATCAGTGTCTCATTTTGTAGCTCACACTGATGCACACTGCACGCAATAAGGCAATTCTGAAACAAAATTATCAGCCACTGTGAGCTCTTCTCCAGTATTCATCACCAAAATGTTTTACACTTGACTGTTTTACAAAAAGGAGTCACAAGGCCAAGGGATGAGGCACCGTCCCCATTTACAAATGGGAATCTTAAGCACAGATCACAGGCAATGTTTCTATCGAATTTTGGCACTCAAATCACTAAAGAGACAACAGCTGAGAGCTGACCATCCTCTGCTCCTTCATAAATTCAGCAATTGCTTTCTCTCAGTCTTCCCCTACCAAAATGCTTTTATTTTTGTGCACGCTGCAATAAATACCTACCAGGAAGAGGACTGGCACCCTGAAACAATGCTTCCCCATGAGCACTAAGCCAAGGGCACAGCACCCACCACCTACCCCATCTGTGGGCTGCCCAGTCTGCCCTTCCCCAGAGCCCATGTTTCACCCACAGGTGTTTTTCTGGCCTTTCTGGGACCTCCCTGCTTCTTGCACACACCCTCGACATCCCACCTCCTCCCACAAAGAAACAGAAAGCACAGAAGCAAGCTCTGGAAGGTGTCTGGAGGCTGACAGGGGAGCTCCAGTGCAAACAGCCTCATTACAGCTTTCCTACAGCACTAACTGCACTGAAACTCCTGGCATGAGGAGGACGTTGCTCGTTCTTTAAAGGCTTCCTATTAGCAGCCACCAGCACAAGACCAGCTGTGCTCTCTCGGCAGCGTGCAGCAGTTAGCCAGCAGGGATGAAAGCAGCCTGGTTACACAACAGAACAGTTCGGTTTGTAGGAATACCTTTTTGTCAACAAGGGA
The DNA here is from genome assembly GCA_013399715.1 of Alectura lathami. Lineage (NCBI taxonomy): Eukaryota > Metazoa > Chordata > Aves > Galliformes > Megapodiidae > Alectura > Alectura lathami. The sequence continues at coordinate 282,192 of VXAV01008675.1, read as the reverse complement.
TCTGCAAGGGAATTCAAAAATCATTTCAAAATCTTCACTATACAGCTCTCTTTACTGTTGACAAATGCATCAGAAGCAAATACCATGTAACAGGAGAAAGCAAGGCACTCCCAGCAAGATCTTTCCCCTCTTTTCTCCTCAGCCTCCTGTAAGAACCAGCCAGCAGCTCCCAGAGCTATGCTCAGCCCATGCAGCAAACCCTGGCTTGTTTTATGTTCATTTCTGCCTGAAACACTTTGATTTGTGCAAAGCATTTGACACTGTCCCGCATGACATCCTGGTCACTAAATTGGTAAAACATGGATTTGATGGACGGACCACTGGCTGGGTAAGGAACCGGCTGGATGGTCGCACCCAGAGAGTTGTGGCCAAAGGCTCAATGTCGAAATGGAAACCGGTGATGACTGGCGTCCCTCAGGGATCGGTACCAGGACCGGCGCTGTTTGACATCTTTGTTGGTGACATGGACAGTGGGATCGAGTGCACCCTCAGCAAGTTTGCAGATGACACCAAGCTGAGTGGTGCCGCTGACAAGCTAGAGGGAAGGGCTGCCATCCAGCGGGACGCGGACAGGCTGGAGAGGTGGGCCCATGCCAGCCTCACGAAGTTCAACGAGGCCAAGTGTAAGGTCCTGCACCTGGGTCAGGGCAATCCCAAGCACAAATACAGGTTGGGCGGAGAATGGCTGGAGAGCAGCTCTGAGGAGAAGGATTTGGGGGTGTCGGTTGATGAAAAACTCAACATGAGCCCACAATGTGCACTTGCAGCTCAGAAGGCCAACAGCATCCTGGGCTGCATCAAGAGAAGCGCGACCAGCAAGGTGAGAGAGGGGATTCTGCGCCTTTGCTCTGCTCTCTTGAGACGCCACCTGGAGTACTGTGTCCAGTTCTGGTGCCCCCAACACAAGAAGGACATCGAGCTGTTGGGTCCAGAGGAGGGCCACAAAGATGATCAGAGGACTGGAGCACCTCCCCTACGAAGGCAGGCTGAGGGAGTTAGGGGCGGTGGGAGGGAGGTTGTTCAGCCTGGAGAAGAGAAGGCTCTGGGGGAAGGTGATAGCGGCCTTCCAGTACCTGAAGGGGGCCGACAGGAAAGCTGGGAGGGGCTCTTCAGAAGGGCATGGAGCGACAGGACAAGGGGCAATGGCCACAAACTGGAAGAGGGGAGATTTTGGCTGGATATTAGGAAGAAATTCTTTCCTGTGAGGGTGGTGAGACACTGGCACAGGTTGCCCAGAGAGGCTGTGGCTGCCCCCTCCCTGGCAGTGCTCAAAGCCAGGCTGGATGGGGCTCTGGGCAACCTGGTCCAGTGGGAGGTGTCCCTGCCCATGGCAGGGTGGCTGGAACTAGATGAGCTTTAAGGTCCCTTCCAACCCAAACCCTTCTATGATTCTACGAAACCAAAGCTTATGTGTAAGTGTAATGAAGGCCAGGAGCTCCGCTCACTGCCTTCTGCCAGTACAGCACCCAGTGGAAAGCACTGCGTGCAACCAGCAAAAGCGTCTCCCAGTCCCTGCAGGGTCTGAATGCTGCAGACTCAGCACACAGGTTGGCTTTCAGACAGCTCCGTCCAGCACGCTGCAAACCAGCCCCTGCTGCCAGGAGGGACATCAGCAAACCCAGCTCACAGCCAGGCCTGCAGAATCACCAGTGGGGAAAGGTTTGAGGAGGACTGAAGACCACGTAGGAGAGCTTGAGAATAGGCTCACTGACCTAGAGATAAATCTTGGATGAAAACCAGCAAGCAGGAATATGTCTGAAAAACAAAACGTGGATGACTGGAGAAAATCAAAAGAAAAAAAGGAATGGGGAATGAGCAAAAGAAAAAGCAGCTCCCAGCAGCTGTGAAGGGGATGACCCCATGCAATACTCAGAGCACATCCTCCTTTCTTAGCTACTTGAACAAATGCCATCAGCAGAGACCAAAGACATCAGGCATTTTTCTCCTGTGTACCTAACTTTACTCTTTTTTTTTTTTTTTAAAGGGCGTTGAGAAGAGTCTAAAGCTTCTGTCATTATAATTTTTCATTCATTTTGTTTTGGGACAGGAAGAGACTGAATGTTTTTGATACAGTCTCCTTTAATGAAAAGGGAAGAACTGAATTAGAACTGCACCTGCACCAAAACAGTTAACATATTTGAGAGACAGGGCCTGCACTTCGAACGTATCTATACATATTGAATAGAGCAGTACCTCCCAAAGGGGAGCAAACAGAACGACTTCCAACTCCCCACATTTAAAATAAAGAGTCCAAAATACAGTATATAAAATAACCAAATTAATCAAATGTCAAGAAACACTTCACTCTTTCAATTCACCCAGAAAAATAAAGACAAGTAAATATAGAAGACTGAGAAGGAAAGGCACAAGAGAGTAAGTATTCAAGATGACTTGACAGAGAAAGCAAAAGTGGAAACATCCCAGACTACAGATCTACTGCAGTAATCTGGGGGACTGGAAGTTGAGAAGAAAGGAGGAAAGAAAAGACATGTTCCGCAGTTTGAAAACAAGGGGAAAGAAAAAAGTTTTTGTTTTTGTTTTTTTAAAATATGTAGCACATTACATATGTTAGATGTTAGAAAGGATGTTAGAAACAAGGACTGAGGCAGCGAGCAAGGCTTAGAATATGTCTCCAATACTCAGATCAGACAAAAAAAAGAAACACTAAATTACAAATCGTCCTCCAGAAAAAGATTAGCATGCATGTCTGTGTGTCTGTATTTGATGAAAGCAAAAACCAAAAAAAGATAAAGGATAAAACAACTTAAATCTCAAGAGAGTGGAAAAAGCCACAAAGGAGATGTGGGGACAAAACTCACTGCTTGGCACTGGAGTTAATGAAGTCACCGTCAGGGCTCTGGAAGCACAAGAGGTGGCGTGAGAACACTCACTGCATGGTGCACAGAACAGGATGGAGGCAGTCTCAGTCAACACACTTGTTGTTACAGCTGGTGATGTCCACATCCAAAATCACTGGCAGGGCTCAGGCTGACAGAGCTGGACTGTCCCCTGCTGCCCCCAGAACGCTCCCAGGGAAGCACGAAGCAGGAAGGTGCCAAACCCTGCTGCAATGGCCGAGTCAGGGGAGGGAACTACAAACGCGGCAGAGGACGGATGGACCCTGTCAAATAATGCCTGATGGGCTACAAAGGAAGTTAGGCTGGTATTTGTGTTGTTACCAAAAAATGTGTTTCTAAGCCAGAAGTAAAGAAATACATTAGAATTATAAGGGTACTGGCCTCTAGAATCCTGTCTGGGATAGCAGCGCACACACACACCTGATTCATTTCCTTCTGAGGAATGCATGAAATTACATAAATGGAAGCAACGGCTGCACTGCGAGCTTTCAGGAAGGGTCACTTCATTCTCAGTAAACTCAAGGACAGGATTTCACCGCAGTCAGAGGGGCTGTGGATCTGTCAATATTCTTGAGAGTTGTATAAAAGCAAATTTATGAGAAACTAGCAAACTTTCTGGAAAAAAAAAAAAAACGGTCTGAATTATTATTTGGATGGAATACCTTGAGCATGTGGATACATTCAGTGCCCAGTACCGCAACACAGCCTGCATGTCTGATAGCTCCCTTAATATCTCACTTCCACTACCTCTGTAAATCCAGTTACCCCAGCATCTACAGGACCCATCCACTGGATCTGATCACTTAGCAATTTCTTTCAGAAATGAAATCCAAACAGCATTTCTACATCTACAGCTCTTTGGGGGTAAAAATTACAGTCAAGATTTCAAAAAGATACCAGACAGATAACAAGCTGCATGGGGCTCTGCAAAGCAGTCCTGAGACCGTCACAGAAATGGCTTTCATCTCAGAACGGTGAGACTCAAAAGAGAAGAGCATTTGACAGGGGCTCTTCTAGTCCTGGAATTAAAATATCAAGTGGCAGGTTCCAAAAAGCCCTATAAATACATTGGAAGTTGGAAGTAATTGGCTCTCCTGTGAGCAAAGAAAAGCAAAAGAGGTTTCAGAGCATCCACACCAAAATCAGAGTGAGCTGCAGTCAGGCTCCCAGCTGGAAAGCTGAGATAAAAAGCAGTACATTGTATCAGTTAAGAACAAATAAGATACAACTCCTAACTCAGAAGAAGAAAGAAGACCCTTTGGGCAACTTTATAGAAGATTACATCCCCCAGATGGGTTTAACATGCAAATAAAGTGAAGAGTACATTCAGAATCCACCAAAGCCTCAGTCAGAAATACCAGGCACAAATTCCTGGACTTCTACCTCACATAGATATGAGCAGAAATATAAGAACAAAAAAAAAAGTGCATGCTTTTGCAGCTGAATTTTACAAGGTTCTAAAGGGAATTTGAACTCTTACAGCAGTACCAATGTAATACAATAACGTATGAAGGAAATGGTCCATCTGCTTGGAAGTGAGGCAAGGATATTTATAATAGGTGGAAAGACTGGATCCCTTACGTAGGCCTACTTCATAACAAACTACTGGCATGAATACATCAGTGGATTGTTCTGATGGAAACTAGGCAGCTACATGCCCAGACCAATGGATGTTTACCATACGCAAGCAAACTGCAGACCAACACTATAAGACGGATTCTTGATAAAAGAGATAAAACCAATAGAGGACCTGATAGTCTCTGAACTCAGAAAACAGTCCAGAATTGCCTTGTGAAGGCTGAACTGAGGGGAAGAAGTCTGGAAAACAAATTTCTGAGGAGGTGCAGCCTGCAGGAGCACCCACCCTCAGCTTCCAGTGTCGCCCCAAGCCTGAGAACAGCAGCATGGAACACAGCACAGGGCTGTCACACTTTCAAACACAGTTAGCTATGTAAACTTCGCCCTGGATACAAACTTAAGTAAGAACACTTAGACATCTCTAAGTTAATTAACCATAGGAAAATGAAGGTAATATTTAAGTATATTCAGATCAAATTTCAGCTTTGAAGACGCTGCTGTCGGGTGGCTTTGTGGAATACCAGATTATGACAGAGTACATCCTCATGAAAATACTGCTAAAGGCACAAAGCCTCCTCAAGGTGTTACTTTAAAGTATCCAGTGCCCTTGAGTCACAAGAGCAGTTTTGTTAAAATGAGATTAAATATGTGCACAAATACACAGGCACCTGGTTGCACTGCACACAGCACGCTGCCCTGTACAGCTTTAGAAGTACACACACAAAATTGGCCTCAGATTACACACATGTTGCAGAAGGAATTCATTTATTTTCATAGGCATTGCTGCATGCAACGTCCATCCATATGCACATAACTGGCATTCTTCTTTCATAAATATTCTGTGTTCTTGAGCCACAGTACAACGAAGAGTAGCAAAGAAGAAAATCCAGCTGAGTCAAAATAAATTCTAACCACAGCTCTTCAGAAAAGTTGCTCAGCAGTTTCTGAAGGAGGAATACTAAGAAGGTATTTTATTGTAACCACTACTACTGTACTTCTAATCATGAAAAACTATTGAAACCACATCACAACATAGAGGGCTGGGAGCTCAACTTTATTGCCCCTGTTTGCTAACTGCATTACTGCAAATTAAAACTGCCAAGTGGAGGAATTTCAAAGGCCAGTGTGTTCACCAGGTTCCACAAGAAAACAAAAACAAAAAACAAACAAAAAAAAAAAAAAACTTTTCACCCTGCCTCAAAGCCTTACTCCCCAGCTGGGATGCCAAAAGACTGGAGTGCAGGAAATTAAGGTGCATACACTGCACCTTCATGCAGTCCCACACCCACCAGAGAACAGAGGGCTGCCACCTCCCCACCTCATCTAAAACTATCAAGTGGAAGGTGAATCACCAAACAGACCCGAAGTCTCTAACTCATGACGCAGGACTTAGGATTTTAAGCCTGTTCCAGATTCCCAGGTATGGGTGCACCTCCCGTTGCCACCTCCCTGCACTCACAGCTCACCCCAAATGGTCAGGGAAGCTTCAGTTCCAACACAGGGCTTACAATTCCAATCATGTTAATGATAACTGTTATTATTGAAGTTAAAATACCTCATCTTTTTAAAGCGCTTGTGCTGGAAAACAAAATCAAGAACCCACTTCCCACCTGCATCTCCCCAGAAATAGCCTCCACAAAGCCATCCCGCTGAGGGCTGGAGGGCGGTAACCACGCAGCCGACCTGAACAGCACACGCTGAGCGCACACCTTGGAGACCTGAGCCACAGCACCGCACTGTGCAACGCATGCGTCTGCTGAGAGGGGATGGGGGAACTCCTCCAGATCCTTTCCTTAGCACAGAAAGGGACTAGAAAGGAAGAGAGGAAGAAGAGGAAGGGAACGAGCAGTTTAGGATGAGCAAAGCAAGCACAATGAGCATGACGTTGGACTGTTCTGAGCAGGGCTGGGCAGTTCCAGCACTGGCAGGGACAGGGACGTTCCTTTTCGCACACTGCTCACTAAGCACTCTCCTTTTTATCGACTTCTGCAGTATCGACTTTGCACTTCATCAGAACCAAAAAGCAAATAAATAAAACTCCAGGCTTATAATACTGTGTGCCACACAGAATTGTGCATAAACGATTTATTGATTTTCTCCTTACTGTGTCTCAGAGAAATACAGAATTAAATATGCATATTAAAAATCTAAGTAGCAATCAATTCTTCTAAGGTCATGTTACACTTTGACAGGCTAATGCTTATCATCAATTACTTTCCAGAAGAGGAATGTTTTCCATTTAGATATCGTCAATATAACATTAAAAAAAATATATATATATTCTCTCTCCTCCCCCCCTAAGGACGGCCAAAGAGGAATTCTCAATAAAGGAACTTATTTCAAAGGCAGAACTACAATAAGTTATATTAAACATACAGCATAGACATTAGGCATTAGAGGAAGCTTAATCTATTAGGAGATCTGTCATATTGTTTTTCAGGAATAAATTCCTTTTTCTGTTCTGCTCAAAGACAGAACTATTGTCATATCACATCTTGCTACTTCAGAACTGACATTCTTCATTCACAAAATAAGAAACCCGTATTTGCAAAGCTGTGCATATACGCGATCCTTCATACTGCTTTGGGAGATGAGCCAAAGGAAGTAGAAAAGACTGATAACAGAACATCTGACAGAGATATGGCTTTGTGCAGAAACCACAATTTAAGACTATTTGCCTACCGTACTGTTTTCCAAAGGTTGAGTCTCACTAGAAGAGAATTTGTACTTTCCTGGACTTTAAACCATAAATGTGATCTTTTTTCTGTCTCTGAAGTATCACAAGAGCCATCTGCCAGCATGTCCTCCCCAAACCCACATGTCTTTTTATGCAGGTACCTTCCTCTTGCAACAAGAGACTAAGGAGTTGAAACAAAAACAAAGACAACAAAATCTGCTTCAAACCAGTGAATGACAGCCACTACCTCCGGCTCCAGTCACTGAGGGAGTCTTTGCAAAATAGACCTTTTTCCACTGTAAGAGACACCTCTCATTACAGTAACAAATGCAAGGAAACCAAGAGCTTGATGCTCTACTACAACTTTTCACAACAAATGTCTTGAGAACCAGCCAGCACACACCGGCCCCTCGGCAGAAGCCAGGCTAGCAGGTTACTGGTGCCTATGGACCAAACCGAGCATCAGCGCTGCTCTGCCAGGCAGCAGCAGGACACGCGGGGCTGCAATGGCGAAAGCCACAATTCTCCTTCACCAAATCAAAACCAGAAAATAAGATATTAAAACCAGTGGAAATATTCTGACACTGTCAGAAACATGTATTAAGTTGTTTCAACCAAAGGAAAAGAGGTTTGTTGTGTTTTGTTTTTTTTTTTCCTGTTGTGTTTATCACTCTTGTATCTCTACATCTTCACTCGCGGCTTTCCCTGGAACATAGGTATAGACTATTTACACAGACACAAGCACAAACAAACAGTATATCCCAAAATACTCAAAATGTGCTGCCAGATGGCTTTAAAAAGAAAAATGAAATAACTAATTAAAAGCTCTTACACTGCCAGAAATCCATTTTTGGGAAAAAAAAAAAAATATAAAAGCTCAGTAGAAATGTTTTTAAAGCCACCAATATTTTTTCAACATTTTAGAATCTCATCTAGTCTCCTTCATGGATGAAACAGGCCAAGACATAAGAACCAGTAAACAATTTTCCTGGGATAGTGCAAAAAGGAGACTAGCAAAAGTGCTGAATAATTTGGGCAATTTTTCATTAATTCCATCTCTTTCCTTCATCTCCCTCCTCTTTAATTCTCAAAAAAAAAAAATTGCTAACGTTACCACAGGTATTGCTAATGTGCAGCTATTATTTTCCTCTCATCTTATCTCTGCAATAGAAGTGGAATGTGGTTTACTTCCAGTATTTTTTAATATTAAATCACAACACAGTATTATAATGACCCACGATGATGTTTTGAGTCTACCAGATCGTCAGCTGAGTACATCTATTCATTAACAAGAAAAAAAAGTCCAGTGAAACCAAACACAAAACATGGAAGGAATACTTTCAAGAACCGCCAACAAAACTTTGCAGGAGGAGGTTACTTACCACTGGACCTGTTTTTGCGGTTGGACTTCCCTCCTGTGAGAAGCATCTTGAGACTGTTTCGAAACATGGCGATCCCGTTCCACTGCGTGTATCCCAAACCCTGCGCATGGCAAGAGAACGCTACACATCAGCGCTTCAATTTTGTCAACGGGAAAACGTTACACAGAAACCGTAACAAAGCGTTACAAGCGAGATGGAAGCTCAGAATGATGAGGAGCTGTTTTAGGAGCACATTTCCTAACAACAGGCATGAGCATCCATACACAGTCTACTGGTTTCTTTCCTTTCATGCATCCCAACTATTTCCACAATCTCACTCTGCCTCCATTTCCCATCACACTGAGGCCAAACCCATGGGAAGGAGCTGCCGCCCTTCACGCTGTTGAGGAAGCCAACCTTGCCTTCAACAACCCACAGACCACTGCAGCTGCTGCCTTTAGCTCCCAGGCTAGCTGGCCATCAGACTCTGCTGTGAATTGAAGAAATCGCCATGCAGAGGAAGGAAACCCAAACCCAAGGTTAACTGATGCAAAAACATTAAACAAACATTATCCATATATTTCCCTTGCTCTATATTTCTCAAAAGAAAAAAAAAAAAAAAGTTGTCTCTATGCTGTTGAAGATCTAAGGATGAGCTTCTGGGTTCACCAGACTCACTGACAGCTTGTTCTAGTGGAACATCTTCTTATTAAAGTAGACAAACCATCAAAACAACAACAACAGCAGCTCCCAACTAGACCAAAAGAATAGTAACGAGTCTTTGATCAGGACATACAAGAAAGCAGAACTCTGCTTCTATTGTATACGCAGTACTCCATTCTTCAAGGGTAACGCACTCATCTTACAGATACACAGAATTTTGTCTTTAACAACATAAGATTCTTCTTGGAGGATGCTCAGGAAATGCAATCTCAAGTTACTTCACAGTTGCCTCATACAGTGAAGTACATGCACAGAGTAATTCCAAACTCAAAAAGCTTTATGTAAATATCTGAAGCCATGGAAAGTCCTTTTAATGACCTGTTCACTTACTGAGAGATACTAACATTTAAAAGCAGATTTTGGGGTACATGTGTCTGCTTGTGATTACTGCTAATCAGGATGTAGCACCGGTATTTCCTTTGCATCTATCATTTGCCTGAATATCATCTGGCATCCTTTTGAGGCCTGGCACAATGACAATAACCACAAGCAGCTGGCAGTGAGGCTTATTTCCCAGGCTCCCAAACAAAGTTTAAGCCCCTCTTGGAAGTATCCTACTCTTACATGACTACAGAAATGAAAAAAAAAAAAAAAAAATCACCTGGCCACCAACACAACTGTCTTAAATTTGAATTCTGTTTATTTCTTTAGGTAGCTGTTGTCTTTCAGCTCCCTGCATGGGAAGAAAGCTTCTGGGTTTACATATCCTTCCACTCATACAATCAGTTATTAATAAAATTTTTCACATACAACACCCTTTGCAACATCAGAAGGAGAAAACATGAAGGAGACATCAAATGTAGATAAGGCAACTGAACACAAAGTGTTATTTATTTTGGAACACGGTGATATTGTAATCCTTCCAACTTCCCACTAATCCAGATGTATTTATCTAGGCTTTGAGCAAGACAACGAGAAGGCAGTAAACATCTCCTGCTACTATCTGAAGAACTGCTCAAGTCTGAAAATGATTTTGGACACAATTCTAAAAGCACCATAAAAAAATGTACGCTTTAAAGAAGGACATGAAAAAGTCAAATATAGCAAGTAAGCAGCAATAACTTGGTTTGAAACAAAATTATCATGTTTATAGTTTGTTTTTCTTCTTACGATTGAAGAATATTTTTACACAGAACACATATCAATGTAGAGAGGATCTCATCAATGTGTACAAATCCCCACAGGGAGGCTACAAAGAGGATGGAACCAGACTCTTGTCCATAGTGTTCAGGGCCAGGCCCAGAGGCAGTGGGCAGAGACGGGAGCCCAGGAGCTCCCCTTGACCATCAGGAGGCCCTGCTGTGCTTTGCAGGTGCCAGAGTGCTGGCACAGGAACCCAGAGAGGCTGTGGGGTCCCCTCCTTGGAAACCTCCAAAAGTCACCAGGATGTGGCGCTGGGCACCAGCTCAGGGTGGCCGTGCTGGGGGAGGGTGGGAACAGCGGGACCCAGAGGTGCCTCCTAACTCAGCCATCCTCGGATTCTGAACAGGCAGTAGATAAGAGTAAGGTCCTGTTTTTCATTGCTTTGTTTTCGCTTGTTTGTTTTTTACCTGTGGCTAACTAGCACACCTAGTGCCAATGCAGGTGGAAAGGCAAAAGCAGGCTGTGGCTGTGAATTGCCCCATTTGCCTTCTCAGAGTTAGGTAAAAAGAGGGTAAATAAAGATCTTGCAACACTTGTGAGACTAGGTAGAGTGGAAAGACCCTACTAAAACCCCTCTGAAGAAAAGTGCAGGATGATTTTTATTTCTTCTTAAGAAAAAAGCAGCTCTTCAGGGTACCCATTTTGAATTCCACCCAGGGCTGCCAGGACAATCATCTTTACAATCCCTCAGAATCAGACTCTCATAGAAGCAGTGGACACAGCAGACAGCCCAAAACTTCAAAAGCTCCTACAAACAAAGCAGGAGGTGCAGGGACAGTCCCTAGATCAGTTTCTGCTGAGAACAGAAATGCGTGGAGTTGTGCCAGCAGAGCTGAGCAATAACCTAATTAACCTAATTATGCTGATGGAGCCAACTGGACTGAGCCTGAACAATGCCAAAGGTGAGGATGACAGTTTGCTAATGATGTTTACCTCCAGCCTTCACATGACCAAACTGCTGTGCTGCTACTGAGACTGACTCCTCTGCCCAGGGCATTTATGGATACCCATAAACCCGCTCTGAAGAACCACATGATACAGAAAAAATTGATGTCTTGCTTTAAGACCCTCAGTTACCATCCCTGGGGTGCCTTAAGGACTAATTCCATACATTCAGAGCTCACCTTGAAGCCTCTGAGGACCCCCTAGATCCCTGGTGACCCTCACAGGTGGGGGGTGGTAAGAAAGGCCTCTCAGCAGCAGACTCAGTCTAGAAACAGCTCCTGTGGTGGTCCCTCATTGTCACTTACAGACAATGTTGTAGCATTCCAGACCTTGCTGGATTTATGTCCTGATCAGTCAAGGTTGTCACAATACAGAGTAGCAAAATCAGTCCATCACCAAACCCAACTCCTGTTTTTCCTTTGCATGCACAACCACATTATTCCGCTGCTTTGAGCAAACGTGGCCACAGCTCCTTCTCTGCTTAGCTAATACTAAGCCAGAAATAATATTTTAAAATATGCACTCTAAATTTAAAATTCTGTTGGTCATACTAGTTCACAGACTTGGAAGGATTAAACTGCAATGGCCATACCACATTAGGAGGAGCAGGATCAGGCACTGTCACACACCAGAGGACTCTGCACCTCTGGCAGCCCAGGTGAATTCTCTGCTCCAGTCTCACAGGCAGCAGTGTCAGCACATAAGGCAGAATCTACTCCCCAAATCTTTGTAATATTCAGCAAAAGTTTATGAACACTATCTAGACAAAACTCTGAACACATTTTATCCATAAATGCAGATAAACAAGAAAAAAAGTGTTTGCAAACTTCCATCAAAATGTATTTTTCAATGGAAAGCCACTTCCAAAATTCAGAAAAGCACACGTATAAACCTTGTGGCATCTTATCTCCATGCAGCACTTTGCCAGCCTGTAGATGGAGCACTGCAATACTGCTTGGCAGTGCAGTCCCACCCAGACAGGAGCACTGAGAGCACCTGGTGACAAGCTGCTGCTGCTTCAGTGCAGAAGGAAGGCATTTCTTCCTGCTTCAATTGTTTTGGAATTTATCAAAGATGAAACAAAACTTGGAAAATAAACACTCAGTTACTGTCCATAAAGCATTCCACTTCAGAACTTCCTGGTAGCACCACACTACCTCTTCTCACAAGAAAACCTGAACTCACTGCATTAGAAATTAAGAAGAGTGTGTAAAAGGAACTGTATATTAACACATCAGAATTGTCTCTGAATATTAGGTTTCAAGATTTAACATCTTAACACTAAATTAAGATTTTATGAACAACAACAAAAAACTAACCTTTCACAAATTAGTGAACTGCTTTCTATGCTAAGAGCATTCCAACTTCAAAAAGGAAAAGGTATCAAGGCCTTTCTTTACAAAGAAGTGAGAGATTTATAAAGCCAATTATCACAAGATGAAAGAAATTCAAAAATAAAAGGAAAACATACAACACAAACCGAGTCAGTCTTTCCAGCATCTATCTTATGTATAACACACATTGTATACAAAAATCTGTTCCACACTCACTTGTAACAGCTGCTAGGCTGAAACTTTCCACGCTCCTCAAATAAATTATTCAAAGTTTAACCTACACTCATATTTTACATTGCCCTGAAATTCAAGAGAATGTTTTGAGAGACAGCCTACCACAAGGACTGGCAGACCAGCAGAGCGCGCGTAAGTGCGGCTCCGACGTTCGCGGGAGGCGCAGACTGCCATACGCCGCAGCTGAGCATCGGCGGCATGCCAGAAGCTCCACAAACTCCATGACAATCAAATGCGTTAAATTCACAGAACAGCTCTGCCTTACCACAGGAGCGTGGATAATAGATTATAACAACTCTGAACCGACGTAGTGTGTGTTTATAAGACCGGCCCGTGTACAGCTGAAAAACAGGAGCAGAATTTAGGGATGAAATACTTCCAGGATCTTCAGGAAGGAAAAAAGTGCTTGTTGTAATTAGCAAAAACTGCCAAGAACTTCTAGAACTGTTTGGAAAAAAAAAAAAAGGAAAACAAAAATTAAATAGACTAAAACCTACCAGATAAAAGTTTTTAATTAAGGTCTGATCAAGGCTTTAGAACAACTGAAGATGAACAGAACAGGAATTAATAATTTCATATATCCTCAAGAAAGCCTGGATACTACTTGTGGTGATGAGGGTGGCTGAGGTGCGGGTCTGTCTGTTCATCCCCTCCTCATCAAAACTCCTGGAGATTCTCAGCTGCAGTTCCCAGTCCTGGCTGTCCTGTATGCAGCTAGCTATTCCCCTGGTGGTTTTGCTTCTCCAGCTATCCCTGACGAGCTACAAATCCATGAGAAGAACTAACAGGACTCACATCGGGCAAGCGTGCAGCAGCCCAATGAGACAACACTTCACAAGGAAGCACGAAGTCAGCTTGAATCTCAGCTTTCATTTTAGCAAAATAAAAGAAACCTTTGATGCTATAGCTCAAAGAAATGCTGAATTCACTGCAGACAGGGTAATATTGCAGTGTACACAGAATTCCCAACAGCCCTAAAGAGAACGAGGCCAAACTTATTTCTTGATCAGCCTGTGGTGAGGATGTCCACTGAAAGTGCAGGGTGCTATGTGCAGTGGTGACTTTTATACAGGTAGAGCCTGAGAGTGATGAGACAAGCACAGCATTATGTAAACCCGTATAAATTCTTCTGTTTAACAGCTCACTCTGGTACCCTGCTTGGCAAGCAGCACCTCCCAAGGGCTAATGAGCCTGGCAGCAAGGCTAGGCTGAGCAGCCGCTTCCCTCTGGAGCCGTCAGGCAGCAGCAGGACACAACCAGGACGGCACAATGCTCACCACACAGCATGAGCGTGTTCTGCATGGGCTTGGGCTCCCCATTAACAGGAGAGCATTCTTCTTTCATTTTGTCCAGAACACAGTCACACTTCTAGTAGTAACAATGAAGAACAAAAACATGCCTGCTAAGAGAGGTGCTGCTGATGGAATGGCTTCTGATTTACTCAGGATCTAGGATCCTGCCTTTCAAAAACAACCTCAGTTCTGTTAAGGTAAGCTGCTCATCACAGATACCAACCAGTATCCTTTACAGCCCAGACTTGTCAGTCAGGGTTTGGTTTTGTTCTGAGGAGAAAGTTCTCCAGCAATACCTTTTTATTTAAGTGTTGGGGTTTAATACCAGAAAAGCTAAATCGCTATTTAGAATGCAATCAGAAACAATACACAAAGAGCGTAGTCACTCTCTAAAAGAAAGTCAAATGTCAGAACATGCTCTTGGCTGAACATGGAATTGTAATGACCTTGAAATTAAGGAAATTTAATTTTGAACAGAGCTTTATCTTTTTCCATAACCTGGTTTCTAATTCTAGATTAATGGTACAGACTTAATTCATAAGGGACACTAACGTTCTCCATACACAATGTCAGCTATACTGACTCTGAGAAAACTGAGACTGAGCAAAAGTTAGGAGTAAGATTACCTCACTTTCATCAACTTCTCTTCACTGTTTTTAATGTCTTCCGTGTTGCCCATCACAGTAAAAATTTCTGCTTTGGCTGTAAATAATATCAGTAGCTGCCTCCATTAACAAACATTTGAACTAAGTATTTAAGCTTGAAACAGAACTTGGAACTGTTCTGCAGAAGTCAAGTCTACCTCTGAATATCAAGAAATTGGAAGACATTTTAGGGCATTTCTACAGTCAGAATGAACAAGCCTCATTGTGCCAGGCCCAGCAATCCTGATTCTGCCCCAAACCACCATAAGACTGAAGAAGTGTAGAATGTTTCTCCATCAGGAACCATCAGCCTTTTAACTTTGAGCTATGACGTGGAACAGCAGAAAATCTTGCTGTCACTCAAAAAATTGCTACACATTACAGCACCCATGCTCTCATTCTATGTGATTAAAGATTAGCACAGAAAGCAGACGACAAAGAACTTCCACTCTATTTAAGCAATTAAATTAATGTAAAAAAAAAGGTGGGAATAAACATTCTCTTACCTTGGTATCTTTAGACAAGTTAAATCTCTAGTAAGTGTCTTCCTCCATGCACTGGAAGTCCTGAAAGACAAAAATAAAACAACAAAAAAAAACAGAATTTAGTAGCATTTTCTCAAAAACAGTACCGTGCCCCGCACTGCCTAACTGCGTACACAAAACCGTAAGAATCTCATCCCAGGAATAAACTCACAACTTTTTCAGAGTATATGAGCTACCGGACAGCCCCCACTCAGTATCACCACAATTAGAGTTCACGTTCACGCTTTTAAGTCTCTATTAATCTGTACTCATTTTGGGTCACTTCACTTTCAAATGAGAGAGGCAGAAAGGCAGACTGCACTTTCCTTTAATATGCACCATATAATACGATATTTAGAAGGCAGCATGTTGCTTTCCAGTATTTCTCCTCCAACCTAGCAAGCCCTCCTGCAAAAATCCTGCAACCTGCCCTTTTCAGCTCAACCCTTACATTAAGGCAACCCCCAAGAAGGCATTCAACACTAAATCAAGGGATGGGCACTTAGCCCTTCGCTCTGTCTTCACGTATATACGAAGTTCAAAGAGCCATGATAAATGTATTTTAATACTCATTTGCAAAAGACCAGAGCACCTATTTCGGTACTGCCACGTGTGCTGATGATATTGCATTACAAGCTTTAGCAATCTATTCTATGAAAAACATTGTCTGACAATAGCAAATAGAAGAAAATACAGACCTCTTATTTATCACTAAAACAACAAAATCAGAATAGACTGAGACCACCTTCAGTTTGCAAGTTCTAAAGCAGAGCAGAGCAACATTTGACCACTCCACTAGGGTTTTTACTTCTACTGCAAGAAGATACTGAAAAGTATTTGACAACTCGACCTGGAGTTTGCACCGCCCTCCTTCTCAGACGGTCTTGTAAGAATAATTTTGTATACAATTCTGTGAGACATTCCCTAAACCTTAGTTCTTGGGGCTGCCAATTACCTCTCTGATGTAAAATAAATAAATAAAAGCAGGCAGCATACAGCTTTTTCCAGGACCGTGCCTGTTTCAGTCAGCCAAGTAAGTGCTCCTCTCATCCCACAGAGCTGAACACGATCTGTGTTAGAGGAGAAAAGAGAGATTTTGTGACCTCTGCGGCTCCTAACGCTACCCCAAGGAAGAACCGACAGCTGCCAGAGATCGCTCCAGACCCGGGGCGCCCGACCCCTGCCCCGCCGGCAGCCCGCAGCNACCACGGGCTGGCGCCACCCACAAGATGGCGGCCGCGCCTCAGGCTCCCGCGCTGGGCGCACCCCGCCTGAGCCGCCCCGCACAGCGCGGGGAGGGTCCAGCGCTGGGGTCACACAGCACAACACAGCTCCAGAGTAGGGTCCGCTGCTGCGGAACTTACGTTAACTGAGTTTGTGTGGAGGCCAAACACGTTCAAATCGAGGCATTTTTTAATGGAATCAGAGTCATTACGGTTGGAAAAGACCTCTAAGATCATTTGCTCCAACCACCAACCCACCACGGCCACTGCACCGTGTCCCCAAGCGCCACATCCACACGACTCCTGAACACCTCCGGGGACGGTGACTCCACACCTCCCTGGGCAGCCTGTTCCAACGCCTGGCCACTCCTTCTGAGAATCAGTTTTTCCTAACACCCAACCTGAACCTCCCCTGGCCCAGCCTGAGGCCATCACCTCTCGTCCGACCCCCATCTCGCTACAGCCTCCTTGCAGGTAGTTGTGGAGAGCAATAAGGTCTCTTTAGACACTGCTTCACACACACAAAAAATACTATATTCCTTAGAGCCTTGAGGAAGGATCTTAAAAGCATCTTAAAAAAACAAACAAAAATCTTCACAATTCTTTTAATTGGTCAAGAACTTGAACACACTTCCAGTCAGTGAGCATGGAGAAACTCTCTTTCAAAAGCAGCGATGTTACAATTTCTGAAAAATTGAAAACACGCAGAGTTTTGGACTAACTAATAATGGTTCCTATACACGTCTCCATTTGCTGCCACCTCTCTTAATACCTCTCTCTTAATATGAGACTGTGTAAAACAAAGAGCAGAATGTGGCTTGTGCAGCAAGCTGCAGATGAGTGCTGACTACCCATGATCTGCTCAATAACTTCCCATCTGTATTCACAGAGTGTAGCTGATGAATATGCTCTGCACTGAGCTTTCAAACAGCAGAGCTTTCATCTGCTCAGATTATTACATTAGAAATCTTTATGTGAATGCAGCAGATATTAGTGGGTTGTCAATAAAAACTGAATGTCATTAAAGTGCTTTTATTCTTTTAATGCCGTTAACCCTCTAATTATATTTGTAAATTCAGCTATTTAACTGCATGAAAGTTATGAATTCTGACATGTTGTATCACAACAAATATATTTAGAGAGTAATATACAAACAGTTATAGGGAAAAATCAATTTTAGAATTATTCCTTCTTGATTAAAGACATAAATCACAACTATGGTGCATTTCAATCAAACAACACAAGGTCAGGATTTCTCCAGATATTCTAAGAGTTCGGAGGGTTTAATACCTCTTGTGGAATGGCTGCAAGTCTTAAAATAATAATTTAAACAGTGATTTTTTATTATTCTGCTAGTACTGTTTTACCAAGCCAGTTCTCTTAGTCTTGGCAGAGGAGGCCACAGCCCTGCTTCTCATCCCAACCCAGCACGAGTAACTGACTGCTCTCTGCTCTTCGACTCCCTGCTGCCCACGAGAGCAGGTGGCTATCTGTCACAGGGTGCTACAAACAGGAGCAGTTTGGTCTCCACACTCACTCTGCCTTTGGCTATCAATGAAGAAGCCAGTAACTGTCAACTGGGATTTTTGTGGGTAAAAGCCAACCAGGGATAACCAGCTGACAGCAATGAGTTCCAATTGCCATCGAAGTCAGCAGGTTTGAAATATCACCTAGACGGGAACATTTTAAGTTACACAATGCCAAAAAAAAAAAAAAATAATAATCTTTTAAGGAATGCTTTTTGTCAACAGAATCAGGTAATTGGTGTCAGGAACAACACAAACAGAAACAAGGCAGACAAACGGGCCCGGCTGTGCTGTGATACAGAACAGCCCGAAAACCCGCCTCACCCAGCCGCTGGTTTTCCTTTCGCACCACCATCAACCCAGAGCAGCAGCACTTGCATCATACGTTCCTGTTATTATGCTTACTGTTCCAGTGTATCCACCCCTTTATTCAGTTTCATCCGATATCACCAAAATCATCCCTCGTTACCAGTTTTGATAGTTCTCTACATTTGAGGCCTTCTCACTGATTCAGACAACTCCTGAACAAGCATGTTGTGAACAGCAGTGAAAGGACATCACGTACCTTCCAAGCTGTGAATACAAGGAAATGCTATTAAAATGTCCTCATTTATTATTAATATTGCAGAGCCAATATTAACCAACGTAACCAAAAAGCTAAGAAGTACAAGAATTAAGCTTTAGCACACTCAGTAGGTGAGGTAATTAAGTAATTCAGACACAAAGCAGTCAATCTGCAGTCCGAAATAATTTCTTGGTTATACACCTGTAGGTAATAACTGTACTAAAGTTCTTCTGCAGAAGAATACATTAAAAAGCAAGGAGTGTGAAACAGCAAGGACCCACATTCACCGTACATGCCACCATCCAGCTTCAGATTACCTCTTAACCAACAGCTTTGAGTATCCTCTGTTACACATAGATGCGCATGGTCATAAGTTAACTCCACTTCTAGGTAAGAACACCCTAATGCACGAATACACCAAGAAAGAAAAACAAAAAACAAAAGCTAAATGATCCGACTGCCCAACAGAAGCGCTTCTATTTAACCAAAGAATTGCGGGAACACGTTGGAAGAACAGTTTGAGAGAAATCACAGCAGTGTCAAGACTTTAGCTGACAGAATCAAGCACCCTCGTGTTGGTCCAATCCACCAGACCTGTACCCAAAAGAGGAATGCATGCATTCGGATACAACAACCCCGGTTCCAGATACAACATTCTCCTGTCACTCCAAAATCCATGACAGGAAGAAGACTTAAAGATTAAAGATGATGAACAAAACCCTGCCCTCCATAGCCACCTGCCTAAAGCCGTAATAAGGCATTGCATTAAATGAGACCAGGAGGTTTGACCTCACAGGAACAAGTTTAAGAAGTTTGTTGTGTTTAGATAAATACTGTCCATTATATATTTTCAAATATTTAACATCACTACTGAGCAAACTTCCAACAGGATGAAATGCAGGACTGGTATTCTACCCATCCTAGAGCAAACAAAGGAATCTTCTTCCCTGTAACCCATGCAGACACTGCATTTGAGCAGGTAACATTTCACAGCAACGTCGCAAAGCTAACTGAATTTGAGGCCTCTAAAACAAATGGGGTATAGGTCACACGCACCCTGATCTCACAGTTTAATTATATTTTCCAGAGAAATTAAAAACTTACTCATACTTTTATCAACAGAACATTAACACACACTGTAAACACAATGACCATCTGTCTTTGAAAACCATGCACTACACCAGCGATCAGAACAATGTTGCTCAACCAGTTCTGCTGGAAAGAAATTCTCTGAGATGTTCTCATGAATAGGGATTTCCATCTTTTAGTGAGGCTATCTTCCTAGTTTTGGCTGTCAGCTGCACCAGCTGCCATTCACCTGATAATTGAGTAAGCTTGCACAGTATTCTAAAAGCAAATAAACTCAAAGTTTAAATTCTACACATATACGTACTGATGGAAACAAGAGTACACACCAACAGAAAAGTATCCTCAATTCCAGTTCTAATTCACAGTTGTTGTTGTTTTCTTAAAAAAAAAGTAATTAAAAAAAAAAAAGAAACCAGCACAACTGTCATCTAACAAATCAAAGATCAGGAAAACAGCAATGATCCTTCAACTGCAGTACTGTAAATACAGCTGGCCTCATCTGGAGAACAAGTGCCATGTTCCCATCCTGGTAAGGGGTACATCTTCTCACCTTCTTATTCTCTAACTGAAAGCAACATTTGAACATTTCTATCCACGATAACTCTGCTTACAGACTTCACTACACAGAAGCGTAGACCATTGATAAATCAAGAATTCCACACAAAACCATGCAGCATAATGCTTCAGTCCATATTTAGATACCACTTGGCTGATTTTCAATAGCATTAAGCAAGTATCCCCTCTACCATATTCTAAGTTGGCAACAGTTTCCTCACAATCATCCCTGCAAATAACTGTGGGAAAGCATCCAGACATCAATAGAATTATGAAAAGAATCAGAAAGTTGTCCATGCTTTAAATTAAGATTTTCCTGCTCACCTCATATGCCTTTAAAAAAAAAAAAAAAGTGTTAAATATAGATTACGTTTGCATCCTGCTATCTTAACAACACAGACTCTTGGTTTTATATGAAAGTTATAATGAGCTTCCATTTTATTTCCCGCTGAACAAACAAACAGTTCCAAGCTATTAACGGAGCAATCCTTTCAGCCCCTTCACAACGCTGATCAAAATGTACAAACATCTCTACCAGCACAGCCATCTGGGGGGCAGGAACTGTCACTGCTTTGTTACAGTGAGCACTGCTACAAAGCCCTCACCTTTCCAATGCTAATTACCAGAACATGTTTAATAACATTAAACCCAACCTGTTCGTTCACCCTCTCTGCTCTATCTCCAGATCGGTCATTATTTATTAACCAGTTGTTTTGGGTGCTGCGCTCACAATGCACATGCCAATGTGACCATAAATAATAGGTTATGTTAAGCACACGCCAAGAAAAAGATTTTCCTTCTAGAGTCAGTCAAGGTTAGGAGACCTACTCTAATTATCTGACACGTAAATAGATGCCAGCAGATAACTGGCAGAGCGGATCTAACAGCCCACAGACAGCATGACACAGTGAGGAAGGAGGTCCCTGCACAGCCCCCTCAGGGGATGGCTACCCTGATGCACTGCTGAAGATTTCCCCCTTCCCTGCTCCTCAGGCATTTAAACTCCTGGCAGAACTGTGCTTCATTTGTCTCCTTTGACTTTTTCTGGAGTGCAGTATGTATGTACAGACCTTTCTCTGTCACGGGAATGCCTGCTACTGCTCCCTCCCTAAAGGCACGTGACAGCTGCTAAGGGCTGCTTGATTTCAGAGGACTCCTGGAGCCATAGAAGTTAAAACTGCTCCAAACTTCCCTAACCAGCTCCCACAGAGCAAGATAATTTCAACGAGAAAAGTCAAAACCTTTGCTCATCCAGAAGCATGTAACCAGAAATCACGTACCTAAAAACACAACTCTTCCCTTGGCCTAGCTTCCCTTTTATAAAATGCCCATGTAGAGATGGTGGGAAAAATGTGAAGACAAAAACAGAAGGAAAAAGCAAGTGTAGATGGGAAGAAACTGGGAAAGTGAAATGGAGGAGGGAGAAAAAAAACAATGGAATCTTTGAAGGGGAAACCAGGTAAAAATCTCAAAGCAGAGCAGAAAACAAAGGGGGGGAAAAAAAAAAAAAAGAAAAAATACAGAAGCAAAGATAACTGAAGTATCTGGATAGAGAGTCCAGGGTAAAACTTGCAGGAAATCAACCTGCGCTCCATCAAGGTGCATTTGCAAGTGCCAGCTCCTGCACATGACACGGAGCCCCACTCCTTCTGCTGCCCTGGCTGCAGCTCTGTCCCTCAGCACACACCCACCGAGAGGAGGAACACCGCGACGCCTCCACCGCAGGGCACACGCTGTGAGCGGCTGATGCGAAACACGGCCGGCTGGGAACACAGGTAACCGGGGGAGTCAGAGCCGTAAGAACAGAGCGAGGCATTCTGGAGCTTTCTGGCTTTGTTTTAAACAAACGCATTACAGGTAAATAGCTTGGGTATTTCACTTTAATTCATTTGATTTTAAATTGCCAGAGGACAGAACTATCTACAGCTGAATAGAACAAAACCACCATCCTACTAACAGTGTTCCTCATGATGCCTATGTTCCTACAAGAAGTCAACTACTCAAACATCTTGTATTGCCACAGATGTCTTTCAAACACTTTCTGAATTTGGTATAAGCAATAATATAACAATCAATACTACTTTGTGCCACTTGGTTTTCATTCCTTTGGTCAGCTGGCTGTGTCTGTCCCATGCACAGAAAACATGAGGTAGCAGTAGTGGATATTCTGCTGTAAGTCATTTCTCCAAACCTTCAGGTAAGAACATAAAAAACACGGAAGCATTAAAATACAAATCACATTTGAGGATGTGAAAGCTACTTGGTAACATCATACTAGGCCATCTACAAGTTTGCTGCCTTATCAGCTCCGCCCAGTTAAGCTCAAGTACCTGGCCATACACATAGTTCTAGTCCATTCCAACATAAAGTAAAAGCTGTTAGCCTTACAGAAATAAGAGAAAAGAGCACAAAAACTGCTAGGGCAAAGTGCTTGCTTAGAGCATCCCATCCACAGAGCAGCACACACATGAACAAGCACTTGAAGGAAAGGGCATATTTATACACCTTTTATCTTTCATGAAGTATCTAAGTGGTATTTAAAATAGGCTGACTACTTAAGACAATGTGTTTAAACTACAAGCAGCTATAAATGAACTCATTGTATGAGCACACTTGAAATTACAGCACACAGATACAACACTGCATACTTCTGAAGTACGTTAAGAGCTCAGTTTCATACTGTTCCTTGCCACCTAAGAACTCAGAGGTTTCTGATTTCATCTTGCAATGGGCAGCAAAAATGTGGATATGAAGATTTACGGGCCTGGTATGTGAGCTGAAAACCCACTGAGATTTTTTAACTGGAGAAACTGGCTAACCTGAAGCCAGCTGTTATGGGTCCATAAAGAAAACTGGCCAGAAGGTGAAGAGCAGCCCTCAAAAACATCTATAGTGACAGCGCCAAAGTGAGAGGGCACTTCCCAAACCCAAGGCTCAGTTATTTCCAGGGTGACTCCTGAAATCTACCCCATCACCGGGGCTTAAAAAGGCACCACCTGCCAGCTGAGAATACTGGATGTCCTCTTCACTCACCCCATCTGCAGAACAAAACATGTTAGCTTTGGCTCTGGCAGCAGAGCATCTGAAAAGCCTGACCTGACACTCGTTCTGGTCTGCTCAGAGGGTATCAGACATCCCTTCTGCCTTCTCTTCTGCTTGGTCTGTCAGTTCTGTCTGCACACAGCCAAATAAAGCTCAGTGGCAGCGATGCCATTGTGCTGGTGCCTGTTTGATTTTCTCTACATACATCCATACATACATGTGATACAGGGATGTATTCTACAGCAGCATTTGCACACTGTATCGAGACACAAACACATCTCTCACACTCTGCTTCCACCCAAAATTTCAGTGTTGGAAGAGTACAGGGCTGGAGGAAACCACTCCCTCCTGGTATACATTCCCACTTCTGTCTTTGGTGTAAAAAGCAGCACATCCTCATACTCACAAAGCCAAGGTCTCTGATTCACCTTTATTTCATTCTGGAACAATGTCTATTAAGAAACAATGGTCTGAAATTTCCTCAGGCAAGTTCTACAGAAGAACATTTATGACATCAAGATGTGTTACAGAAAGCAGAGTATCATCCACGGTCGTATTACCATGAGTATCAGGAAGCCTTTTTTCTTTAACAAGATTGAGTCTGAACAATAAAAAATGATTTAACATTCAGTGTTGTAGTTAGATTGGATTATCTTAAATCTAAATTGAATAAGGATATCACATTTTCCGAAGTTTACTGCTTTCCAAGCAAAATAATACAAACAATAATGCAGAAACCACTTAAGAACACCCTTACCACAAGTCAAAAAAAAAAAAAAGGTATATTTCCTCAACCACCACAAGAAGCGCTTCTGTATTGTATAAACACACAAGGAAAATGAAGGAGGAAGAACACTGCTGTTGGCTTTTGGATCCTCTTGCTGCTCCACTATTAAAGCAACATTCATAATCTCGACTGCCTGGTTACGTGGTATCTTCACTTACCATGTCAGCCTTTGAACATCACAAGAGCTATGAATAAATGCCTGATGAACCCATGAGTGAAACAAGTCATCAGCTCAGCAACACCTCCCAGGCACACAGCCACCTCAGGAAGGGGGCACACACCAGACAGGACACTGACACAGACGTACTTCCAGCAGTGATGCAAAAGGCCCACTGCCACTGAGGATTTAAGGGTGTCTGGGGAAGTGTTCTGAGAGATGAAACATGCATTTGAAGTTGCCACTGAATTTATTCTTTTCCAAATAGTTGTTTTGAAGAGGTATCTTTCCCCTGCTTAGATAGTTCCAGTCACTGTTTTATGGAAGCCACTCTGCGTCTTTGACCATCCTACTGTCCTGCTCTGCATCTTCTCCAGCCCTCCAGTACTGTCTAAGAAACAAGCAGACCAAACGGCACAGTCTTCAAGGTGTGGCCACCCCTCAAGTTCTCGAGAAGTTATTACACTCCTAACAACAGCTGCCAAACACTAAGCCAATGTCAAAACTGCAAGGCTTTATACCCAGCAGTAATATCCAGCTTAGAGCCACCACCATTCCCGTGAAATTGAGCTGTCCTTCCTGCACGCACATCACTCACATTACCTGCACTGAATTTCACCATCAGTTGAATTTCATCAGCAGTTGAAGACTGGTGCAGCCTTCCCGCAGCCCCTGGTCATCCGCTGCACCTACTGCCCTGAGCAGCGAGGCTGATGCACCCATGTCAGCTCTGCTTTTGAGCCCACTAACGAGCACAGTGTTCAGCACAGGGCCCAGCAGAGCCCTAGTGGCTGCCTGCAGTGATTGTGCCTGCAGAATTCAAGCAACGTCCCCATTTGCAGTGCAGTATGAGTCAAGTGAAAGCAATGGCAGTGTTACACTTGAAGCTGGTTACAGCTGATATTTCAGCATCTGCTACAAATACAATGCAGGTCTTCATCTGGGGGAAAAAAAAAAAAAAAAAAATCAATTAAGAAGTTTAAAACCTTAATTCCACCAGGAGATATCCAGGAAACACTCATATTGAGCTCCTTCACTTATCCTCATCAACAACACTGTTCCACCCTGGTAACTGATCTCCATTCCTCCCTCGAGGCCTAAACTGCCCCTTGCAGTGCCTGGCTGTGCTGCTGCTGGTTGTCTCTCACACCACCTGACGTGGAAACAGCAAAACGCAAAAAGCCTCAGGGGACGGTGCTCCCAGCACTGCAGTGCTACCTGGAAATAAGGTTCTCATGTATCACAGATGTGTGCAAGCTGCTTTACTTTTCCAAAGGAAAAACAGCTGAAATGTAACACTTTCACAGCAAGTTTCACCTCAAATATAAATGCAGAATTTTTTCTAAATCAAGTAAGCATGCTGCTGAAAGCCCCTCAAAATAATTGAAATGGCATAAAAATAACCCTTAGGGAAATTTCTCACATTCAAGTCATTTTAGATCAGCCGAAGCACCGAGTCACTACAAGACATTTCCATCATGACCAATACACTGCTACATACCTCAAAAACTCCTTTAAGGTGAAGCCACTAAAGAATCAGGTGAAATATAGGAAAACTGCCAGCTTCGAGATCATCTCTCTCCTCTCTTAAGCGTTTCCACTGTCCAGACAGTTAAGATTACACTAAAAGAGCCTGCAGAAAGAGAAAACCTTCCTTCCCGCAGCCGAGTCACTCCACGGAGCTGACAGCCCCATGTTTGCGCCTGGTTTTCCGGGTATAGTGCGTTCATTTCCTCAGCTGCTCTCACAGCCACTTGTAGGAGATACTCACACAGCAGCAGGGAACAGGAAAAAAAAAAAAAAAAGAAAAGCTCAATGAGATCAACACTGAGGCTAGCATGACTCTTTCAGTTTCAAGCTGGGGTCCGTCCTGTTAACGGTTACTCCCTTCACGAGTGACTTTTTTGTTTGCTGATCACCTTCAATACACCAAGCACAGGCACAAATAGCGAGAGGCTCACTGTGGTCCCCATGCTCAGCTCTCAAGTAAACCATGGACCACTTCACTCACACCAGAGTAAACAAGCTGCCTGCAGCACACCCACACTTCATGATAAAAGATCAAACAGCCAAAACGTCACCACTTCCCCGGGGCAGAACGGTACCAAAGCCGGCGCTCAAAGCTTCTCCCAGCACCGAGCCACACCTGCCAGCTCGTGGGCAAGTACCTGGTTCCCCTGGAAGTTCAGAGCAGCTCCAGTTATGGGTTTTTCTAATTCAGGAATGAAGCTACTTCCTTATCAAAAGTAAAAACCAACACCATGCTATCACAGACTTCACAAGTACAAAAAAATGCACACATACATATTACAGAACACATCAGGTAACTTGTTTTTTTAAACTTGAATTATGCTTAGAATTATAAATGAAAAGATGCAGCTGAGCATTCAATCTAACTACTGGCTATCTGAGAAAAACATTATTAAAAATTCAGAATTTGTACTTGGTATTCTATTTCTTAATGACGTTACATATACTTAAAAATAAGTTCTAATGCAGATTACTTTTAGAACAATGTTCAATCTTTTTGTTTTTATTCTCTTCAATTCAATTGTTTAACTACCATGGGTAATTCTGGATTAACTTAAAAAAAAAAAAAAAGAGGGCACACAAGTGATACGCGAAGCCAAGTTCAATAACCTTCCTCAACAACAGCACCTGCATCTACCTCGTCACAGTACCTGTTTCTCCCATCTTTTCCTTTCTAACTGCTCTTCCTTTCCAAGTTTCTGTTTAATCCTCCACCGCAGGCAGTCAGCACTTCCCTCTGCAGCCTGCACCCACACTACTTATGCTATCAAACAAGCTAAACATTTTCAACAAGACTCAGATTTCCTTACTTTGTTGAATATCCTGTTTTCCAGAGCAAAAATCATCAAGCAGGTAACACCCTGAGAATAACAGCACGCTTCTTTGGGACGCCAGTCGCAAGGACAATTCAGCAGTGCAAGCATGAAATCACTACCACGCCAAAACAAACCTGGTGCCGACAGGTCATGCTGTCAGCCACCACCATTCCCACCTCCTGTGCCATGAAACCCGGTGAGACTCCCGTGCTTTGCGCTCTCAATGCCACACACCTACCAGTGTTCCTATTTTTCAAGCCCAGCATCATGTAGAGGCACTCCCTCAGGCCTAAGCACTAAGCACTAAGCAAGAATATATTAATACAACTGCGGATCTGCTTTGCTAATTACACTTCTTCTGTCCCCAAATTGCTTTCCCAGATAGAGACTGCTCTGCAAACCAAATGCACAAGATGCCACCCAGTCAGACCTTAACTACAGATCTAAGGTCAAGGTCATTGCTCCTTATTAGGCTGCAGAAACTAATGAACTTAAGAACTAATGACTTCACGATGAGAAGTGAGGAAGCTGTCAATGCACCATGTACACCTGACTGCTGCACACCATGGGATTTTCTATGCCCATCCAACAGGTCTGTGTGGTATATGCTAATTTCAAGACCCTTCTTCTCCTTTAGCATTGTATTTAAGGGCTTCAAGCCTCCACAGCCCTCGTGCAGCCTCCATCAGCAGCCCCCAGCACCAAAACAGCAGGTGCACTCTTCCTCAGCAAATCCCCAAAAGGTTTTCAACACTAAACCTACACTGTAGCTCCTATTCCTTAAACATGTTTTACCCCATTTTTGCATCCTTTCCTGTTCACATAAGCCCATAATATTTTACACAAAAAGACAAAACATAATTCTACCAGCTCTGATGATCAAAGCACTCGTAGCAGTCCCTACCATTCCTGAGCACTCTTCTACAGCCCTCTGTTGTTCTGCTGGTGGTAGAAACAGACAAGCCAGCTCTTTCAAATGACAAGGAAATACCCTAACAACATTGTTTCAGCTGTTCCATCTTCCCCTTCCTGTGCTGAAGATTATGGCTGATGCAGGTAAGGGGTGGCTCCTGAGAAACACAGGAGGTAATACTGGTCAGGTTTGCATGAAGTTTTACCTGGTTAAATGCAGCAACACAGTGCCACTCCGGCCAGTTCAGCGACCCTCCAGAATCATCCCTGCAGACACTATCTGCATGAGGAAAGCAGCCTTTTGAATGGTGTTGGAAGACCAATGGAATACACTGGGCTCCAAAAAAACGACTTCTCCCTCATGCCGTGTTTATTTATTCTTTAGATTCAGGCAGCTTCCTTGTTTCAGAAATGTTACTGACACAAAACATAACAATTTCTTCCCAGTCTGGTTTTAAAGGTGCAATAAAATGTTGCCACTTTCTCTTTACATATAATGGCAAGTGCTGCCTGGCAGAACTGTCGGTAGGAAGCCATCTCCATCCATCTGCAGCTGAAAGTTGTCATCACATCAGTGCACGAATCCAACCCAAACCCTAGAACACACATTTTTAATGTTGAGTATCATCTTTTAAGAATTGACACACGATGCTTAATGTTTCAGTCATGCACAAGATGAGCTTGGAAATGGCCCAGTTTGAGCACGCTGGGACGCAGAAGTTTCAGCAGCACAGCACGATACAGCACAGGGATGGAGACAGCAGAGCCTCTATGCATAGGTTGTGTTTTATCTTTGGCAAAAGATGAAAGTTACTCTGTTGTACATAGGCTCTAACCATAGCACCAATCCAACAGAAAAATCAACTCGTGGATTATTCCTGCTCACATCAAATTTGCATAGGCTGGGTTCACAGGATACCACAATAAACTGTACCTGGAAGTGTATTTTCGCCACATCAACATACAAGAAATATGTATGTGAATATGAAGACTCAGTGTTAGGTCTATGCCACCTGACAGTAGGGAAATAGCACCATAACTACAGAATCTTCGCTATCAGGACTTCTAGAGAAAGCCACTTTGCTTTCCAGTTCCATCTGGAGATAAAAGAAATGTACCTGTGTAATACCAGCCAACATCCAATTCATCTGAACCAAACAGCACACACATACACTCCTTAAAACTCTTCGAAATGCTCAGCTCTGGCAGCACTAATACCAACAGTCCCACTCCCCTTACCCACTGCCCCTCATACATAATGCTGGCGATACAAATACTTAAATGGAATATTAAAAAAATGTTTGTTTTTTTTTTTTAATTTTTAATCCCTGCTGTCACAAAAGAATATATATGCACCCAAGCAGAAAAGGCAGATGCACACACATCCATGACTGTAAGTACAATTACCTGCCCTACTCAAAAGGATGGTGACTGTCACTTGTAGAAGCACAGACATAAACCCGTTAAAATCCTATCTGACTTTTAAACCACTCAGCCAAGCCATTCTTAACCATCAGATAAGCCTCTGTTATCTCTAACCTGCTCACTATGAGATTGGTAGCCTGCTTCATACAAGCTCTTCAAAATGCACTGCTACGTTCAACATTTCCCAGTTACTCTTCCCACCAGCACACCTGCATACTTATTTACATCCAATTACCTATTCAGGAAGCACATTTACAAACTCAGAAGTGTCTTGTTGCTGTTCTGTTTCACAATTACATCTTCATTAATTTGGTTCTCCTCCAGTAATTTATTTACACATTTTCCTTCATCCTCAGAATTCACAAGGCAGTTTTGAGGCAGAAAACCAATCCTGGAAGACCTGCAGCTGCCCAGGCAGCCCTCTGGGAGATGGCAGCTGCTGCAGCCTACACAATGAGCAGGCAGCACGATGCTGCAAGTGGCAAATGCTCTGCTGCGGAGTCCTGCTGCCTCTCTGGAAGAATGAAAACTCACTACACACCTACTGTTTGCCTCAGGACCAGGCAGACACACTTTTTCATGTCTGTTTGCCTGTCTTTTAATGCATTAAAGGCTTACAGCAAGCTTTCTACAGAGAAAAATCAGGAATTAATGGGATGTATCTTACACCATCCAGCAGATCTCCTGCAGCAGTAACCTCCTAGACTCACCTGGCACTACCAGCAAAGGTCCAGCTACCTCAGAATTGGTATTAGGACAGGAAAGCCTAATAATGTGTCATTCTTTCAAAAACTTGAAATTTCAGTTAAAAAAAAAAATGTAGCCAATACAAAAAGTCCTGGAGGGAAGTAATGCATGTGCAAGGATGGCTGTTACAAATCTAGTAAAAGGGACTAACTACCTCCAGGAAAACCTGTCACGGGCCTGCAGCTGTGATCTCGTAGATGTGCTCCGCACGCACGGAACGCGCTGCAGAGGCGCAGCGCAGGCAGCCAGCCTTGCCTTCACCGCCGTGCATTCCACATTCCAACACTCCACCTACCATTAAGATTCAGAACGTAACACAAATAGGACTCTAATACAGAACTGAAATAATGTGACAATCAGCTCCAAAACCCAGATGCGGTTCCCAGCAGCATTTACACCACCTCCATGCTGTCCACTTTTAACAGTGCCAAGCGAGGCACTGCCCAGATCAGAGCAAGGGAGCTGGGAGTCTCCACACAACTGCAGGCTTTCCACTTACCTTCAAACAGACAGAACAAAGCACGCGTTTTTTAAATAGAGTCTGAAAACCTAACTACAAGGGAATCGGGAAGGCGTGTGATCATTTAGTAAACCCCTCCTCTTACTAATGAGAAGCATCACAAAAATTGCCTAAGTCTGAAAAGCGGTTGGGGGTGGGGGGGGTGGGGTGGAAAAATATTTCATACTAAAGGTTTCATCCCAGAACATTTCATATCAAGTCACAAGTGTGAACAGAAATCAATGGTGTCTGTGAACCAGACCTGCCCAAGCCTCTGCTGAAAGCTAGCACA
Organism: Alectura lathami; assembly: GCA_013399715.1. NCBI lineage: Eukaryota > Metazoa > Chordata > Aves > Galliformes > Megapodiidae > Alectura > Alectura lathami. The sequence goes on along the minus strand of VXAV01008675.1, from coordinate 251,214 downwards.
CAGCCCGCGCGCACTCCAGGGATGAGAGATCAATTCCTGGCCCTGCTAGTCAAATCTAACAGCGCTGGAAAGATAAAACAACAGCAGGATGAGGAGGGGGGAGGTAGGAGGAGGAGGAGGAACAGGAAGAGCACAAATAAAGGAAGGAAAACCAACCTGATGTTTCTATAATGAGTAATATGCAAAAACTCGCATCTGATATCTACACCAGAGCTAAACACAACCCAGCAGAAAGAAACAAACAAAACACGCTCAAAATAATATCAGGTTCTCCTTCTACCTCTCTTACCGTATTTCCAGAATATCTCCTATTTTTCACCCACAGTATTTCTAAACATTTAGTAAAAACCTGCTAGCAACTTGCAGTCAGGTAAAGCAATCTTCTAAAGGAAAACAATGAATTCACAGAAAGGCATGCCAATAAAACAATATGAAACACAGAGACTTCTTTCCTTTATCTAAAAGGAACGACAAATATCAAACCCTTCCACCAAAGTAGGCACATCAGGCATGCAAACAAAGCAGTTTATAGCTTAAGTGGTTTCTTCTTTGGAAGCTTGGAAGGATAAATACTTTTTAAATTTTAATTGTTTTTTCCTGTACATGCTCTGGCCAAAAAATAAATAAATAATTAACCCGATCTACTCCCATTAGCTTGAGTATTTCGTATGGAACAACTCTGACACCAGGAAAAAACATGAAAGAATGTAAACACTTTTTTGTTTTAACAGAAAAAAAAAAAAAGCACTGACACACAGCACTCCGTACTTGGCTTTTGGCTGTGTTTTAACGACGTGTTACAGAGCATCTCACAAACACAGAAGGACCCCCTACGTAACAAACCACACAGCTCCTCTGAACCCAGACTGAGCTGAACTTGGATTCCTGTACAGGCACTCCAGAAAACTCAAAATCAATGCCATTTGCCTTAATGTACACAAGCACCCACTGCATCAAACCAAAAGCTGTTTCTCCCCAAATACAGGGAAGACTTGTGCAAGACTTTCAAATATAACATTGTATACGTATATTTTTTAAACTCTTCTGAAGCTGGTCTAGCCACATTTACTGCTCCACACACTCAAGTTTTAGAGCCAGACTGCGTGTCCTTACAAACAGTTAAATCAGTAAGGCTCCACAATTTATCCTCTCTTCTGTTGTTTATTAAATACGGGATATTTGACCATTAATAAGCATTAATATATGCTTAATATTGGCAAGTTATAACTTAGCACTTCCATGTGTCAAAACGCCTGAATAAATCACTGTAAACCAGCTACATCAGGAACAGGAAAACAGACCAGTAAATGAATCCCTGCTCCATTTTCCATGTTACGTAGGTGTCACAACAAAGTTTTGCAGAAAACTGAAGCTATTTGAAAGTTCAGCCCACCTACTGTGCTGGGGAACTTCAGCAAACAAAATCAGCCCTGACAGACAGGAGAAACATTCTGTCGCAACCACAGCTTTGTCAGCCTTAGTCTCCATAAGATTTGGGTTTCATTTTTATAGGGAACTCAACAGTTACTACATAGAACCTAGGTGAAACCAGAATCATTGTTTCCTATGGGAGAGATGTCTGGGGGGAAAAAGAAAAAAATGAAATTTCATTTTAAAAAGCATCATTTTACATATTGCTCCTACAAAACCCTAGAACATGGCAATGCATCCAGAGCTACAACTCCCACTTTTACTGCAAAAAAATCAGATGTTCCTAAGGCCACCAAACGGGAAATGCCACCCGCCCTCCCCGCGCAATGCACAGAGGCGCATGCAGGCGGCCAGGACATCATTCAGCACGGGGTCAGGCCACGAGCCAACAGCCACCAGACCCAGCGCTGAGGGTTTACAGATGGTGACAAGCACAGGCTCAAGGTACCCAAGTTCCCAAACTGCAGATGTCTGTGAGTGCACCAAACGCAAGCACACAAGCGGTGTCGTGTAACGTTTTGGAAGGGTAAATCCCCCACGGATGCCAGAGTCAGCTCCAACCCATCCATAACTGAACGGGTAACAATCAATGCGAGACTGACCCTGTCTATAACACAACTCTAACTGAACAAAACCAGCCCAAACCATGCTCACATAAAACACGATACCGCCTCGATGGCTTTTGCAGTTACTCAGCTTCCTGATAATGATGAATTGCTACATGATCTTATGCCGCATGACCTCATCTCTCTCTGAAGATTGCTTAATCCAGACATGGCGAGGGTTTTCATTCACCCCCTTTACGAAGAAGGTTAATTCACATCTATGAAAAACTCACCACACAAAAGTGTTCAGACAAAGCAGTAAATGCGTCCTGTGGTAGTGCCTTATCTGATTTTCTGACAGCAAAAATGTTTGTCTGTAAGGAAAATTGCAGTTCAAGAGTTTGAAATTAATCACAATAGCTTTGCTCAATGTGAAATTTTAGTTACAACCAAGATACACAAGAGAATACAGAGCATGCTGATAGATCAGATAAGCAAAAATCTTATAATCCAGTTTGCCTGAACGCTGAAACTTCTGACAAAACTGAGCTAACTGCTTCAAATAAGTGTATCTATCCCTGTATTTCTATCTCACTGAAACTATACTTCTCAAACCATAGGTTGCTAAACAAACAAGCACATTCAAGTGCTTGCTAAAGCACTCACAAACTCCCTTTAAAATTTGCCCATGCATTCCACTTCAGTGCTGAGCTGCTTTTCAGAAGATCAAAACTACAGCAGCACAACACAGAAAGGCAGCTCACTGCAGGGTCTGGGGATGGGTTCAGAAGACTAGAAAAAGCCCTTGTTGACTAGAGTTTTTAGGCAGCCTCACGGATATTTACAAGAGACAGAAGCGGTAATACAAGAAACCCACAAACAACTCAGAGCAGCCAGATCCAAAGCTTACCTACTTTATGAGGACCCCTGCAGTTACAGCTACGCCAGGGGAAAAAGGGCACTGGCAAAGCCCCCTAGCAGACAGACCGTGTGCTGACATCAGCGTGGCTAAATCATCTCCCCAATAACTTGGGAACAACAAAGGCGCTCTGTGAGAGCCTCTGCCCACAGAAATGCCGCCCGCACTGACACACAGCGCGTGCAGGCTCCGCGGTAACGGCCCAGACCTGAAGAAAGCCCAGAAATTTTGAGCAGGGTTCTAGCTTGAATCAACTCCATGCACACAGACAGAGAAATAAGAACTGATACATTCATCGCAAATAAACGTAACTCACGTCCTGCCTTCACTTCCTCCCTCCGTGCTCTGCCCACCGCTCAGTCGACCTTACCACATGAAGCAGTGATTAGAAATTCACAATTCACTCTGAATTTCCCATGCACTGTGTGAGGGCAAGTGTGCACACATGCAAGTGACATTTAGGGGAGGGTTTTGTTTGGCTTGGCTTGTTTGCATCTGTTCTGTTTTTTTTTTTTTTTTGGAGTTTTTACAGAGCTTTCCATATTCTTAACTCCACTGTTCCTGTTTTCAGACAGTTTTGCACATAGAGGCTTATTTATTAGAATAAAAGTACACTCAGTAATAAAGAACAACCATGGCAAGCAAACTCAACGCACGTATTCCTTGCGCTGCTACTGATTGTTCGTTTGGATGAGCTCATGTTGAAGCCTTCTATCCAAAACTGGAAGAAGTCTGACGCATCAGCTGTTCGACTTGAAAATGTGAAGTCAGCACTTCATGTTTTCTTGTGCAGATGGCATCTTCCAAAATAAAAGAAAAAGTGACAGTAGCTATCTGTATCTCTCTTTTACTCAGATTAATTCCTGTATGGTAATTTTCCACTCCCCAGAGATGGGTATCTATCAAATATCAAACTTGTCAGAGCCACTGATCTTTTGATCCCTCCATCACACTCCCGGCACATCAGTGAGATACCCTCAGCTTCAGCCTTGCCTTTCACAGTCCTCCATCCTTCTAAATTACAGAAGTGATGCTTGTCTCCAGACAGTTCAACAGGCTTCCCACTGAAGTCAGAATTAATCCCTCTGCTGCATTGGTTACGCAGTCCACAGCACCTCACCTGTGTCAAGGCCTGATGTCAATGGGGTTCTGCACAGAACTAATTGCTATACATTACTAGGCCGTACGATCCAAGGATATTTTTATGTCCTGTACTACAGCTTATGAACAGAAAATGCATGTAAAGGATAACTTTTAATACCTGAGTTGTTATGGCACTCCTTTTTGTTATTTGTCCACCTCTAACTGCCTCTTTTTGGAGAGTAACGACAGTCATCTTCCACTGCTGTCAGTGAAGCTGAGCCAATGGCTGCCCTCCGCCAGGATCCAAATGTATAGCAAAAAAGGGAGGCAAAGTAGATGTACCGTGCTATCTTTATCTATAATGTTACTTTAATTCTGTAACTTAAAAATCAGTTCCAATTCTTCCTACCTGTCTATGAAACATCTTCTGACTGGGATCTCTCTCATCAGAGCTTCCTTTAAGTGACTGCTAGTCAATTCTAACTGATAAATGCGTTCTGCCCATTGAGAAATACATTTCAGAAAATGTTAAGAGTTTTATCACCTGTTTGAGGAGGTGAGGTCTGCAGTTGCACAAGCTATGCTCCTGCAGCCTGCCCCAAAGCAGCAGTGCACAGCAGCATCACCCCTCCGAACACCCTGCCGCCCACAGCCAAGACTGGAACCTGAACACCTTGCACCTAGCTAGGAAGTTTCCCCATCTCCCTACAGCAGGTGGCAGAGACCTGCTCAAGGCTGGCTGTGCCGAAGGGCAAATCTTTCAGTTGTTCCCAATGGGCAAAGTCAAAACGAAGCCTCTGAACTACTCCATTATTCACCCTCCCAAAATAATCCCTCAGCTTCAGCCTTGCATGCAATAACTCAGTAGAGGCTTACGTAACATGAAAAACCCCGGTTTGTTACTGCCTGGGAGGTGGTCTAGCAGGCATCACGGCCCGCGCTCCCCTGGCTTGCTCCCTCACACGTCCACTGAATGCCAGCGAACCAAAACCCCAGCAGAAACCCCGTGACTGCAAATGCTTCACAAGTTCGCAAAAAGAAACACTTGCATTTCTTCCCCTTTGGAAACGTACGCTAATTTAGAACTGCGCCATTTGGCTTGTGATCACAACTTGTAACTGGCAAGAACTCCCACTGTTATTACTTTTTGGGATAACTACTACCCACATGGTGACAGATGGTAATACTCCACCTCTGCTGAGGAGGTGTAGGAGCACTGCCTGCTGTCAGCATCGCATTAAAAAAATATATACATTTTTTTAAAATCAAGGGGCAGATAGTATTACCAGTCTGAAGAGAAAGCAGGTGGGCATATGTAGCTCTGTTATGACTTGAGCCTTCAGAACAATCTTCCCTTCTTCCGTGGTACCTGCTGTACCAAATCCCCTCTCCTGAAGGCAAAAGAGAACGGGCTGCCCCAATGTGTGGCCACGCACCAGGCAGAGGTGGGAGCCAGCGGAAGGCTGCTCACAGACCTCCAGCCAGCACCGATGTTCCACCTGCCAAGCGAAGCATCTCATACCAGTAACTGGGTAACACTGCAGGAAGTGAGGAGGGGTCCTCTCATCAAATCTCACACAGAAAATGAAATAGGGAAGAACTATCTGAATAGGAAAAATAGCATTAAAGTTAGCAAATGGCGCATTCCTCCCTCACAGAACATAAGCGAGTTATTAAACTAAGGTTACGGCGAAATACAAAAGCTGCTCAGAAAGACAACAGGCATTAGATCTCAATTTCAGCAGCTACAGAAAGTTGCAAATTAAGCAACATGCATGAACTCTGCATGTTGCTTAATGTCAAAGGACATTCTGACATGTCCTTAGAAATAAAGTCACATGAAGAACGACATGGCCCACGGGCTGCCCAGCAAAATCCACAGGCACTGACACTGACTACGGTGACTCCAGTCACCACAGCCACGTACCCCTGCATCCCTCCCCAGGCTCAGTCTGACACACAACTCCTTTCGTCTCCTTTCTCCAAGCCTTCAGCATTTCTACAGTCCACCCTCACGACATTTTACTTGGTTTTCCCCTCTCTTAGAGCCCTCCCATATTCTTTTCCATAACATCTCTCAGGGACAGAAGCTGTTTGACCACTGATCTCCCCTTCGCTGAAGCCTTTCTTCTGCATCGCTCACAAGGCAGAGGCTGCCCGAGCCTACCCCAGTACCTCGCAGTGACTGTCCCCTGCTCACAGATGTGCTGAGCAGATTCCAGATGTGCAATTAAACCCTGTATGCTATTAAGGGAGCCTAGAGAAAGATTGGCTGGGGGCTTGGGCCTGGAAGGATACGACTATTTTGCCCAATTTCCTCCACTCACAGACCCTGAGCACCGTGCTGCCATCCCCCTGTGACCCCACAGCTGCTGGTGAGCCACAGCTTTCCAGGTGACATCCCTCAGCATGAAGAGCACGTACCTGACTTGCAGCAGAAGCGCTGTGTGCCTGCAGCTTTCAGTTACTGGATCTCTTCTAATCATTATCTGGAACGCTACCACAGCGCTGCCATCAGAAACAGCTCGAGATGGGATAATCCCATGGGAGAGTGGGAGATGTGCACACGGGAAACCTCTTGAGGAGATAAAGGACGGACACAAGGAAAGCTGTGCACTTCCCTGCTCTCTGCAAGGGGGTAAAGCCAATAAGCCATTTTCCATGTAACGACTGCAGGAAGCATCTAAACCCTTTCACATCTATTCCTCCAGCTCTTAGTCCACACGCACCACCAGCAGGCTACACAACTGACATTTGCTTCTCCTTGCAGTTATCTCCCAGTATTCTTGCAGTTACTTTTCATTGCATTTTTTCCCCAACCTCATATGAAATCTATAATCAAACTCAGACAGAAGCAGCCCATTAAAAATGCTAAGCATGACATGGGAGACCACATGACCGAGCTCTGTCAGCTCAATACCTTGTGATTCAGGGACAGAAAACTCACCTGGAAGGAACTTCAGACTCCCACCGAGGTGGCAGGCACTGAGCAGAATAGACCAGAACAGGTCAAGGATGTCGAGGTGCTTCCCAGGACACCAGCGAATGCTTTGCAGCAATTGGAATCAATGCACGAGTGCCTTCTGGAACCACAAGCACTAGAAGTATTCACATCCTGAACAGATGTTTTGCACTGTCCTTAATTTTGATGCACCTCATACAAACTGATTGTTTCTTTTTTTCAAATGCACTCACTGAATTTCTAGCTCAAACTAAGAAAGAAACCCAAATTTTGGAGACAAGGGACAGCTAAATAGAGGGCTAAAAATTAAAAATTTATATATATATATATTTTTTTAAAGGGGGGGGGTGGAGGGACATGCACATTAAGACAACTGGAAAAAAAAAATTCCATCAGTGAGGTTTCCTAGTGACTACTTCAGAATGTTTAAGTAAAATGGTCTTTAAGTGCAGAAAAATAGCCAAAACATTATTCTGCCTGCTCTCAAAGTAATATAGGCATGAAGGGAAAAATAACTAAAACCTCAAAATACCTAAAAATTACTAAATAGGAAGATCCTCTATTGCACAAATACTAATCAGCCATCTCTTCTCACCCTCAGTAGTCAATAAATTCCCAACACAACTGGTACTGCAGATCAGAACTCACCTCTCCAAAATACTTTTCCCCATTTGTGTGACTCTTCCCACTTCAGGCTACAAAACTGAGATCATTACAATCCAACTGCAATTAGCAATTAGAGCTGATGTCAGGAAGAATTAGACAGCAGAATATTCACCATCATAGGTGAGAGACTTGGAGAACACACACATGCACCCCAGCCACTGCTATTTGGGAATTCTGCCTCATCTGCGTCACCCTGTTCCAGTCTGGCTTGGTGCAGAAGCTGCAGTCCAACCACCCAGCTGAGCTGCGCTAGCTAGCGCGGCATTCCTAGGGCTTCAGGATGTAAGCACGACACAATGGAACCTGCCAAGTGTCAATGATCTCAAAAACAAGCCACCCCTTTTAATGGCAAAACGATTAAAATAAGGAAAATGGGATGGAAAGACAGATTAACTGCCTACGACACGCACATCTCTGCGGCAACGGTCTGCTGGCATTCTGCAGCCCACTCTAAAAGAAGCGATCACAAATTTCCACATCCAAAACCTTAAGGAAGGAGAAGCAAGAAAGTCTGCCTCCATCCCTCCAAGCTTTGGGAAGCATTAGATAATGGGAGATACACATCTGCTATTTGCATGTCCTTGCAAGTCAGTCGAGGAACAAACACAGCTTTGAGCCTGCTCTGCTTTGATCGGCGCGGCAAGGTCAGAAACGCTCGTCAGATGACTTCAGTAGCTTCTGTGAATTGAGGCAGCGTGAATGGAGGTGGTTGTGGGGCAAAAAAGGATTATTCATACATATGAGGATCTGAATGTTGGACACACACCGTCTACTCCACTCTCTCTAAGCTACAAGCCAACCAGCAAGTTGCTCCAAGACTTCCAAGTTACGACTACGCAACACCCCTCTCAACAAATCACTCCCAGCCACAGGGAGCAGTAAGAGCAGCTCCTTCCAGAGCCACCGGTCAGCTCCAGAGACAGCCCTGCAGTCACCAGCACGCCTGTTTCACAGAGGAGAAATAACTAACACCGGTAATAGCTGAAACGTCAGCATGCACGATCCATCGCTCGCCATGCAGAGCACATACAGAACCGACTGCTGCACACAGTTTTAAGCACTAGAAGTAATAATTCCTCAAGCAATCCTGCAGCGTGGCATGAAAATAAACTGCAGTCAGACATGAAAACCATACTTTTTATGTTACATAATTACTAATGCTTTTTTTTAAAGAGTATTTTTCAAGATGGAGTTCCCCATACGACAGTATAAATCATCTAACGCCCACTAGAAAAACAGGTAATAAATGCTGCCCTAAAAGAAAACCAGATTATTTAGTAACGCTATGGGTGATTCCAGAGATTTCTTTTCCTGACGATCTGAAACACCACCGCTCCATCACCAAAGCACCTAAAACACACAGCAATTTTACTTAAAACCCAGTGAAGTGACTTCCCTCTCCCACTTCCACCTTAGGACAACAAACAGATTCCCCTCCAATTTGTCCCACACCCCAGTTCTAAAACTGGATCCTTTTGTTGTGGGCTGCAAAGTGGAACCTCAGCAACTGCACCAGATGGGACAGCTTCACAAAGACAAAATTCCAGGACTACCTCCAAATTCCCAGTTTCTTCATTCTTAATGGAAGTACACAAAGCAAGCCATTCCCTTCTCTAACTAACGTAGGGCTTCTATTTAGAGTAATTGTTTTTCAAATGAATGTAAACCAAACTATTGCGTTTCAGACCCGTAAAATAATGGGACTACAATATTTCAAAGTAACAGAATGAGAATTTTTTTAAAGCTCATAAAATCCAGTTAGCAAATAAACCAAAAGCGAGCGATCCTGTTCATTCCGCTCCTGCAAGTATTTGCAGATGCAGTGGGTTTTAAACACTGAGCTCTCTCCAGTGAATGCAACAGGTATACTCTTTGCCTTGAAGCTGAAATCATCTTTTCAAGGTGAAGGCTCACAGAAGGCAGGAACCATCAGGCCAACTCTGAGCGAGGGAACCTCCCACGGACATCCCTGGCCACATCTCCAGCTCCTGTGCGACCACGCCACTTCTGCATGTTCTGCAGATGCTGAGAAATGCTGCCAGGCATGGTTACTCGTGTACCAAACACATGTGCAGGACACAACCTGGCATCAGTCATGCAGCTGACCGCATGAGTTACAATCAATGACACAAGTAAGGCCGCGAGACCGCTGCACACCTAAAGGCACCGTGTTCCTGGAGATATTTAAGGCTTCACACGAGTGCTGCAGCTCTCCTGGCTCATGTTCCTGCGCCCTCCTTCCAGGGAGCATCACCTGATGCTCAGTGGCAAGGCTCAGTTCGTTGATGCAGCTAGAAAGGATCGGCAGACAACAAAGCCTTCGGCCAGCACGCAGCTCGGTAGGAGCACAGGCCCCAGAGCAGCTCCATCCCGCCAAGCCCCGCTCTGAGTCACCTCTCAACTGGGTGGCGGGGGGGAGTCACCCTGCCTGACCGGGCTGCATCAGAGAAGGGCTCAAAAGTTTAAGTAAAAGGAATCTGTGTGTATGCTCATGGCCTTATACGGCAAAAATCCAGAAACTGGGAAAATACTGAAAAATTTTTAAAGAATAAAAAAATTATCTCACAGCATGGAATTACAGGTGTTACTAGACTCCCTGCTGATCACAAGTTAGACCAGCTTGAGAAAAGGAAAATTCACATAAGGAAGAACATAATTTTTTTTTCTTTTTTTTTTTTTTTTAAAGCAACAAAAAACCATGCACAAAGTTCAGAGGGTTGCAAGTTCCTTTTTTTATTTTTATTTTTTCCTTTTCCAATGTACCAGGGTTTTGTGTGGGTTTTTTTGTTTGTTTGTTTTTGAGAGCTTTCTGGCTGCCTTCTTCTCATTTTCCGTTTGGTATTTAATAAAAGAGTTAAATATTCTATTACTGATGTTAACAAGCATCCTGAAACTAAAGAAATGCAAAATTCTATACCAATAAAACTTGAACTTGCTGTGAGCAGACCAAAGAAGGCCTGCAGATAAAGCATTCTTCTGGAAAAAAAAAAAATACAAAACGATCATGCAGAACTCACTGCATACAGTGCATGACAGTACTTCAAGCGATGCACGTCTGGGCCTAACACAGCCTGCATTTACACACATTAACATTCATGAGTGAGAATTCACAAGCAGAAAGTTAGGCATGCCTGCACACACTGTTGCATGGAAAAATTAAAAATTCGCTGGACGTAACGTGTATGTTTAAAGATTTCTCAACAGCAACACATACATCACTTATACTCTGAAGGTTTAATAGAAAGTAAATGTAGAGTATGTAGCCTGAAATGCTGAACAGTAATCCTTAGGTACCTCAGAAAACAGATTTTTGTTCAGAATACGCATTTCTAGTTAAAAAAGACACATGTAACCATTGCATCACAGACAAGTCAATGGAAAAAACGGGAAGATGAGACAAGACAGGAATTGTTACAAAGCAATCACTGTTGACAATTAATTTACTCTATAACCACATCAGTCTGCCAGTCTCACAGTAACCAGTAACCCACTGCAATTAGGAACCCAAATCTGCACACGCCCCAGCGCTCCATGACGACAGCCCAGACCCCACCAGGGCACGGCCCCACTGCTCCCCCAGCCCCAGGGAAGGGGGCGATGCGGCAGCACGCAGCTCTGCCTTCATGGTGCACTCGGCAGGAGTTACTACCGAAGGCAGCAGGGCTCCTCGGGAGCAGTTTGTTTATTTTTGTAAAGCCCCGGAGCCACAATGCCCACAGACCCCGGGTATTCTTTGCCTGAGCACCACTGCTTCCCCCCCACAACAGGTCATTCATCGAGCCAGAAAAAGGGAGTTTGATTATGACAAGTTACAAACGTAATGTACCGAGCTTTCCTAACTCGACTGCACACCCATCGTGGACGTTATGGACAAACACACCTCGGCACAGAGTACCACGATCCACGGCATCTCTCACCACGCCACGCCACCTCCTGCGACTGGAGCCTCCAAATTGTCTTCAAAACACTGCCGTCAAAACGCACTTATTCTACTATTTTTTATTTCACACACTAGGAATGAATGCTTTTAGTCTCAGGTTTGGGGTTTTAAGCTTTAAAAAGAGGCAAACCCCAACGTTCAGCACGTCGAGGGGATCGCTCCCAGCCCCACCTGAGCCGAGCGTTCCACGGCCGTGCTGCTGCTTCCCACGGCACGCCTGCTCCATCCCTCCTCGCTCCTCTCTCGATCTCAGCGTTAATCCCTCTCCCCTCGGTACACCTCGGCGACGCTTCACCCCACTCCAACACCCACCACAGACCCGGCGTTATTTAACCCCTCCAGCCATTCCTCCTCCCTGCGCTATCCCCACCTGCCCAACGCCCCTCCCCCACACCGACGCCCCATCCCCACCGCCCAGCGCAGCCCCCAGACCGGCAGACGGACGCCGCGGGGACACGGACGCCCCCTCCCCGCAGCCCCGGCC
>VXAV01008675.1:209428-237820 GCA_013399715.1 Alectura lathami | reverse complement strand
GGCCCGGCCGCGCCCTTCCAGCCCCGCCTGCGCCCGGCCGGGAGCCGGGCTCTCGGGGTCGCAGCTGGGAGCCCAAACGCGTCACCCGTTCCCCCACAAGATCAGGCAGAGACCGCGTACAAAAGGAACGCACAGAAGAGAAAAGCTGTATTACCTTTTGAAGCTGATAGATGTATTTTTTTAAAAAAATTGCCTAAGCAGCTTAAGGAATACACACTGCAACTAGCAATCTGATCAGTGTGCCAGCGTTGCTTAATTGTCTGCCGTGAATGAAATCTAAGATGGACAAATTTGGTTCTCATCAAACGTTAAAAAATTAAGTTATTTTTGCACAAAAAGTACATGGTAAAAACAAAATTCTGTTTATCTGCTTATTTCCCTTTTAAGAAAACTAATATTTTGGTCTTACTCAACAGAAGGATCTTATTAGTGCCAGTACAAGGTGTTCCCCTTAATTACATTAATTACCAGTATCTCCACTCCCTTGGGCTGGATGCTGTCAGACCTCCTGGCTGGGAGCTGCGCATCGCATCTGCCCACGGTGCCCAACGATGGCTGCGTGAATGAAGCAACAGGGTAACGCATCTTCAGGTGTGAGTCAAGGGAATTCCTTGTACAAAAAACAAAGTACAACGGAAAAAAATCCTACCTAGGAAGCATTACTAAAAATCAGAGGTAGCCCTGATTGGGCTTGGCCGTGTATTTGTTGGCAGATAGATATGCAGGTGCCACGTTGATGCACCATCTATCTCATCTGTCACTGCAGTCCTCGCTTTTTTTTCCCTCATAGGAGAGTGGCATCACATAAAACTGAGCAATAAGCACCTTAAAAAAAAAAAAAAAAAAAAAAAAGTGAAATCTTCCAGAAATATTTTCATCTAAATCCGCAGCCTCTTGTCTCTTCCACTGCGTCCAGCAGAAGTGCTTTCTGTAATTGCTTATCTTCTGTTGCCCCTTTGTCTTTTTAAACCACATACACGAGGGGGGAATAATGCATGGGCAGAATAATTCCCATTTTTCCTTCAGCAACTTATTAGCATAGCAAAGCACTGGCTCCATGTTACAGTACCAAGGATATAATAGTTCCACCTACAAGAAAATATTCTCAGAACTGATGTCAACTGCCTTATATATGGAGCCACGTCGTTACTAAGAAAACAGATTTGAAGACATGGGTTTGTGAAAGAGAGGGAGGATGTGACGCTTCCAGCACAGAGCTGAGAAGTCAAGGGGAATGAGGTAATGGCAGAAGAGCAGCTCCAAACAGGAATACAGGAGCTAAACCTAAATGTCTACACATTTAGTCACATATGTCCAGCCCAGAACACCAGTGAGAGTTTAGGAGCAGTCCTACAGGGTCCATTTTCCACACTGTCTGCTTCCACAGCGGCCCGAGGTGGATGCTTCAGCACAGGCAGGCGTGTGGAATGGTTCCCCAAAGTCTTACAGCAGCCTACAACATTTCTGGCTTTAGGACCTCCTGAAGCACACGTGATTCCCAGGTATTCATGCCACACACTCAGAGTCTGTGTACAGGGTGCTAATTTAAGCGGGGTGCCTTCCGAGTGAGAACCCAAACAGGCAAGGAACTGCTTCAGGTCAGCACTTGGGTTTGAAATCCCTGAGGACTGAAAAGAAAGCAGCCCTGTTTTCCACCCGTCAGCCTCCCCTGCGTTTTGCAAGGAGCCAGATCCTATTGGAATGTACAAAGTTGGTTCTGAAAATGCCTCCTGGGACATGCAGGCAGCTTAGCTCCTGGATCCCAGCTGCTCAGACTCTGGTTTATGTAAAGCACCAACCTGCCCAGACCCATCAGACTGCGCCTGTGCAGAAGCACAGCTGTGGCTATTTGAAGAACATCAACATAGAAGGCCTACAGCACCTAGAGTCTTCAAGGACGAGCTATGGGATGAGGGGGAGCTTTCAGGATCATTGTTCTGGACTTTGGTGCAGAAATCCAGCCCAGGTTCCATGCTGGTCACATCCACACCTGATTACATCTGGCCCCTTAGCGTGACAACCACTCCTTGAGACATCTTTCTGGTGAACGAGGGAGCCAAAAAAATCCCATAAAACCTCAATCAACTCTTTATGTTTTGTGTTTTTTTCACTGAAGCTTGCACAACAGCAAAGAAGAAACAAAATTGGTGGTAATAAACAAGATCTTGTCTCTGAAACAGCCAGAATACCCACGGTAAGACAGAAATTAAATCAAATATACCATCAGATAAACTCCAAGATGGCTGCTATTAAGTGTGACCATACAAAAATAAACACTGCTTGCAACGTTTGTTATCTAAGAAATATATGCCTATGGAGAAAATATTTTAAAGTAATCCTCCAGATGCGAGATCCTGATTTTCTTCACACTTCAGCAGTCCAAAAGAACACAGGTTCCGCCACCCCTTCCTGACGAAAGGCGTATCTATTTGTGTAGCCTGGGGAGTTTTCAAATAGACTTGCTTTTTGCAGAAGGAAAGGGGGATTTCTGTTTTGCAGGCCGTTAGATTTCCATTTTTGCAATTTTTGGCAAGAGCACCTTGAACTGTGGCTAGCTGACTCTATTTTGTCTAAATCTAAATAAGCGCGTGCTTTATGATCCTTCTTCTACCATCAGCATTGCATTTTAACACCAGCATTACCCTCCATCTGAGCAACGGCTGAGACAGGGACTTGCTAATGCAACTACAGAGAAGAAATGAACAACAGGGTGAGTAAAAATAGCTTTATTTTCCTGTGTACACCTGCTCAGAGGGAGATGGCCAGACAACGTGAAAGCATCTGCATCTGGGGAATCTCAGAATTTCTCTTTAACAGAGAGCAGCCATTATTAAAAGAAGATTATTGTAAGTCAGATTGTAACTGCAATTTTGAAAGAGAGGATGCATTTATGCAGATCATAATTTGGCAACAGTAGCAATCTCAACATGTTCCACTTGAGAGGCACTAAGGGAGCCTTAATGACTGCATGTGATCAAGAGAGCATCTTGACTGAACTCACGCACCTCTGGCACGCTGGGTCCACCTAGAAGAGAGCAGACAGCTCTCAGCTGTAAACAGAGAAAAACCTTCCTGACTGCACCTTCCGATTGGTTCATGTGACACAGCTTGTCCCCTCTGCAGACAAAAAACACCAGAATTTGTGTTTGCACCAGACCAAACTAGAATACCAGCTTCTGGTGTCTCCCATTCAGTTATGCCAGGACCAACTTCACTCAGTCCTAAAGAGTTCACAAGACCTTGTTAACGGCGGCAGATGGCAATCGGGTGACTGTCCATTTGGGGTAGGAAAAGCTTTACACAAATACAAGCTATTTATAGGACACGTTTGGTGGCCACTTTGGGATTAGACATGATAAAGACACACAGAGAGGAGCAGGAAACTGCATTTTTGGTTTGTCTGTGTTCGCTAGTTAAAGCCTCCAGCACCCGATCCTTCTTACTGCATGTTCCAGCATTCTGGAGGGATATTGTGCACGGGCCAGTACTGCGCTGTGGTGATCCAAACGCACAGGCAGGACACCATGAATTGCCTCACCCACCTGAATAGCTGGAATATTTAGGAAAGCTTTTGTATTTTTTTTTTAAATCCTCTTCTGCAGAGTTCAGACAAAGATTGCTGTTAAAGGGGCTGGGCACTCCAAAAAATTTGTGTTATGGGTCTAATTAGTCCAATCAGTTTAAGAAAAGACTTCTACTAGTAAATCCTGTCCAAACACCACTTTCCAAACACTGTGTTATTTTCTGCCCATCACAGTTATTCACCTGTCCTCTTCTCCACTGGGAGAACGAGCAATTTGGCATGCTTAGCTGAGAGACAAGATGACAACAACCTTCACGCATGTCTAAGGTCAATAGGAAACGCAAGCAACCATTTGTTCTCCACCACTGAAATGAACAGGACAGGAGGAAATGGGCTTAAAATGCAGTAAGGATGATTCTGATCGGAAATTAGGACTAATTTTCTAATTGCAAGGATGGTTGAGCATTGAAATAGACTGCATGTAAACACTGGGATGGCTCCATCCACGGAGACCCGCAAGGACAGTAAGTATTTGTCACAAAAGTTGTAAAGCTGAGCCTGATGTGGGGCTCTGAGTAATGACTCAGATTCCTTGTGAAACCCATAGCAGCCTGTGCAGGCAGATGCAGCTTACGGACAGCAGCAGTCGCGTTTTGCTCACAGGATGAAGGATGAGCACAGTCGCCTTGTGCTCACACAAGGCCTGCTGCAGAACACTATTTTCCAGATTAGCAAAACCAAAGCTTTTCAGGTAGGTGGAAAACTATTAATCTAAAAATTTCTCCCAGAAGCTCACAAACCTTACCATTAAAGCATTTAACTCAGGACACTATGAAGTTGATGTGAATCACAGATGTTGTGCCGAGCAGGCACTTGTCGGCCATCAAAACAGTTTGCAGCCAATACTTGAGGTGTCGTCAAGGAAGCTCTGCAGCACTTCCTTCGCAGTCAGACTTGGTAAAGATACCAGTCCTAAAGCAGTGGTAAGTATTTCACAGGCCAACAAAACAAGTATGGCTACTTAAAGTGTAACTGTCTGAAGTTTGATAAACTGATCTAATATGCTGTATTTTAAAGAGTACAGCTTTAGCCAAAGTCATTCTTGACTTCATGAAAGGAAAAACCTTTGGTTCACTCACCTTGTTTCTGTAACTCCTAGTGGTGATGGAACAACAGGTATTTAGTGAAACTGCTAAAACAGTCCTACACGCTCCACTAACCGACACCAGCGTCAGATTCTCCTCCAGCAGACCACGTCTCCTGTTCAACTCCTACAATGAATCAGTATCAACTTTTTTATTGCTTACCTACCCTCAAACCTGTGAGAGCGTTGGGCTGAGCATTTGTTTTGTTCACTGGACACTGGTGAAGGGGAAGCAGCACAAAACCTCTTTCCAGACATAACTGCACAGAAGCGCTTCCTTCCCGGTGCTTCTGGTTCTCAGCAGGTGACTCTGCGCCCACCGAGGTCAGGGGGGCTCGGGCCACCCCTGCAGCGGGGGCAAGGCCAGGCCTTAGCGCTTGCTGTAGGTGGAGCCGACGAACCCAGCTACACTCCAGTCAGCACCCAGGCTGGCAAAGTTCCCTCAGCTCCCACTGCCACGAGCTACAATGGCAGCAACATTTGGCGAAACTGAGTCTCACCGCAGGAGGTCTGGAAATGTCCTGTCCAAAAATTGCTGCAAGTGAAACCATCATTCAGAGTGAAGAGGATGCCTCCATCCAAGTTCAGACACAATAGCTGCCGAATTTTTTGCAAGAATATTTTAGAAGCGTTATTCCTATCTCCAGTAGGATCTTCTGACTCTGATACACGATCCCAAGAGGGCATCATTATCATGAACCACAGCAAAGCTCCAAATCCTTTTTTCATGACATTCCTAAACTGTTTGCTCCACCCTGATTCATTTTAGGAAACTGATAAGACAGCTGTGAAAATACACCGTGTAAAGCACTCTCATATTACAAACCAGCTGGCAGAATCTGAACTTTTTTTTATCCCAAGGGAATAAAGATCGTTGTTTATTCCATTTTTCAAATGGCATATGAACTAAAACGTAACCCTCTCTTAATTAACCCAACTGGTGTTGTTAAGTAGGTGTGTACTGATATAACATTTTGGCTTGCAATAATCAGTAGAGCAGCTGCCTCTGAAACATGTGTGGGCTACACTCAGAAGATCTTCTTATCATGAAAGGGGGTGTGGGTCTTTCCTTTCATGAAAATGATCAGAATTTCCACTGTTCCTGTTCAGTGCCTACTGTAACCACTGCTGCATTTCTCACCACAGCTTCCTGTACAGGGTGATAGCTCAAAAGCTCTGCAAGGCCTGGGTGTGAGCCCCGGGGCAGCACCAACACTGCTTCTGTGGGATCGGTGGTGTTAGTTTTTTGTGGGAGCATAAAGCCAAAAGGAAAAAAAAATGGAGGACTCTACTTCTTAGTAACACTTAATGGCAATTTTTCTCAGAATCATGCATCTCAAAGGCTAGGAAATGACCATAATGCAGCTTGCTTGGCCTATTACGCTATGTTTCGTTATACGTCCTTCCCTACTGCTCTGTTCTTCTCCTGGAACTTCTTTCTTACACTCTGGTGAGCTGCTGTGTGCCTTCGAGCTGGTGTTGTTTTACACCCTGGAGATGCCTGCAGTTCAGTGATAGATCCCTTTGCTAGAAAGGTTAGAACCCAGTGATGCAGCACAGGAATCCAAATCTTCAGGGCAAGTGACACTGTAGACACACTTGAGCTGAATTTGCAAAGTGAAAAATAATTCTTTGATGCTGCAATTCCTTTTTAACAGTCTCCTTACTTCAGTTCATCCCAGTTACCATCCCCACCCTTGCCTCTTTCTCATACATTGTTTTTTTGCATCGACAGTTAACAGAAGCCCACACGTGAGAGTCATTTCTTCCTCTTGTTCCAGATGTGCTGCCTGCAGACTAGATCTGCATCTGAGAAACAAAGTTTGATAATGGGCTTTCAGCTTAACGAGGCAACCCTGGAGAGCTACGGATTGCTTCTGCTGGATTCTCTGTGTGCCTGCTCCTGGCAAAGGATCCCAGGAATATCTTCAAACCATCTGCATAAAAAAAACCTGGGATGGGCAGGATGGGAAGGGCTCCCTGCCACAGCCTTCAGTCCCTTTCACCACTATTTTAGCCAGAAGCAGGGTCAGTGGGTGAAAGGTGTTCACCCAAAGGAAATGTAACCCTTAATACGCAAAAAAAAATGCAGACTGCAGTTTCTGCATCACTATTTCACCTTGTAGGGGTCATGAGAAAAGACTTCAGGAATTTTGGGGCTCTCCACTGGCAGAGATCTGCTTGAGGTGCTCCGCTGATTCGTCCCTATGAAGGACTTCCATGTGTAAATCCCCCTGGCAATACTGTTGCTTTCCTCAGTGTCCCATCCCAGTTGCGTCTGAAACTACAATGGATTACACGGGAGCAGAAGCAGTGACAGTGTGGCTGTGGGGTTTGTGCCTCTTGGAAGCCTTCCTGTGGGTTTCTTCTCTGAAAGAGGGTGATCTGATAGAACAAGCCTTTCTGTGTGCCTGAGTGCTTCATGATAAGCTAAAGCCCGGAGAATTCAGAACAGCACTTGAACCCTGCAACTCATGCCTATAGCTTCGCCATGCAATTTCTTCCATTATGCATCTTTGTTGTGTAACATCAGATACTCTGCAGTTATTTTTTTTTTAAGGTAAGTCATATTTGAACTGAATCAAAATAAGCAAGAGCTAAAATATCTGCAGTGCTGGGGCTGTGCCAAACACCCACAGATTCTGTACCCTGTGCTCAAGTCTTGTCAAGTAGCTCAGCACATCTTTATTCTAATCATTTACTTTCATTTTATGCCTAACAGAGAATTGTTCTGATTAATCAAGCAAAACACAGCAAGAAAAGCACAGAAAACATGGTTAGTTTTGGGCACTTGGTGCTGCGCTAACCTCCACAACTCTTTGGTTGAAATATTTAGGCATACGTACAACCGTACATCTAGCTCCTAACTCTTCTTCCCCAAAGTCTTTTAAATCAGTGATCATATAACAGAAAGGTGGCAAGATCTGTTAGGGGTTATACAACAACTCGTATAGCTGAAAAAAGCCAATGATTAATAACTCTTTCTGTTACTGCAACTCAGTCCATGCTTTCCAACCCATGGTCAGTCCTTGTAGTCCACGGACATCTGGGTATTGCAGGAGACAACAAGGCAAGTGCTTTTCCCTTACACAGACAAGCTCAGCCTATATGCAGTGTTAGGTTACATGATAAAATGCTCATATCCACACAAATGTGAAGGAGCACAGAGGAAAATTACCAACCTCAGTGACTAATGAGAGAAACAGAGCACCCAGGCCTGCTCCTCCCAGGCTGGACCTGGGAGAGGGAGCTGCAGCAGCATCAACTATCAGGCTGCGGGATTTGGCTATCCCACAGCAGGCAGCAGCCTGTATACAGGAGTCTGTGCAGCAGTCTGCTTACATGGCATCATCACCGGAACATTTTGCGGGAGGATCACAAGTTACAGGAAGCTGAAAAATCACCGTTCTAATCAGGGCATGTACAGTGTGCAAGGACACTTTGTTTAATGAAATAAGGTCTACAGGAAATTTAAGCAACAGCAAATGCTTTTTTATGTGGTGAGGAACTGAAGTGACTACTTTATTCATTATAAAAAATGAGTGATCCATCAGCAGCTTGCATTCTGATTATGCAAGCTATTTTCAAGCTCCTTGTATACAAAACAAAAAGGTAACATTTTTCTTCTGCCATTTGCAGAATAAGACACTTCACTGGGCTGTGTGTGAAGAGAGAACAAACAGACAAGAAGCACCCCTAACTAGTTTGTTCTAGTCAGAATCAGGAAAAAGTAAGAAAACAGCCTGCTTTTCCTGTACATTCGCTTTCTGCACACCCTGAATTATGCTCACTTCCATAGGAGATGGAGATCATTCACGCTAGTTGGCTAAATGGAAACCAGGCAAGGGGTATCAGGGGCAGGAGATCTGTCTGATTTGCCACTACAAGGACCCACTATTGGGATGCACAGGGAATGCTGGCTGCACCAAACCAAAGACCACCATGAGCAGGCGGGCAGCTCGAAGGCTGAGTCTGGAACCAGGGGAAAGACAAGACCAAAGCAAGGTTAAAGAGATTTTTAAAGAAGAGAATTACCCCTGTCAGGGAAACAGCGTGTACTCATGAGAGCAGCAGGTGTGCTGGTGGGCCAGCATGAACTGGTGATGAGTCCTTACATCAGAGATCTGAGAGCGTACGTCCCCAGCTGTAAGGCTACTGCTGTTCTGTGGACAGGGCTTGAAGCTTGTCTCTGTGCCACCTCCCGGGCTGTCTACCCTCAGACAATAATTTCCAGGAGAGGCAGCTTATGTTCTAATATTGAGTTAATGGTTGACTCTTTAAATGTACCCGAGGTTGTGTTGTTAATAAACCTGCAAAAGAGTGTTTGGCCAAGGAGGTAAAAGTAACCTTGAAGCCCACATTTGGAATGATAGCTTCAGGACTTGTGTGCTGGAAAAGTTTGTGTGCCAAAGACTGAAAGTTGAATTGGAGGTGAGAAACATTAAACTTGAGGGGAAAAANAAAAAAAAAAAAAAAAAAAAACAACAACCAACTCCCAAAATCAAACCTTCAAAGTTTAAAATTACAGTACTCCTGGAAGAAAGAAGCCTGAAATAGCACTTAAGAATTCAGATGTGAGCAGGCCCTAGGACAGTGCTGTAGAGAAGAAGCTGATTCCAATATCCCCCTGCGGAGGATTAGCTCCATTCGTGCTTTGTCCCTTACATATGGGTAATAGAGAGCTCTTGTAGCTTGGTGAGATGATTTGATCAAGGCTGGATTATTAGAATAGGAAAAGTAAGCAAAGGTAACAACAAAAATAAAAAATATCCTGAGTGACTCTGATGGAAATCAGTCATTTGTTGAGGCAGGAGGACGTTTTTTGTTTGGTGTAAGAGGACCACTGAGACCCTGGCAGGAGGTACAGAGAGCCCAAGCTGGATTTATGGGAGAGAAGAGATTCCCTGAGAGGCTCCCAGGCTGGTTTTGCTGCAGTTCAAAATATTGTTTTAATTATTAATCTTTTGAGCATAAGACAGAATTCTTACACTTCGGGGAAAAGGAACTATCTGCACTAATGGCTGGGTACCAGAGCTTCTGGGAAGCCACAGAGCTGGGCACAGTGTGTGTGGAGCCCCAGCCAACACAGGAAAAACCAAGGGTGTCTGAAAGTTTACAATCTAGATGTATTTCTTGTATGGAAAAAAATATATGCTTAGAATTTTAATGCCAGCTTCCAAAGGTGTTCTTCCTACAAGCCTACAGTATTCAAATTATCACCCCTTACCTTATGCTTCACTGCAAATTGCTTTTGTTGCCCTGCACGAGTGTCCAGCGCAGGCAGTGGGAGTGGCTTCTGAACAGCTTCCAGGAGAGCCATTAGAGTTCCTTCTTGGCTGCCTTCAAAACATGCTGCAAGTCCCAGCCATGAAACCTGTGCATATGAACAGAAGGACATCTGAGCACATCAAGGAGGAGAACATCCTCCCAGCAGAGCCCACCAGGAAGGACGCAGCACAGCAGGAGCAAATGGCTGAGGACACAGACGTTAATCCTAGCAATCCATTTGATGTTCAGCCATAGGAAAAGTATTAATGACACTCAATATGCTTTTTTTTTTTTTTTTTTTTTTTTTTAAGAAAAGCCCAGCACCAGGAAAGCTATTTGGAAACTGCAACATTTGAGAATGATCTCACTTTAAGTGATTTAGTACAGCAAATGCGTATCTGAAAACGAAAAAAAAAAAAAAAAGAAAAAGAGTGAAATATCTTAAGATATAGCATTTGAGGAATGCTATATCTGAGGAACAGCAGGTTTTGCCAAGAATTACTCACATACATCTGCACAGTCCCCATCCGTCTATTTTTACGTTTCTGTGGGCCAATAAAGAGAGCTGTGTATTGTCAATCCTAAAAATAAATGCTTAAGCTTTAAAAAGCATTAGTATCATGGTACAGAGAAGAATGATAATGTTCAAATTAACCTTTCTCACTTCAGCCATGTTCGACTGAGGGCAGAGCACAACCTTTTCTCACCCTCACACGGGAACAAGAAAAAACACAAGAAAAAAGGTTGGAGGACCCTAGGCAGAGGCTGCCTTAGCCCGGTCTTCCTGCTGTGCCTCCTGTGAACTCCTTTCTCTCCATGGGATCTGCACTGTGGCAAGCCATTCCACCCCGCAGCCTGCAGGTTTTCACAGAGCTCACACCAAATACGTCCATGGTTCCTGCTGGCCTCAAAAGCTAAAGCTGAAATCCTGGTGCCACTGCAACAAAAAGCAAAGCCCCTTGGCTTCAAAGGCCACTTCACATCATAAATTCCAGAATCATCTGGAGATCTGTCCATCTGCTTAATTGTTGGCCCCTGCCATTGGTGTCTGGCAGCGCTGCCTTCCCTGCATAGCTATTAGTGGATTTGTTCTAGTCACTTGGTTAATTAGCTTTCAGAACATCTTCTGTGCACCAGGTAGGGCTACTTTAATGACCACAGGCTTAATAACGACTAAAGAAAATAAAAGATAATTTCTTTCCCCCCAGGCAAGTCGCGAGAATGAGGGACATTTCTCTCAAGTCCTCCGGCACACGTTTACAGCTGGCCATAAAACCCAGAGGTAATTCTCCTGGAGGAGGAAGAGAGATGACATGGGCTGAGGGCAGGCCCTAAGACCTCCCCATGTGGGTTCTGCTTTGCCATGTAACACCGGCAACGCCACGCGGCCACTCCCCACCAGCTGCCTCCCAGCCATGCAGCCCGTGTTCTACCCGTCCTGCCGCAAAACTGGCCCTTCTGTATTCCCTGTCAATACAGGGAAACATCCACAGTCTGACGAATGCTGCTGCTACGGCCCTAAACTCGCCTCATTACAGCACTGGTACGGATAAAACTGTTCTCCAGTGGATGCCATTCAGTTAGCCATTTATTCAGCAGACACCGTTCCCAGCACAGCTGCTGCGTTCAGGTGCTGCCATTTCCTACAGATGCTTTACCTTGCTGACAGGTGAGGGTGCAGCAGGTCAACGTGCTCTGCCGCTGCAGCCAGCCACCACGGCCAGGGAGAGCTCCTGCAGCTGCTTGCATTTGTTTATAAAACAAGGGATAATTTTAGCAGTGTTCCCTTTTGTTTTCCTCTCTATTTAGAAAACAAATGCTAAACCTTCTGGGGAACATTCAAGAGCTCACTTTCCATTACCACCAACCATACATTAACCTCCTCGGCAGCAACAGGGCTAGAAGAGACTGTTTCAGATGAGTGCTGCTGAGCTTCGGGACAGTTCTGGAGGGTGGGAGCTGCCAATCTAAAGCAATTTTTGCCTTTCAGCTCACAGTTTTATCCACATGCAGCAGAGGTCCTCTCCTTTTCCTCGCTTCCAACAGGCCTTCCAGATGCTGTTTTTGCTAAGCGTTCAGGACAAATACATCCAGCACTGTGAAAAAGCCAAGGGGTCTTTACACCAGCGATTCAGCCACGGCTCCACGGAAAACCTCGCAGCCCCGCTGCTGGGCCTGCTGACAGCACGGTGTGAACACACAGCTGCAGGCAGACGAGTTAGAAATCAAAAAGGAAACAGCTGGAGCACAGGAGCCCAGCGCATCGGTCCCTAAGCTGTACGCAGTTACTGCTGGGCAGGCAGCTCAGAACGGCTCTGAAGGAGCACAGCAATGTTGTGTGTGCTCTGCACGTACTTTGCCTTGGTGCACGTGCCTATGCAATAGGCAATGGGGCCCATGGCAAAGACAGCTGAGGCAGAAGTGATGAATAAAATAAAATGGGAGCCTCAATTCCCTCATTTCCTATGGTTTAAATCCTTGGCTTTGCAATTCTAGGGCAATTTTTACCGTTTTAATGTCACTTCCTACAGTCTTTTTGTTTGTTGTTTTGGAGAAGTGGGAAAAGCCATTTTTCGTTCTTTTCTTCATGCTTCGTCATTTGTAGGAAAAGTGAGGAAGTCAGAAAACTTTGACAAAAGGATTTTTCATATTAGAAAAATAATATTTAATTCCAACTGTACTTGGAACAAGATTGCTTCCAAACATGTTCCAGACATGCTCACTTTGTAGCGTGTGCTTTCCCTCCTGACACACTCACGCAAGCACTTCACTACTGTTTTCCAAATTTTTCCAGTTGGAAGACAGTACAAATGTGTGGGAAATGCTGCCAAGCTTTGGAACATTTTCCAAATGAAAATAACTTTCTGTTTGCAAAGTGACACTTTCCGTACTTACCAGGTGTTAAATGTTCAATGCATTCTTTTAAAAAGTGACAGTATGACCCTGAGGCTGGCTTTAGGCTATTTAAAAACGGCTACCAAACCTCAGGTTCCTGCTCCAAAGAAGACTTCTAGAGCTCTTCAAGACCAACAGCCATGTCTCCAGAATGGAGGAGAGAAGGCTTTACTCCAGGGGATCTTAACACCTCCTAGATACGTGGTCTCAAGTGAGCAGTGGGGTTGAAGAACATGAGCCTTCGCAACCTACGGATACGCAGATTTTATCATCTACATTATCTTATAGACCTATGGTAAGACATAATAATGTGGGAGTAGCTAACCCTGCATTGTGTTCCTTACTCGTGCATTAAGTGCAGAACCTGTGTGATTGTATGATGGATTGTGCAGCAATAATATGACCCTGCAATAAAAATGGAAATTCAGTGGGCAGTGTGTGTATTTTTCTAAAAACCAACCTGTGGTAACTGCAGAGGAAGCAGCATCCTTGGAAAACAATGAGTCATAAATCTCTTTTTTCTTTCCTTGACATACTGAGCACAAAAAGGAGCTAACACGGGTAGCAGCTGCTAGCATGTTTGTCCTACAGTGATTTCTTCATGTCTGAGAAGAGAAGGAATCCTTTAACAAAACAGCAGATAAACATTTGTCCTGGTTCTGTTTGTTTAATTATTATTTTTAAGATGATGCCCTGTCATTTCCAGTCACTTACTCCCTCTGTGTCCTGGCTTTTGGCGTTGTGTTTCTCTTGCTCAGAACTCACTGCATGTACATCGTGCCACGAAGAGGTTCCCACACAACCTGGAGCGCATTCCACAGCGGATGACCACCACACAAAGAGAGCAAGGAAGGGAACACAGCTCAGTCCAATGGGAACGCCTTGCCAGGATGGCTTCTGCCCCTTGTGACACTCCAACTTCCAGGCAGATCAGTTTAACCCAACGGCCTGATTTCCACAGTAAATTGGGGACAGATTTTCAACAGCGCTCACCACCTGGCAAAGCTGTGACCCTCACAAACAAATATTTTAAAATAAACGTGCAGGGTCCCGAATGTACCAGATGTTTGGCGCACTGTTCAAGACCTGGTTCTTGTTATCCAGCGGGAGTTCGGGCAGAGCAATGGCAGAGAACGAAGCTGCCGGATGTGTTGCACAGAAACCAGAGGCCTCCCTCCACCTGGGGCAGCGCTGAGCTCATCAGTAACGAGAGCAGAAGCACTCGAGTGAGGGAAGGAATGACCTCTTTTAGCCAGGATGCCTTTTCACAGCCTTATTTCAGCTTTATTTCTTCATGCATGCGCAGGAGGGTGAGCAAGGAAGGCCAATAAGCGTTAAAAGCTTTGTTCTGTGCTTGTGCCTCACCCGGCTATTGTGGCTGTTTACCAAAGGGATTAAACTAATCTTTGTCCTCTCTCTCTTATCTGCAGTCTCTTATTCCTTTCCTAGACTGTAAATAATATATGCTACTTAGGCTTGGAGTGCAGTATACGTGTAGTTAGCATTTGCTCACAAACACGAGGACGCTTCTTCATCTGATCGATTTCAGGCACTGCAGTCATTTCAGAGCACCGTTGTGCCATATTACATTGGTAATGAACCTTCAGCCTCACTGAGATCAAATATTTAGAATACAACTAATAAACCAAATGCAGGCTTTAATTCCCTGCCACTCTATCCTTTATAATCTACAGATAAATTATACAGGCAGCATCCCTCCAGAAGCACGGAAAAGAACAGATTTTAACTTGGATTGACAGCTGTGGACATTCACAGGCAGGAAGTATCCACTCATGTATTACAGACCGTGGATAAACGGAAAATTGTTACCTTCAGAACTGTCAGTTCCTCACCTGACATTTACTACAGACGATTAAAAAGAACCAGTTGCAGCTGACAATGGGCTGGACTGAAATTGTGTGAAACGTGAAGGCTCGGACTGCGGTCTGCTCCAGCGGCAGCTGGGACACGTGCACCTGATCACAGTAAGGATGGTCAGTTATTCTGAAGGCAATAAAATCTATTCCCTCAAAATAACAAAGATCACCTTTCAACAATCTACTCACTAAAGAGATGGGATGTGAAATTACTTCTCTTGACAATGAGTGTTCCAGGGGGAATAGTAGATGCACAGCACAGTGTAACAGAACATCTGAAACGAAGCACACGGGGCATTTTGAAGTGTCATCTTTTGTTATCACTAACATATGTGACTAATCACAGTCAACTTAGTGTTGATCCAGGGTTTGTCATTTTTTACAAGGATTGAGTAATGCTAAATATCACTGTGGGCTGGTGTGGTTGTTATTTAAAAGAAAATTGATGCAGGATACGAAGGGCCACATTTGCAGTTGGCGTAGCAAGTCAGTGCTGCCCATTTCAAGACACTGGAGCGATGCTAAATTAAACCATCAGGGGATCTTACTGCGTCCAAATGAATTCTAACCTAGAGTCCAAAAAAAATCCCAAACCAATAAAAACTGTGCAACCAAAATTTTTTGTCTCTGTTTCCAGAAGTACAGGTGCAAATTAACCCCAAGGTTTGTGAGGTATGAATACTGTAGGCAAGGCTAGGAGGGGACTTGCCCTTTAAACATTTCAAGAGATGCTGTAGGCTTGGGCTGCATTTCTTCTTTACCCCCACTGAAAGGCACCGACCAGTGCCAGCGCCTGCAAGCCAGGAGCGATGGACACGGTGCCAGCCCCAGGACCTCACAGGCCCAGCAATCCGCCTGCAGCGCACACTCCGGGTGCCTCTCCACGTTGTCTTCTGAAATGCTGTGCAGGAAGGTTACCTGAGAGAAGAAGTCGCAATTTCTCTGCAACACCACACATATGAAATAAGCCCCCGCTGCTCATTTCCTTGTTTAGAGGATGGAAAGAATTGCCCCCGCAGCAGGTCATTAACCACTTCACTGCTAATAACCTCACCCAGAGGCTGCCACACAGCCCCCTGGGCTTTTCAAGATCCTATGCACTCACCGGTTGCATAGCAAAGAGGAGGAATGCATTATGCCATCGGGGAGGAGGCTGTAAGAAGCATGCAGTCAGCTTTCTGGGGGATGTTCAGGAGCTGGCTCAAAACAAGAAGCAAGCAGGCTGCAGCCACTGGGGATAACACACTGCGTTCGTTCCTCCTCTCCAGCTGCCAGCATTGAGAAGATTCGTAAGATACAAGGAAACTGTCATCATTCAAAAATGGCAAATCAGTGTGACTGCCGTGATTCCAGTTCAGCCCTGCTCTGCTGCTTTGAGCCTGGGCACCGTGCTGCGCACCTGCAGGCTCTGATGAAACAAAACTGTTGGGGCTACCTTTAAACTTGGGCCCAGTGCTGTTAGCTGATACAGGAGCTGTGCGCTTGAAGCCAGTCCCTGCAAAAAAACAACTTCCCCTTCTTTGGCATCAGAAGATCCAAAGATTGACCCGTTCTTGGCAACGAGGACTGTGCCCTTGTAAGGTGGTTGTATTTCAGCAGGGGGGACCTGACTGGCAACCTCGGGTAGGATGTGACTGAACTATAAATACTTTGCACAACCTCACATTTTAATTTCACCATCCAGCTTTTAACGATTTCCTAAGCTATACTAACTCGCATCCTCTTCCACAAGGCAGCTTATTGTCAAAAGCCCTCAGAAGCCCAGGGAAGATAAAACCATAGGAGGCACCCGCATCAGAGCAGGAATTAGAAGAAACTTCCCAAACGCGTTTCAGCACCTGCACCTCGCGAGGCTCAGCCGTGACGTCTGATGGGCTGCAAACCTGGGAAGCTGAGGATGCATCTCTTTTCACACTGTGCAGATGGCATCACTTTAATTGCTCTTCAGCATCACATGTTGAATAGAACACTCTGATTTATTTTTTTTTTAATAAATGGACTGTTGTCCTCTCCTTCCTATGAACGTTCCTGCATTGAGCATTCAAGTGAGAACAAGCAGAGTGGGGGAAAAAAAACCCACAAAGCCGGGAGCTGTAGGCATACTCCTCAGTAATTATTTTCACACCAAAAAGACGGGAGTGGACGGAGTGAGCAGAACCATGGGCACCATCAAAAAGCACCGGCTGCCTCTCCTAGCTACCGGAGCACAGGACAGGGTTGCTTAGTAACCCAGCCTGCCGGCTCCGTGCTCGGAAATCTGCCATGAAAGGAACTCCCTTGCTATTGCAGCGTTGCTACAGCAACGTGCAGAAGTGATGGATCCCGAGTTGGAGGCACACCTTAAGCAAGAATATGTTTCCTCTCATTTTAAATATTTTCCAACCCATAAACACAGAGTCTGCAATTCTAAATAGCTCCCAGCAAGGCTAACTTTTGTTGTTCTTGTTAGTATTCGTATCATGTGAGACTTTGCATGTGTAGCAAAGGAATTAGCAAGGGAAAAAAAAAAAAAAAAGATAATAGCTGCAGCACTGAATTGCAAGCAGTTCATCAAACACTAAGGTAAAACATACAGTAGATGATGTGTCACTGTATTCTTGCAGTGCATGAACAAACAGAAAGAGGAGGGTGCTGTGCCTAGCAGGTGCAAGCTGCAGTGAGGCTGTGGGGCCTCGTGCATTCAGGAAGGCCAGCGATGTGCAGCCTCACCCATGCAGCTGCAGGCAAGGGTGGGATCCAACCTCGGGGGTCCACCCTGCGAGCCGCCTTCCTCTGAGCCAAGCACCCGCCGCACTTCAGCCGGCAGAAGGAGCCCAGTGGCTGGGGACTTGGTGAGCCAAGCAGGGGCACCTGCATCAGCTGGGGCAAGGCAGAGCTCTGTGTGCTGCACTGGGAACTGCACCCCACAGCTGCTGAGGGATCCAGGAGAGGCTGCTCACAGGAGGTGCGGTGTTAAGGACACCCAGCTTGGCCCACCAGGGCCCACCTCTGCCATCCCACTGTAGGCAGCCGTAACGCAGCTGTATCGCACCGTCTGGCACAGAGGCACAGAGGGCTGAAAAAATGTCAAATCCTTAAAAAAAAAAAAAAGAAAGTCTGGCTGGGGAAAAAGTTCCCTTGTGACATGTGGGAAAGGAAATTTCTTGACTCCTAAAAGTAAATTTGCCCATGAAGCCAAGGTTACGTGGGTTTGCAGGACGTCTGCTTTAACCTAAGATTCAGTTCCTTGGCCTCCAGCAGCTGCTGCCCACCACCCCGTGCAGGCACACACCTTGAAGGGGACTTCACTTCTCAAAGTCCGCCAGTGCCAGCCCGTAACAAGGCCACATTCATCCTCAGATCCTCGGGCAAATACCAAGTGCAAATGATGAGGACAGGCACAGAGATCCCTTTCTGCTGCTGTGACATGCCAATGATGGGCAACTGAGAAAGGTGGGGGAACAGAAGTGGAGCTCTTTTCTTCCTGAAAATGTCTCAAACGGTCTCACAAACCAAAATTATAAAATAATTATACTGCCTTGAGCTGAACACAAAAAGGTTATTCACTACAAAGCCCTAGCAACCATCTTACCCTTAAAGAAAAAGAAATCAGACTGCCAAAGCAGTAATGAAATGACACACAACTGTTAATTTCATGTCTGTTTTTCAGAAGTCTGTAATAATAACCAGTAATTCCTTACAAAGCATCCATTCTTGCTCCCTAATTCCCACCTAGGGATATTAAAAGACTTAACTGTTCCCCAGCTGTATCTTTTAAGAAGATAATGCCCACTTATTCCTTAAATAAATATATATACTGTTCTTTTTTAAGGAAAATAATCAACTTTATAAATGATATATAGAAGTGCTCCAGTGAGTCAAAAAGGGATCAGCAGCACCAGTAGTGACATCTGGACACACAGATGAATTTCTTTCCTGGCCCAACATGACTTGGGCTTGACGGCCTCAGCACAGTGTTTCAGGAAGGTCACCTTGCATAGCCATAACCCTTCTGAACAGAGAAGAATAAGAACTGCACCCAGCCAGACAGAGCTGTGCAGTTTTGTGCTGTAATTAGCTGAAAATATACAATTTCATCATCACCTTTTGCGTGTGTTTTAAGAGGACAAGTATTTATTACCAAGCAGATAGAGATCTGAAAATAATAGCAAAGGCAGACAGGATTAGGAATAGCTCCTGTAATTGTATTGCAACATTATGTTACCGCATAATGAAAAAGAATTCAGTTCCAGAAGCAGAAATCTCCGTGCAGCTCCTGTGATCAGCCACTTGGGAGAAAGAACCGCCTCAAAACACTGATCCTGCTGGCTGACTCAGGACTGACATTAACAGGTCTGCTGGTCTCATCCAGCTGCCAGCTGCTTGTATGTATGTAGGAATAAACTGGGGCAGAAAGCTACTTGTGGCATCAAAAAGGAAAAAAAAAAAAAAGTGTGTTCACATATGGTACCCACCCGACACAACCAGACGCAGGCACACAGACGTCGTGTGGTGTGGATCTTCAGTGGGCAGCCACGAGCGTACCGCTGCCGCTCGGCGCGGGTTTACGCAGCACGCACAACGCCTTCTGCTCCGCACCCCGCGCAGTCTGCTGCAATTCTCAGCTACAAGAGCGGTTCCTTAGCACAAAGCAAAGACAGAGAGCTCTGCCTTGAGCTCTAGACACCCCCATGGCACTCAGTCAGAATGGGGCCTGCGGAGGCTCAGCTCCTAGTTGAATTTCTGGGGCTGCAAGAACCGAGCCTAAGCTTTTGCTTTCCCCAGGGCACGTGCAAGGCATTTGTCAGTGCGCCAGCGCCTGGATCTCAGGTGCAGTGAGCCCAGCTTTTGCCTCTGCAGTTACCCTGTCGACACATGCTGCTGGCCAAAACGTCAGCCAGCGACTGGGGGCTTGGTCCCCAGAGCCAGTGTCAGGCTGTAAATTCCAGAACTTTACCTGCCCGCAACAGCACAAACGCTTCCCATTGCTGTACGCCATCTAACAAGGAACTCAATGAGCACTGTATTTTTATTTACATCGCAGTAAACTATTGCAGAACTACTGCGTATAATAAAATTAATTTCATCCCACCCATGATATAGCAGCTTCAATTTGTGAAGCAGGGAAATTCAGACACACAATTTGAATAAATGGAAGCCAAAATTTAAGAGATTCCCTTTAAATCAATCAGGCAGTTGTTTTATTTATATTGCACCCTTCAGAAAAATTATCTGAAGGCACTTTACAAGGCGAAAATAACTCAATAAAATCCCAGGAGAGCTGCTGCTGCTGCCCGTGCCTTAAGGTTCCATTTGTTTGGTGAAAGGGTTCCTGAATGGGTGGACATTTTTTGAACCACATTTGCTCCATATCCCCAAGTTAAACCCAGTCACTCTGCCCAGGTATTTCCTGAGAGCTCACTCACCCTGCCCGCCTGTTGGCCAAAGCCAGCTGTTCTCTGGGCTGGTGACGCACCTTCCTCGCACAG
The DNA here is from genome assembly GCA_013399715.1 of Alectura lathami. NCBI lineage: Eukaryota > Metazoa > Chordata > Aves > Galliformes > Megapodiidae > Alectura > Alectura lathami. The sequence goes on along the minus strand of VXAV01008675.1, from coordinate 217,645 downwards.
CTCAGCGTGCTCTCAGGACAGTGATACCCACTCCCATGCTCCAGGCAGCTTTCTCAGTTATTTCATCTCTGCATTTGAGGAAGAGATGGGAGTGGAAGGGAAGCTGGCTTCGAGCCTTTTCTGCATTGTGCATACACTGGTTCAACACAGGTCTGCGTGTACTTTACGTAAGGTGGAAGACAGATGAGACCCACATGAAGCTTTATGTGAGATACTTGCACAACAGAGTCAGAGACAAAGCAGAGCTCCGAAGCAGTGCCTCAGGAAATGCAGCTCTCTGCTGACTTGTGCCAGCAAGCCCAAACGCTTTCATTATTTATATACAGCTCTAGATGAGCAGAGCAGTGTGCACTAGGTGAAAACGTGCTGCACAAATAAGAGTCAGCGCCAAAAATTTACAGCCTAACGGCACCAAAGGAGCACACAAATCAATACAAAACGTACACCGGAGGACGTAAGGCATTCTGAGTTGGAAAGAAGCTAGGAATACATTCAACTTTAAGAATCATTCCTAGAAAAAAAAACAGAGTCTGTGAACTCTGCTTGGACAGCTATTCCAAGCACATGGAAAGGCTCAGAACAAAGGGAAAAGCACACAGCCAGCACCAGCATGTGAATGTGTGTGCAGGGGGAGGATCATGGATGCTAAAGGAGGTTTGATGGCACTCAGGGAGAGGGCACTTGCTAACATCACCTCGAGGAAGTCGCATTGGATCAAGAATCTGTTAGTAAAGCAACACAGAGACACTGAACAGGACATGCTGCAGCGAAGCCTGGCATGGCTGGCGGACGCTGCGCTGCGCTTCCAGTTTTGAATTGCAGGCATACCTAGTAGTGACTGTGGAGTTGAAAGCTGCGCTTTATAGTGGTGCTTCAAAATCAAAACAGCAGCACAGATGTTTTAATTTATGCATCTAGTCATACAGGATTCGTTTTCAATTTCTGTGTTTTCCATGTGTCTCTTCTCTGTGTAGCTTTCTTATGGGAGTGTTTGAATGAGCTTCAAGCTAAAATTTGGCCTTGCCCATCATAACCTTCACTGCTTAGGAACATCTCCCAGGTGCTGAACCCATATGAAGAGGAAGATCCTTAACAGACACACTGCAACAAGTAGATTTATTCTGCTACAGGTCATTTTCAGGTATTTTTCCATGTTCTAAGTAAAAGCTTGTGTGCTATACAGACAGACTTGATTAGTGGAAGCCTCCTGTGAAAAAGCATGACTAATTTGGTGCATGCACGAACCTGATGGTGTCCCTCCCCCAGAATGAGTGGGATACATGCACAACTGATGACCATGCCTAAAATGCTCTTAATGGGGAGCAATATCCCTGTTACAAACCAAGACCTTGACTACAGCATCATCTGTGCTGCCTCAGGATGCTAACCTTCTCTCATCTCCACTCTGCATAAAAAAACCTTCATTAAACTGTGATCTTCTGACAGCCTGTTCCCGCGCTAAGCCTGCAGATTTCCTGGAATTAAAGAGCAGTAACATCATCTACAGAAGGACAAAGACACAGCAGAACTGCGGTGGCACCGCACACTGTGCGTGCAGCACTTGTGTTTATACAATAAGGTGTGTACCTAAGGGTGAAAAGCAGGATTCCTTGAGTAGTTTAACTCTCCAGTTCCTCGCTGGTATCACTTTGTGTTGGGTGTACAGCAATCCACAATGTTTTTGTCTACTGATCACATACTACAAAACCGTGCTGTGTTGGAGGGACAACAAAAGGACTGGCAATTTTTAGCACTGACGTGGAAGGTATCACAAGTAGACGCTGAAGGGCAGGCAGCACTGGGACCTGAGACCTGCACAGCCCATCTGTGAGGGGCAACAGCCCCCATCTCCTGGCTGCCACTGAATTCTAATGTAACAGCCACAGGGACACTCTGCTTTTCACAGACTGCTAGACACCGCCACTAAGGGGACCAGCCACTCCCCTCTCCAACAGAGGACATCTCTAAGCTCCTGTTAAGTTTCTTCCAAAGCATTTAATGTCTAATTTGGGAAAGAAAAAAATTATATATATGCTGTTTGGAGCCATTCCTCTCCCCCAGGAAAATTTGATAATTCCCATGCTACAACCTATATCCCACAGAATCACTGCATCTACTTCTTGGAAATGGAAGTAATGAGGTGCAAAGCTAGAGGAGGTGGCGAAAGCAGAGAACCAGTCCTCCTTTGCTCCACAGGGGCAGTTCCTCCTGGCGTTTATGTGGGACTGATGCTCCGCAAGCTGCAAAGGGAATGCGCCAGATCAGGGAAGAGGAGAATTTGCTGTGTGCTTTTACCCGTCAGCTACCAGCTTGCCAAAATCACAGACAGTTGGTCAGATAGATTTTAAAGCTCTTTCAAGGAGTGCAAATTCAGAATTCCCTTCCTCCTGTCAAGGAAGGTGACCAGGAGCAAAAGAGGAAGTGACGCACCAAACATCGACAGCAAACCCTTTGCCTGCGCAGGACTCCCTGAGTCTAAATGGCAGACTGGGCTCTAGGTAAGCTGAAGGCTTTTCCTGCACTTCAGTTCTACCTTTTTTTTTGTTGTTGTTCCGCCTCACATTGCCTTTGGGAGCTTGAAGGTATGTTGTTAAACAAAGGTATCTTTTCCTTCTTTTCTGGGAAAGATATCATCTTTCTGGGAAATACACCCTGTTTCTGGGAAATTTCAGCAAATGACCACCAAAAGAAGGGAAGGCATAGGAGTCAAAACTGGGGGGCTCAGTCAGCTCAGCAGCACCGTTTTCTTCCGTGAGCAGAGGAAAAACAGACTCCACCCCCCTCCAGGGACACTGTGTGCATATTTACACGTATGGAAATACCTACGAGTATCTGTGAGACGAGCGATTGTAATAGCCTCTCTGCTTGTGAAAACATTGCATACAAAATGCTCACCGAGCTTGAAAACATGCCAGGAATGACTTTCAGAGGCCTTTAAACTTGACACATAAACTGCACTCCTTGATACCTGCAGGGGTTTTAACATTTCTGTTTGACACGTCTGCAAACACTCATGGCGGGTGCGGGGATCCAGATAAACATGCTGCATTGGAGCTGGCAGAATAAAACGCATCCTCCTCCTGTTAATGAAGTTACTGCAGAGTTTATAATTGACCAAAACTAGAACATGACTGATTCAGCCAATGTCACCAACTGACACAACCACTGAATATCCTGTTTATTGTTTTTAAAGTATATTTTCTCCGCTCGCTGACTGATGCTCCATTAAAATTCTTGAGGCCATACCAAAAAGAAATTCTGCCAAAAGCTGCCCATTAACAAGCAATTAATATACAAGCTTTAAAGTGCAAGGTTGCTCATGCCATCCCACAGAAAATATTCTTTGCCTGCTATTTCTCATTGGAGACATTTTCTGACAGAACATTCGATGTCTGCCAAGGATTTCAAAGCAGAAGACTATAATTCTCAAGAAGAATAAACCCTATACTTGCTCGCTTTCAAAATACTTGGATTGATTAAACTTTAATCTTAAAGGCTGTTTTCTGGCCCAGTTAACAACTGATGTAGTAACAGAAATGACACCATTAGCTGTACAGCATCTGCCAGCAATCAGAACAGGGTAACAAGACCATCCAAATGCACATTGTGAATACGTAATCTGTAACACGAGGCCCTAGGGGAAAAAAAAAAAAAAAAGGTTCACTTCAGTCTTGCACCATCAACATCCATAACGTGGTCTTGCTATACCCACCAGGCAATACAGCCTTGACTTATGCAGCAGCATTGCTAAGCATCAGTGACTCTCATCACAGGCCTCAGAAGAAATCCTACTTCACATCTGACCCCTGCGAGGACAAGTGAGGATGCAAGAAGCAGACATGGTTCTGCATTTCAGTTTCCCACTTATAATAGCTACTTACAGAGGACTGACCGTAGCTATTTCTTTTTAACCAGAGGACAGACTGAAGGTCTGAGTTAGATCCGTCATCTGCTGTAGGGTTTACACAAATATGGGCTGTTGGGTGCTTGGGGCCAACCCATCTTTGCAAAGTAGACATTAACCTGCACAGCAAAGCCAAGAACAAAGGCTAAAACAGAAAACCCCATCAAAAGGGCACAAATGCAACTCCACATTCCTCAGAGGACAAAGGATTGTTGTGGTTTACAAAGTAAAATATAGCTTATAAGAAACAGCACCAAATTATGTGCTTTGCCTGGTAAAAAATAGTTTCAGACCGGAGGCAATTACTAGCCCCTATCTAGGAGTCCGAGAATGCTGGAGTTCCTCCAGCTGCATAATTCAGACCTGCCAAATGTCACTCACTTAAATTGAAGCATATACATTTTTTGGCTTTAATTAGCAAAATCCCCCCAAAAAATTCACTTCCTCAGTCCTGCAATACTAGAGTTGCGTTATCAAACTTAATCAAATGACATTTAACACGCTAAAGGGATACCGAGCTGACAAAGAAAGACTGTTTATGATAACCTCAGGCTCCGTGATGGGCTTCTGCACCTGCACCTAGCCCGCTGACCTGGTTACATCTAGCAGCAAAAGCTACTGACAGCTGCAGAGAGCACAGAGCCGACCGTGCACAGAGCTCCAGCCATGCACAGGATCCTCTCACTTCTCTGCCACTCTTGCTCCGGGAAGCAACCAGTTAACAGGTTTCCTGAGCTGTACGTCCCTGGTGTTATTCAGTAGTAACGGACGGACCTACCCTCTACTCATCTGTAGAATCCCTTCTATTTATACTTCTGTCCTCCATGGAACCACTTCCACACGTTTAGATAGCATTTCATTAATTTATTCATCAAAACGAATAAACACTCTTGGGATACAGTAATTTCAGTGAATCAGTGTTTGATCCACTGAATTTTGACATCTACATCAAATAAATGTATTTCTTTTAATTCTAAACAGTGTGCCTTGTATTATAATTATGTTTTAAAATCACCTTACTCTTGCTCATCCTTTGCTTTCTTCTTTTCTGAATTTTAAGCTTAGCACAATGGAAGCACCAACAAGTAGTTTTGCTTAAGCTAGCAGAACCTGATTTTAAAATGTATTAATACAGAGTGCTGCTGTTCAATTTTGTATTCATCTTCATTGTTCTGAACTCAGTCTATTCCTATCTGTATTTGCATTTCAGTTTTCATGCAAGAGGATCCATCTTTAGAACACAATAAGCAAGTTGCGATCCTGTAAGAATATAATCAGTTCCCAGATGGTGGAAAAAAAAAAAGAAACCAGATCTTCACATGAAGGTCTAGCTCTTAAAAGATTTCCCCCCAGGCAGTGTGGAGGCCTGCAAAAAGCATAATATTCTGTTTTTCCCAAATACCACCATTCTCAGCTTTGTTCAAGTTCCTGTTGTGGACACAATGTAATTTAGAAAAAAAAAATAACAAACTGCTCAGCTTCAGAAACCACCTGAATTCAAAGGGAACTCTTCAGTGAGCCACGTGAGGTTTGCTGCCCTTCTAGAAGATCTTACACTGCTTTGATAACACTTCACAACCAGAAGTTGCAGCTGTTTGTGAGGCGCTGTTGACTGTTTGTTTAGGTCACCCTCACAAACAAGGTCATAAGCCCCATAACCCTTATCCCACTATGACATTTTAAACACATGTCATTCCAAAGGGACCAGTACGGCTGAGACCTTCCCATTGTCATAGCCCTGAGCTGGATTTTGCAGTGTTTATTTCTAAAATAAAACCGCACAAAAGAAGCAGCCCAGGCTTTGATAATCATTCGATAGCACTCACTCAGGGGCATGGTGGAGATATGTTGCCACACAAGAATTCTAAAAGCATCTTAGGGAAGCAAAAGCTTCCTCTCAGGGCATATTCCTGTTTACATGCATGGCAGGGCAGCAATTTTATAATGGTATCTCTGACTGTATGTGCCGTACAGTAGAGATTCTTTCTGATGCTAAACTATAATGAATCACACACACACAAAAGGATAAAGATAGAATGCAGAACACAGAGTGACATGTAAATCCAGAGATTCATTGGTGGGATAAAGCAAGCAGAAACAGCAACCTCAGGCATGTTGTTTATATAGAGAAAACGCAGCTTCAAATCATATGGGTAACACCAGTTGGCTTTCATCTGTTAGTTCTTAGCCCTTGTCATTTTCTCAGCACAACTGGTACATTAGGAAGAAAGTCAGCAGTGAAAAATCGCTCCTGCAACAATACAGACAGTAATGGGAAGGTGAGGTCAAAAAGGAAAAAAAAAAACATCCAANATTAAAAAAAAAAAAAAAAAAAAAAAAACACCACCAAACAAGCTGAATTAGGGGTTAAATGGTCAGTTCTACATCCATGATGGATCTGAGTCTGCAATCACTTACATCATTACTAAAGCCAGGCTGATTTCAGTGGTAAAAAGAGAGTGGGGCCCTTTTTTTCAGTCCCATAACATGCTAAGATGCAGCTCATATGCACACTCTGAGCAGATGTTGCTCCCAGATCCCTGTTGCTTGTGCACTGTAGATTATGGGCCAGATTTACAACAGTATTTGGGGACTTAAGCATATTACTACATGTCACATGGGATCTACAGAAATGCCAGACGAGGTTACACCTCTTATTTAGGTTACATTACAATAGCTGGTGGAGATTCTCATGAAGTTGTGTCTTTAACTTCTTCAGGGCAATGACTCCTCTACTTTTGTACACTTTAGGAATCCACATGCAACACAGGCACCAAAACCAGAATAAGGATCACAGTAAGTGAAAGAAATAGCCAAAGACATTAGTGTCCCTCTGAAACCTGATGCTCTTGGGCAATATTCCCTGTCTTTCTAATTAATAGTTTCCAACATTTGAAGTTTATTTTTTTTTCCCTGTTTGCAACAAGAGATTGCATGAACAGTTAGAAAATTATTAGAATAAGCTTCATGGCCTGACCTCAACAAACAAGGAAATTCCAAATCAAGAGATACCACTGAGCTCTGGAAACCTGACAATATTAAGAACAGTGAGGGTGAACTAAGGGCAAAGTAATGGCTTTAAATATAACTCTTCTCTGCTAGCATCTGTTTTGTCCTTTTGCTTTTTTTGTCCTTGTTAGCAGGCAAAAAAAAATGTTAGCATGTGCCAGACAGAGTCACCAAGCAGTGTCTGAAGCACATGCCATAACACGTAGCAGAGCACTGGAGTAGTTATGCTGCTGTCGCTAGAATTCAAACGTATTAAAATATTCCTATAATAAAACTCCTTTCTAAACAGCAAAGTAATACAATGCACTTGACTTCCTGAACATGTGTGGTTGCATCACCGCCCATAACTTACACACACTGCTCTCCTCAGGAAGATGAACAAGGCACAAAGTGAACAAACAGAAGGTATGTCTAGGTTAGAATTAAAAACACAGCCATTGCGGGGTTAATCTGCAGGACACACTGCTTAGGCACAAACAGGAATACTCACCATGCCATGCTTGGAATGAGAACAGAAGTGTCACCTTACACTTTTTCACACTGGTGTGGATGTGTCTATCACCCATCTTGCAGGCTTACCACAGAAACACGCTGTGATACGACCACAGTTTTGTACCAAATCAGTATCAGACCGGGGTCTGACACCAAGGATGAGAGGTCAGGCCCTGCCCGGCTTCCTGCCCCACAGACACCTCAGGGCCCCAGCACCCTGCTGCAGCTCTGGGGGGGCTGCAGAGAAGTTAGGCCACAGCCACCTCCAGGTTGCAGCCCTTGGTTGCTCCCCCAGGGTTTGGTAAAAGGGTTGAAAACACCCAAAGACAGACCTGTCACCCTGGGGAGGGGGCCTGCTGTCTCCCCAGGGCCTGGCAATGCTGGGGGGTGCCATGGGGGGAACCCGAAAGAGGCTGTCCTCCTCCCTCTGCTCCTGAAGGGAGAAGAACCATCTGCTCAGGGCCTGGCAGTTCTGAGGGGGAACCCAAACCGAGCCTTCCCCCTCAGTGCACGAGTGCAATGCTCAGAGGCACCGCCACCTCCTCAGGACGAGAAAACACCGCGACCACTGGGGGCCGGCGGGAGAAAACCCCGCAAGAAACCTTCCCCCTCACGCAAGGCCGGAGGGACGGAGCCGCGACCTCCCCGCCCCCGAGGCGCGGACAGGGAGCACCCCCAGCTCCGATCCCGTACCACAGCCGCGAGAAATCCCCGCCGGGCACCGCCCCGCCCCGCCCGAGCAGCCGTTAGGGTGGAGGGGGACGGTGGAGGGGGGGAACGGGCCGCGCTCCGGCGGGCCCGGTTGCCGCAGC
>VXAV01008675.1:198345-209037 GCA_013399715.1 Alectura lathami | reverse complement strand
AGGTGGCGGCCCGCCGTGTGCCCCCCTGCGTGCAGCTGAGGTGAACGGCGTTTGTTTGTGTGCCTGTCGCAGGACGACGCGTTTGTCTGGTGTTATTTGGGGATTTTACCAGCAGCGGTGCTGGTAACAGCCATTAGGGAGGACACCCTGATTGTCCCCGCCAGGCTCCTGAGGAAAATAAAGCTTCCCTGCCATAATCTGCCTGAAGAAAAATAACCGGGTAATCAGTTTGACCTTAATCATATGAAGCGGGATGATTAGCCAGACATCCAGAATGATGAGCTGGCCTGGCAGTTGTTGTGCATCCCATCCTGTGCCACCCTGTCATTTATGGCCACTCTGATGCTTAAAACAGAGGCAAACAGTTCTAAGAACACATGTAGAATGCTGTACTAAAGGGTGAGGCCAGGCTGAGTCTTGCTCAGTTCCATAGCTGAGCAGACAATACCCTGAAACACCAGATTCCAATGGTGTTAATACAAAGCTGCAAGTGTTACAAGCGTATTGATTGCAGCTGCTGGCAATGTCATTGCCCTCAGGCCATCCATGAACTGAAGGATGAGCAGGAAAACAGATTCACATGATCTGAGCTCTGTAAGGACTACAAAAATCACCCAGCCCAGTCAATGTCCTTGCACTCACAGACCATGAAATCCAGCCCAGAAGCTGGGTGAAGTTGTGCCTTTTAAGCAGATAACTGCTTGCAAATATTTCAGCTGAGGGTGAGTTCACCACCTGATAAGCTCTCCCACTCCTCTATTATCCTCCTCATCAGGTAATTGTGGTTGTTCTAAAACTTGCCTGCCAACTTTGCAGGCGGTAAATCTTGTTCTGCTTTTGTCAGTATTGTTGCAAAGCCATTCACTACCAGGTGCTTCTTAAAGGTGTGTGTAGATACACACTGTGATCAAGTCACCTCTTAACCTTCTTTTCAATTAAGCTGAGTAAGTTAAGCTCCTTAAACCTTACATCATTAATGGTTGTTTTCCAGGACTTGGATCATTTTTGTGGCCCTGCTTTGAACTCTCTTTACCGTTTCCAGGTGCTTTAAAGAGAGAGATGAAAAGCAGATGCAGTGTCCTCTTGGTCATCTCACCATTTGTTTGCGGAAGCAAAGGAGAAGGGGGAAACTACTTGGTGTTCATTTTCAGATATTTGAGGACCATCCTAAACTTCGTTTTGTTTTGATGCAGGAATGTATTATAGATAATGTATTATAGAGTATTATAATCCCACAAAACACTTTATTCTAGTCTTGTTGTTCACAAATTGAAATCATTAAGCTATGCTTTAGTGTTTTGCAGAATGTGGCACACACACGGACACTTCTTGAATTCCAGATCATCTTCAGTATCAGCTTAACAGAGAGAAGAGATAGAAAGCGTTTGTCTTCTGAGCTCTATTCCCTTGTCCTTAATACCAGCATACAGACTGCAGCAGAGTTTCACTGACGCAACAAGACTGAATTTGGCCCTTGGGGAACGACTTTAGCAGGTTGACTTAGGCTATCTGATATGGAAAATATTCTCAAGGGTTGGCATGTCACAGTTCTTGAAATATTAAGTCACTGAAAATGCCTACGTAAACGGAGTGTCTGAAGGAGAGAATCACAGCTTCTGGCTTCAGAACCTTGTGCCCTTTCTTCTTCCTAAATAATCAGTCATTGAACCTCCACTGTCCTCTTTTCCCCTCCATTTTTTCCTTCTTTATCTCTTCCCTCGCCTTACTCCTTGCAAACAGAGCCTACCTTCTGCTTCACAGGTGGTAATGCCAGCAGGGACCAGTGCCTATGCTAAGTAGCACTTGGAATGCATTTTTCATTCAGACATGGAAGTTAATGAATTGCAGAAATAGCATTATGTATTTTCATCATTGTAAATATATGTCATTTAGTCACTACTAGCCAGTATGATTTTCATTTTGTGGAAACAAATCATTCTCTTTCCAATTCTAAAAAGTCATCATTAATTTGTATATAGATATTAATCCTGCAGAGAATGCCAAATCTTTCTTCTCCGTTATTAAAGATGTAGGACACGATCAGCATCAGTGGAATTTTGCCCATACTATCTTCCCAATGTGTTATAAAAGTAAAGCATAAGGTCATTCTTCACATCTCACTTCATCATTGTTTTCATTTCCTGAGATTGCCAACAAGCAATCAATTTATGCCGTACAGAGGGGTATTTTGTTTGTCTGCTCCTGCTTGGCTGACATATTTCCAATGTTACGTTGGCCTTTTACATGGGTGACATTGCAGTTTACTGCTTGAGAACAGTGAGGATACAAATGTGCATCACGTGAGGTTTATGACAAACTTTGACAGCAAAACTTGCATAGGTTGTGATGACTGAGTTACCCTCATAGGCTGCATGTGAGCACTGCGTGCAGGGGTGGTGGTGTTAGAACTGCCTCAAGTTTTCACAGGGAAGGAGCTGCGGGTATGTCATTAATGATCCAGTATCAATGTATTTAAAAAAAAAATAAATAAAATCATATTTGCTCTCTCTTTGAAAAGAAGTAACTTTATTTTCCTTAACAGTCTCTTTCTGACAATCTTTTGAGTTTTTGGCAAGTCGGTATAATATTTTTGAATATTAAGTTCTTGAATGTTTTTTATCTCTGCCCTGGCTGTTCATTGCTGTCTGTTCTTTGACAGATGCTAAGCAGTTCAGGCAGCAGAAGCAGTTCAAGATGATAGCTAACTATCAACTTTCTTGATTCCTTCTATCATTTATGATATGAATTTCTGAAATACATTCTCAGAACATCTATTTCATATCTAAGAAACTTTGATTTTGACATCCCCTTTGATATCTTGGGATTCTTTGAAAAAAATGTTGTCGTACTTTCTTAAAGACTGCATTGTGCTCCCTAGTGTCTGAGTTTTGCTCTTAGCACTTCTGATTTATCTCCCTAATTCTCTGGGAATATAGCTCACATTGTCTCCTCTGGTGCACGGAACACGTCTATGTTTACAGGCCAGTTGGATCCCCAGAAATTCACATCCTGCTCCTTGGGTCGTGCTGCTGTGGCTTTCTCTCATTACCTCTCCTTTGTTTCAGATTCAGTTGAATACAAATGATGAAGCTTCTGGGTATGTTCAGAAGGTAACATGATGTAGTGAGGAGCAGATAAATCTGCGGGTGTGCAGAGAGCTTCTAAGCAGGCACAGATGGATTCCCTTTAAGATGCAGCTCCAAATAAAGGGCTGGGTAGAGCAGCACTACCGTGACCAGATTTTTCAAATAGAAAGATCGTGCTTTGGTATTAGGAACTTTAGAATCCACAGGAACGCTTATTCCTTTTATGATTAGAATTTAACCAAACTACAGAAATCCTTGTGTTGGTATAACAATATATATTTAAATCAATCTTTATACCTGCTCTGGGATGACAAATACCAGGATGTGTTTATCACTAAAGAGAAGCAGAGCGAAAATGACTAAAGAGGAAAGTAGGATTATCCCACACAGCTGGAACACAGTAGCAGTCAAAGCAAGTGGTCTTTGTGGCTCTGTGCTCCTATCTTGCTCCCTGGGTTACTGTGGGAGGCTGAAGACTTCTGCTGGTGTACTAACCCTGGAATGTTTCAATTGGTTATTTCAGTAAAGACATGATGAACCATCTCGGGGTCTAGCGATTGCTCAGAAAAGAACACCTTCTGTCTGCAGTATATTTTGGATGCTGACAATATCCTATCGTACTGGAGCTTCCCGCGATCGGATTCCTAGTTTCCTGTCTATGAAGCTAATGCTCTGTTGGTTCCCAGTGCCACTGATTTCCTGCTAACAAATAGACCAAGCTTATTTAAGGTAGTACGCAATTTCACAGCTACACTATTTAGAATTAATAAGACAAATCTTTAATTGCCACCAATGGCAAGACAGCATTATGTTTGAACAGAATCTAATTTAAAAACACACACAGTTGCTTTGTGTACAGGCTTTGAGTGCTTGGTGAGAGAGATGAAGCACAGGAATGGCAGAAGTTCATCATCGTGCTCAGTATTTGAGGGAGATGCCATACCAGATGGAGACAGAGTCTCAGGTAGGCCAGAAAGCAATACAGAAATCCAAGAGGTGACTGCAGCATGTTAAAGGTTACTTCTGCTTTTTTATATAAAGTCTGAGAGCAGTTCAATGATGGCTATTTCTACGTTATGTAACTTTTATTTCACTATCTTTTATCATAGCATTAGTGGAAAAACAACAGAAAGCCCTGCAGTAATATTTCCATCAGCATCTTTGTTCTGCCTTTATTTTATGCAGGGCTTAGTAATATTTTAATACTTTAACACATGTATTTCAAATGTATCCTGAAGTTATATCTGCTTACTGCACTGGCACAAGTGGATTTTCTACTCGTAGTCTTGGAATATTATTACATGTCAGTAACACTTACTTTATAAGGATTAGGCCCCAGTAGCCCACTTGCTGTTTAAATACAGTAAAAAAAAGTCTGTGACTACTCCTAATTGCTTACTAAGCAACGACAGCTTTTCAAGGGAGCATCTGGAGCCTCTTCTGCTTCATGCATCATCAAAATAATTCTCAGCTAAATTTTGAATGCTAGTCTTTATTACTGGTAATTATGTAACAGGCAGAGAGATCACATAATGAATTTTAGAGCCAAGATGAAATTTGTAGAGATGGCAGTTATATCATCTGTTGATTTGCAGATTGGGCCAGTTTGATATGGAGTCACTGAAAGTAAATTTAGAACTCTGCAAAGCTGTCCGTACAGTCACTCCATTGACTTGTTACAATTTAATGGATTTTTGAACCAAGTAAAATGGGGAAACTAAAGCAATAAAGGAAACATCCAGAAAGACTGCTATGTAATACAATATTGCTATACTGAAATAAATGCATCTGTTTGCAGCTGCTATCTTATTGTCAATAATTTAAAAGCTGAAGGGGGAGGAGGGAAAACTGAGCAGCGTAGGAGCTTTTGTTAGAAACAGCACACTATACCGTCTGCCTCTAGTCCGTAAATTAAGGTGGTTTCTTTGGCAGGCAAGTCTGCTTGCTCAAGCAGGTACAAACTATAATATTTAGGGGCAACACTGTGCATCTATGACTTATATCTTTGAGATGGTATACCTGTTACCACCAACTTCATTAGAGCTGTTCGCTCTACACAAACAACAGCTGACATCCAGGGACTTGCAGTCTGGGTCTATCGTGAGTTTTCTGACAGAAGAAGTAAATATGGGTTGCAGGAATTAGCATTTCTTGAAGATCAGATTTAAGTTAACAGGGTTTTTCTTTTGTTCATTTCTTTTAGGATAGTGCCATGAGCCCTGGCCAAGATCCAGAGGCTAGACAAACTATGTATCATACAAATATATGTCTGTAAGACCCAAACTATGAGAATTTGCTTGTTTTCTAAGTGGAGCAATATTTTAGGTATGTGATTTTTGGTGGAAACAGTGGTTTTTAATTTGTAGAGTAGTTTTTCTAGTAATTGTACACTGATACTTAACCCTAGTTTGAAACCTACAGCAATAATGAAAGCATACATTCGTTTGCTTTGCAAATTCTCGATGTGCTCAGTTTGAAGCAGTCGCAAAGGGTGCTAAGTTTTAGTCACCTGTGACATGAGCTGCTCAAGTAGCTGTTAGGGTATCTCCCTGAATACAATACTAAGTTCCAATAAATGATTGCAGTGTTTTTTGTTCATATTTACAAAGATTATTGCATTACCAGGTCAGATTATTATTCCAATTAGTGGTGAGCTTAGTCATTCAGTGGATTAACTCTTATCGCGTTGTGTACCTCATCAGGAATATGAATGCTGAACACTCAGACATGAGGTCATCTCATCCAGGTGCACAACATAGAAAAATCTCTTTCATTCCAGGCAAATAAGATGTTTTGTTCCTTAGGCAAGTCTAAAACTACAGAAGCAGAACAGAGAACAAGCTAAACACAAACAAAAATTCCACACAAGGGAAAAGCAGAGTGGGGAAACCCAAAGTTCCGTCTTTGCTACACGCAGTTATGACACACCATGACCATCAAGCATACCGTTCATCAGACAGGTAACTAAATCGTGGTCATACAGATCTGGCAACGTAGAAGATTCCATTTTATAGCACCTGCCTTAGAAATCCAAAACAAAACCAAAAAAGCCATAAGAACTAACTAAAGAGAAATAAATTCAATTAACAACTACATTTTTTCACTGTTCCTACACTTACTGCATCTTTCAGTTCCTCAGAGGAGTCAGATTTTTGTTCGTGACAGAGTAAGACACTGATAACTCAGATGTTCTACTATTTGTGTGGTTTAAATAAAGTTTCAGTCATCACAGCCACCAGTTGCAACAACACTAATAGAAAAGTTTGTGGTTTTTTTGTTTGTTTGTTTGTTTTTGTTTTTAATATTCTACCCTATACAAATTGTTCATCCGTAGTACAAAAGCTGGGGCATGTGTGAACGGACATCAAGAAACACACTATGATCACACAAGGACTGGTTCCTTTACAAAACTAGATTAAAAATAACATTCCTGAAGTTCTTCCACAGTATAGCACACGCGAGAAACTGAAGTTTTACAGGTGGCAAAGACAATATATTACAGCATAACGAGCTGTGTTAATATTTGCCTTCCTGTAAGGTAAAACCTAGCTTTTTGTTGAGTTTAACTGAAAAAAAATACAGGGTGGAGAGGACTGCTGGAACTGGGAAGTATATTGATATAGGTTTTGCGCAAGTCTTCCAAGCCACCAGTTTACAATGTTTTACAGGCTAGGACATACAGAAAAATAGATATCGTGGAAATTCAAAATAAGGTAGAGATATTCTCTGGTCTCAGAAAGATCTTCGTCCTATAGAAAATCTAGGGAAATGGTATAGCAGTGCTAGAAATTTCAGTGAGAGCCCTACGAGTGGGAGTCCACATCACCTTAGAGCCTGATAGCAGCAGATTGAGTTGCAAAGAGAATTGCTTCTCCCTCAGCTTGAACTCCCATTTGCTGCACCCACCTGCAGGAGGACCAGCTACAGCACACCATGTCTGGTCATTCCATCTCAGATACCCGCTTTCCTAAGACCATCATAAGAACTCAGCGCCTGCTGCTGCAATTGTCATGCTATTTCCCAGATATCTTTAATCTGCTGAGATCAGGATATCTGTGCTTATTGCTGTTCACAGTCTGTTTTCCATTTGCTGTCACCTCCATAAGGAGATTCTCAGAGTTAAAATGTATTAAACATGAACGCTTAGTGCTGCATCTCTCATCAGGGTATGATATTTCTCTAAACAGACATGGCCCATCACAAAGGCTAATTTGTTTTCCAAAACACTATTTGGTAGTTCCGTTGAACTCTTGTCTTCATCCAAAGCACCCCAAAAGTTGTGTGATACACTTTAGACATTAGAAAAACAGTCAGAGTACATTAACACAAGGAGTTGTGGTTAAAAAAAAAAGGAAATTCCCATTTTTTTTATCGATTTACCAGCTAACAATCCAGAGTATAAAAGTCAAGAAGTGGTCAATCTTCCAGTGAAGTTCCCAGGGAAGTTAAACATTACTGGCTATGCCCAGCCATGTCTTGAGCACTGAGGACAGCTTGATTTCTCACTTGTGCCTAAGCCCTCTCAAGAGATACGAACATTACATATTCCCTCAGCCTACATGTCTGGATCATAGAGCTTCAGGGATGAAACTTCAATGAGGCAGAAAAAGGGGGAGGAAATCTTGGTTCCAGTCTGCTTCACTGGGGGCTGTAGTAAACTTCAGTCCCCGAATTATTTTTCCTGGCCCCAGCAGCTAGGTCACAGCTGTATGAGCTTCCTCCTTCCCAGCATTCATGCCCCATGTAAAGTGACCACTGCAGGTAGGAAAACTCAGGAACTCCCCTGCTGGAGGCAATAGTTTAGTAGGTAGAGCATTCATGTGGAGGGGAAAAAATCCAGTTCTGCAGCATAAATGAGCAGTCTAAGTACTAAATTAATTAGCAAAATGATGGGTTGTTGCCTGCCTCCATGCTTCCTGTGTTATAGGAGAAAGTGTGGACATGGTTCCCAGAGAGGGCTACAGGGTGTGAGTCACAGTGTTTCAGATACGGAAAAATTCTGTCTTCTACAATGTGAAATTATGTCTATAGAGTAAACATTCTCTTATGTGGCTGAGTCTGTTCTCAAATCAGGTCATTACATTTAGGTCAGAGTCGTTCCCTGACATGCACACTATTGGCAAATGCAGAGGATATTACTTTGACTTGGCTGCGTTCAGGCTTTCCTGCTCTACAAAGCAAAGTGCTCTTCCTTGAACTTGGCAAACATTAAGACATGCAGTGGGTGAATGTTTTGGCTGGGTGTGCATGCCTCTCCCATATACTTTCTCTTCTAAGTGACCTTGCTTTTGCAATAGTTGTTGCATAGTTGTATAGTTGTTGAATAGTTGTATTCAGTTGTTGATGCATATTTCTAATCCTAATTTGAATAGAGTGCTCAGTTACCAATCTCACTTCTATTTTGGTTGTTANACACGTGATGATGCTCTGATTTTACTTCCTTTTGTTCCCCCCTCCCCAAAAGCTGTAGTGCTAAATATTTGTAGTAAAGACCAAGTCAAAACAAGTACATCCACATGTTGGTGAGGAGGTCAGCAAAGGGTTTGTGATGGGCTCTGGCCTCCTGGAAGTTCGTTATACCACCTGAGACTGCTCTCTGGCTAACATCTTCATCAGGCAGTAAGGCAGCTCCACAGAAGTAGATTTACAGAGTAAGAGCTGAAGCCAAGAGCCAGGCATGCACACTGTACATATTTTAGGAGGTTCCACTTCTGACTATCGCTTGGTCACGTGGATGAATGCTAATTACCAGCTGGAGCCTGTCTTCCAGTTACACTTCATCTGAAAGGAATTTCAGTATGTGCTCTCCCAGTCTGCTCCGCAGTAAGTGGAGACTGTAGAGTTGTTCCAGAAGCACACGTCCGACATCTGAACAAAATGCTGCTGCACGTGCTCCCTGTCCTCTCTATGACTCCTGTAAGCTGCACTTAAAACTTTTTTTTTTTTTTAGAGGTGTGTGTATGAGTGGCAATCAATCAATCACAAAAATGAACTTGAGACAACTGATTACCAAGAAATTTTCTTGCCACTGGTCAGTCTCTTAATTTTGTTTAAATTCACTTGGGTGGCTCCCAGATACAGTGGTGTTGCTGGTATTCATTCATGTGCAGGATATACTAAGGCCATCTGTGTTTAGCACACAACAGCACATTGAGGAGAACATCATATATAGTGCAAATTATTGGCTAACCCCCAACCATCTATTCATATAGCTTGACTGGAAACGTTTTTTCAGCGCTGTGCACATTGCAAAAGGAAGGCATGCATGGCAACTTTGTTGTTCTGTTTACATGATGAAAATTAAGATTGATATTTTGTGCGTAAATACTTAGAGATTATGATTTTACAATTTTACAATACAGTACAAATTCCATAAAGAGGCCACTGATCTCTATAAAGCCTGTTTTCCGTCCATGAGGGCAGATTCTCAAGTGAGGAGGAAACATTTGGATGTGGTGTTTTGTTGGGTTACATTCAGTGAGACCTGAGGAAGCATTCTAGTGGAACCCAACTTAGTTCTAGAGAACAAGCAAACTCAGCCTAGGTGGTTTTGCATCTGCCAGCTCAAGCCCTGGTGTGTTGACACAACTTTGTTTCCTCAGCATTTAACAGGAAAGGGTGGTGAACTGAGCAAATCCACAGTTATTTTATGATTAGAATAGAATGAAGGACAGTGGTCCAAAAATGATTTGATGACTGACAAGTTTCACAAGAGTCTTACCAGGCAGCCCCTAAGATATGTGGGTGTTTTATTTCAATCTGCCAGAGGGCTTTTATGCCAACAAATATATTTGACTTGTGCATATTTCATATATTTTATTACATGATAATTCTTTTACAACCACACAGCATTTAATGAAAAAAAGTTAACCCTACAGATATTTCTATTTATCTAACTTCGAAACTATTTGGTGAGGATTCAGTTTGTTTGCATTACTTAATAGTTATTTCCAGAAGAAACACTTATGTTTGTTTAATGAGCTTTTTTTTTTTTTTTTTTTTTTTTTTTTTTGCGGTTCTTGAGTTAATTCAGTAGATTCAAAATGAATGAGTCTGCCTACTAGTCTACCATTTCTTTATCAAAGCTTTAATATTTTTTAATTCCTTTGTACAGTATTTGTCAAGGCAGTTGTTCTCTTCCAAGAGTGAAACAGTTCTGTGCATTGCTAACTGAAAGTATAGCCACTTATTCCTTTAAACCAGAGGACAGATGAATTCAGTCTTCCACTTATCCTCATGTTTTCTTCCCTGACTTTTTCCCTGGTGTAGGTAATATGTATGCTTCCATTAGATCAGGTGAAAAGAGTAGCTTTCTGATTTCGGAATACGGATAATGGAGATACAAAGAATTATTTGTGAACAACAGCTCCCTCTAGTTTTTACTGTGATCTGTTTGGTGCCAGCAGGGAGTTGAAACTAAAATCTCTCCCTTACCCAAAGGTTGATCTTGGTGTCTCATTTTTACATTCTGAAATACAGTGTTTATAATTTGTTTATAATTTTATCTGAAATTCAAAGCCAAATGGAATTAAAACAGTGGAACTAAGTATGTTAAAATGGACTGTGAGATTAGAAGATTATACTCACTATGGTCTTGGCTTAAACA
>VXAV01008675.1:185053-198311 GCA_013399715.1 Alectura lathami | reverse complement strand
AAAATATCTGAGTAAAAAGAAAGGAAATTACAATGCCCCTGAGAAAAGAACATAAATCATTCTAAAGCTGGATAATGTGGCTCATTTTCTAATCTCGGGACGCAGACCATAGTTATTTGTCTTTACTGGCTAATGCTTGTACCCCGAGCTAGCAATTGAGCGCACACAGCTTTCAGGAGTTTCTCATTACTCCTCTTCTCTTCATTTGCACCACACACACAGTGAGCTACGCTGCTCTTCACTGAGCATTCAGACACCGAGCTGTATTGTCCAGAGTTCTGGAACAGCACCCAGCACTTTGAAGGAGACCTCCAGCCCCACAGCAGAACAGCAAGCAACTGTAAACATCGAGACTTCTCTAGGATGCTTAAAAAGAAGTCAGGTTTACCAAAGACCTGCTCCAGGCGCACCAGATCTTAAGGTTCTCCGTAAACTTCCATGCTAACCAAGGGAAAGATATGCAAAAAAAGAGCAAAACCAGCGACTGAAAGCTTGAATTACAAAAATGAATGTGAAGAAAATGTGCAGAGTTTTTATGAAAGGCACTTAATCATTGGTCAGGTTGTTAACAATGTGGTGAACGCATCATCCTTCAGGTTATCTAAGACACGACGATCTTTCTAGTTACAGCATTTAGACCACAGAGTCTCCACATAAACAAAATATCCTCCAGCCAAACCAATACCACACAGCATAAATAATCCACAAGCAGAGTTAGAATGCAACAGCTTTGTGAACGCAATGGCAGAAGCACCATTAACTTCAGAAAGGTAATTTTGCATTTAGGTTCTATCGCATTGCAGAGCAACATTGCTGAACACGTCCCCTCAGCTTTCAGCATCAGGGCTTTGAGCCCTGTAGACGAGCTGGGGGATGGAAGACTAGGTGGTGCAAGATGTGTCACATCAACATTTTCTGGAACATACTGGAAATAGTTCACTGACTTGGATAACAAAAGAGTTCTACTTCTGATTGAAACGTTACTGTGCTACTAACAAATAACACAGCATGTTGAACGTACAGCTAATGGTGACACGACTTAATGGAGTGATCTCCATTGAAGTAGGCAAGTTACTACAGACGACAATTGTCACCAGGAAAGCACTTGGCAGGAGCAGTTCAGAGAGGTCTTAAGAGATGGCACTTTAGAAAAAATTAGCAATAATCTTGATTATCATTCTGTGAGTGTTTTGTATTTATCACAGCTTTGGCCGTGGCCCAGCACTCAGATATTTCTCTTCAGTTATTAACCTCAGCTAACATTCTAGCCTTCTAACTATACCATGAGGCATTGATCTTCCTCTGTGGAAGACTCTTTCTTTCCGATGGAGGTTCAGCAATTTTTCTTTGTGCCATGTGAAAGGAAGATTCCATTTATACAGAATTTGCCAGATTGTGACTAATGCGTCTGTTGGTACACACTACATTTCTTTGTCTCTTTGTATGTATATAGAAACAACCCCTAAATCCTCCTCTTGCACCTTTTATTCTAGCTCTCTGTGCTAAAGATCTCTTTGATGCCTTAATTTTAAGACTAACAGCATAGTTTCTGTATCTGAGTCATCTTCACATTCTTCTCACCCCACATGTGTATGTAATAAGGAATCTTTATGTATTTTTTTTTAATCCATGCTCACTCAGGGAATGAGTATAGAGCTAAACTTTCACCAGTGCCATACATGGACTTTCTGAATCTGCAAGAGCAAAAGGTCTTTAGGATTTCCCCGGAGCACGTGATTAATAAGATTAGTGTGCTTATATGGGAGAATGTTAGGTTAGTGCCCCATGCAAACTTTTTAGAACTGCTTCTAAGAACAATCCAAATAAGTGTCATGCTCACAAAGCAGGTAAATGTGATCAGACAATCTGATAAGTATTTACACAGTGCCACCCATAAGGCGTGGGACCCCTCCTTTCAGCTTTTTCTATGTATCCACAGATACTAAGCCAAATTGTGTAAACACGTTTGTCTGTGATTGGGGTAAAAAGTTGGATGTGCATGAAAGTTTATTGTTTTCAAATATATATCATTTTCTGTTAACATGGCTTTTTAGATTCAAATGTTGAAGGACTGGCACATTAGCTGCTCTGCTTTTCTTTGCACATTAGTCTAGACTTGATGCTCCAAGTGTAGCGACTCAAGAATCAAATTGTATTAACTCGGAGCTTGTTATGTTCTTGCTGTAAACCGTGTAAGTATTGTTGGGATGTCTAATTTGAAAGCTGTAATTTTCAGTCTTGAGCTCTCAATATTTTTATACATATTTGAGCATTCATTAGCGTTAGAAGTTACTATGTTTTTATCTCTTTACCAGGAATTTTTAAAGACTGGAATTGATTTGAGCATTAATGGTAAATGGATACGAATCAGTGAGAAACGCTAGCTTCATAACGGCAAAGGTCACGCCTGTCCTGTGGAAGACAGAGCACAGAATTGTTTTGTGGAAGAGGAGCACACAAAGTGTTTCATAACTGAGCAACCATTACATGGTTTGAATGGCTCACATTGTAGTTCCCCTGATGATACTAACATGCAAAAGGTCATAAGAGCAAATTAGGCTTGCAAGTTAGCAGCCTCTTAACTGGAAACATTCACTCCTATCTATGTTTTGTTTATACTTTTTTAGATTACAGAACCAGAGCTTTCGGTTTTATTCTTGTAATAATGATATTGCTCTGGCAAGTTATCTGTAAAGCAGAATAATAAAGATTTTTAAGGGAAGGCCCTGACTTGTATAGTGAAGATTCCCACACCCTGAAAAAAACTCGGAGTAAAATGTGAATGAAAATGTAAAGAACATACTGTTCTGTCTGGAAATATTTGTCTTCAGTACAGTTATACAGCTCGGGGGAGAGATCAAAGAAGAGCAAGAGAAAGGGGCTTTCCATTTGTGGGTTGTTTTCCTCATGCTGTTCACACAATTTTTTTTTTCTAGACCTCCACGAAAAGGAGTTCCAGAAGTGAACATGGATCTGCCGTCAAATCTTCTGGGAGCAAACCAGGCCTTAATCTTCCTATTATAGGCAATATATCGGTCAAGCAGAAGTTGAAACACAACATAAGATTAAAAAAAGTTGTGAAAAGTGTGCTTGACCCAAATGAATTCATCTCAGGTGAGTACTGGGTTCATGGAATTGAGCCATTTGTCCTGATCTTAGAAGCAGCAAACTGGGTGGATGCTGTGCGATTTGGTCGTTCTTGTTTTGCTGCAGTGAATAGGCTTTTGCTCTAAGTTCTTCATATAAACAAATTAGTTTAATAACGAAATACTTTCAAAGCAGAGCTCATACTTACAATTTTAGGAGGTTTTAAATTTTACAATTTAAAAACTGCCACACAGTTGAAATTTTAGGGTGGGATTTCACCTTTAACTATACATTTTGTCTTTGAGAACTAAGGGGAATAAACTTGTTAGTGGTGTTATTCAGGACACCTGAAATTAGCTTTAGAATAAGCTGTCAGAGAATACACAGACATGCCTTTCAGTTTGTTGTGAAGCATGGGATCAAAGGCCTGTCTTCTAATCACCCTTTTCCTCCAGGGTGCAGGCAAGGTTTTGCAGTCATGTTCTTGAGGCTTTTAATGAGAACAGGACCAAGTCTGTATTTCATGCAACTTTGCAATTAGTTGAGATAAGGGTAATTTAAAATGAATTATTTGGGCTTAAAATCTAGAAAACAGCAAAGTTACTTCTCCTTATTGTTGTTAATTGTATCAAAGTGACAAATAAATCCCCCATAATTTAAATAGCAGACGTTAAACAAGTTCCGACCTAACAATGCGTATGAGTAAGTTCTGAGAAAACAGTAAGAAGTTTGCCAGGATTAGCTAATCAGTTTATTGTTTCGGTGAAGTCAGTCAGCATGTATGCCAGCAAGCTGCTTTTTAAAGTGATATTCCACTTTTAAGCACAAAGCTCCAAATATTTATAGAACAGATTATTCACTAAATGTCACAGCAGACGGATGGCTTCTTCAGGGAGGCTGCGGTATCACAGCCACACCTCTGGACACAAAACCCAGGCCCATGCAGAGGGAAACAGTTCTGCAGGAATGACCGTCTTTGCAGGTTCGTATCATTGTAAAAATAGCTTGCATAAACACAAAACTATTTTGGTGTTGTTCTTGACGTGTATGATTACACTGTGGTCCTCGACACCGTTAAGAATGCTGTTGAATATTCAGGACTCACAGGTGTGGATTTTGTTGTTAAGTTTGTTTGTTTGTTGTTTGTTTTTCTTCCAAGTTGTAGGTGTGAAACAGAACGGGTCCATTCTTAATTCTTAGTTACTGCATATTAGCTGTATTCTCTTAGTCAAAACCAACATCATTCACCAAAAATAAGTGTTTTTAAATTAATGTTAAGCCCATTCAAGCGTGCATTCATATAGGTCTGAGGTAATGCCACTTACATCAGTGTTATTTCACGCCTCTGATTTAATTTAGAGCAGAAAATAGGCCTCAGGTATTTGGGGAAAAAGTAGAGTCAAAATTAACTAGTGCCCTGATCTTGTAACCGTGTAAGGACAAAATCTTCTTTCCATTCAAAGCTTCACTTACATCAGCGTGGAGTCTCCTGAGTAAAGGGCTGCCTTCACTCAGGCAGGCAGGCATCTGCAGGGTAGGACCAGTTCTCTTCCCCTGTCCTTCCAGCCAGGGGAAAAAAAGGATAAATAGAGAGCAGCATTCCTATGTCCTATGTATACGCGTGTAACTGGCTGTTTGTCTGTGGGGGGAAAACACAAGCTTTCCCCTAATTTATCAGCAACATGCAGTTCAGAGGAAGGTTTATCTTAAAGGCCTCCCTGTCCCAGTGGCCTTCCTGTCTGTTCTCTTCATACCACGTTAGACTGAGGATATGTTCTCCTACTTCCCCACCACATTCCTGATAGGTATTACCTTCATCTTTTATTTCTCTCTGATATCCTTAACATGCATGCAGGCATGCTTGCCTGATTATTTTACACACTTCTCTGCCCTTCACAATGTGAATTTTACCATCCTCTACCATTTCAATGAGTTTATCTTCACAGCTCCCTTGGGCTTATTTATGTTTGAGTGAGAAGCTGTGGCACAGTAAGTGATTTATATAGGATAAGCTTTAGCAGAGCGCAAAACTGAATGCAGACATCTTATCTTCTGTCTGAAGGTCCTGACTACAGATTATACCTTCCATTCAAAACTTGTTTGAGGGTAGGAGAGATTTGTTACTGCTGGGGCCATGGGCAATGAGGCAACTGTGTGAAATAACACAGCCATTTCTTGTGCTTTGATGTCACCACCTTGGAATTACCACTTTCATCTCCTTCAGATTGTTACCTAGTCAGTAAACATCTTGTTTTGAAGAAGAGAAAGAAATACACCAGCTTGTCAAAATTAATGGGATTGCTAGGGGCCCAGTTTACTTTTTTTTTTTTTTTTTTTTTAATTATGCCTTGGGGTTAGATTTGAAATATTTATCATCTAGATCATATCTTAGTGTACAGTAGACCAGAAGTAGTACAAGGAAAAATAAATATAATGGGAAATGCCTGCTGCACCATGTCTTAATGAATTCTGAAGTTGCTCCTAAGTTTAGTAAAACCTGCACAGTCTCACAGTAAAATCAGTTTCCTTGCCACAGCACAGAGAAGGACACAGCCCTAGCGCAATATGGAATGGCAGCCACAGGTAGAGCAGCCATGTTTTTCAAACTGCATTAAAATTGGAAATAAGTACACTCAAGCGCACCCATGTAGCAAGAAGAAACATGATAAAGCAGGCCCAAGCAATATAAAAATATGCTGTACGAATGAGCAGACAGCACAAGCAGAACAACGGGCCAGATGTCTCCTTGGGACGGAAAGCAGACAGGCGCTTAACAGAGGAGGGAAGCAGCACGGCAGGGAGAATCCCACAGGCCCCACACCGGCGAGTACGGCGGTGTCGTCTGCCAGGGTGGGTCTGAGTGATCAAATCCACGGCTAAATCGGGCTGTCAGAGCGCTTGCCTTGTCTACCTGCGAGTGCTCAATCTTTCCTGTCAGCTGAAGATTGTACTGCACAGGGCAATTCCACAAGGAGGCACAAGAAGGTATGGCTTGTTGGTAGTGCTCTGTCATGCAGCATGTGCGGTCAGCTTCCACCAACGCTAGAGTCCTTTGGGTTCATTCGTGCTACTGTCTGGATTACTTTAGCAAAATTACCCAAAGAAGTTTATCACGGGTGAAAAGTTCCTTTCTGTGCGAGATGTCACATGGGGCCATGCAAAGAGCCTCGTCTCTGACACCAGCTCAAGCGCTACTTCACGAGGGCTTCTGTCTCTCAGTTTCCTGTGGGTGCCTGTTTCAACAGCTTTCTGATTTAACCATCCTTAGAAGGCTCATCTTCCTTCTATCCTACAGCTCACACCTAGAGCTATGCTTCTGTGCTAGTACCTTCATACAAAGATTTCTGGCTAAACCATTAGCTCCTATCCAACTACTGCAAAGTTTCAGTTGCAAAGTACAGCAGACATGCACCTCATGCCCTGTCTGGAAATGCAGATGGGGCACGATAACCTGAGGCGACAATTCAGCTCATCACATTCACATTGTGCTACAGCAGGGCGGCACAGAGCTAGCCTTACATCAGCAGGGTGGCTTGTTAAAGGCAGCGTAGCTCCGTTGGTTCGGGCTTCCAGACCTGTCTTCATACGAATTTCAGCACCTGGCTTCCCTTTGTTTGGGTTAGTCATAGCCTTCCAAAACGTATTTTCCTACTTTTGTAAAGATGAACCAGTGCCCTGTCCCTTCTGTCTGCTTTGAGCTGTGAGCACCTTTTCTCAGCACCTCCTCAGTTTTCTCATGGTGCTGAGGAACAGACACAGTTCAAGGCTTTTTACGCAGCCAACTAACATTTTTTGCACTAAAAAAATACGACTTGCAGTCATCTCATGAGATTTAACAGATTTCCTAACATTTTATGTGACATTTTTTGCAAGATAATAATTAGAATATCTAAAACAACTTTTCTTTTTTGTTACCATAACATATGGTTTTGTGCATAAATGTTAACAGGCAAAGAGCTCTGTTGCAGGGTGCCCTTGAGGATTAGAACAAACAGCAGGCCTCCCCCAGAGTACATAATGAAAAATCAGCTCCGCTTCCAGGGCAGATCAAAGTGCTCCCTGAAAGTTTGCATTACTGTGCAATAAGGAAGCCAGATAAAATTGTTCAAATTGAAAACCTCATCTTTTCCATTACATAATAAAAATGCTAAGACAAGCTGGTGATGCAATTCCTGTTGCTTACATAGAAGAACATTCTTCTGAACCGACATATTTAACGAAGCAAGGGCTAGGTGGGTCAGAACGCATTCCAGGGAGGAGGTAATTATTAATTGCATCGCTTAGTAGTATTTATTACTGTCCGTCACATATTCTTCCACGTGTCCTACCAGACAAGCACTATTGGTTTTTCTGCCTGCGTTCCAGTGAAACTCATGAATAAATTCATATTGTTAACAAGAAACTTGCTACAATTAGAGTTACCAATAATAACTGACTCTGCCATAACATCAATACCAGGGTAACATGTTTAAGCCAAATGTGCTGAATAAAGAAGTAGAAGACACTGAAGATGCCAATCAGTTAGAGAAAAGTTTTTCCCAGAGCATTGGGCAGTTTGCAAGTGCTCTGAGACAGAGCATCAAGCTTAGTAAAACGTATTTAGCACAAGGTGAACATCATTGCTTGGAACAGGGTGGAAATTATAAAAATGCATAAATCTTCCCATTGGCTTTTAAGAGGACACAGTGTGGTGGTCACTGGTGGAGAACTACATCAGAGATTATCTAAGGACGAGGACAAATGGTGCCATCCCACCAGGAGCTGCGTGGAACATACGGATCGTTCTGGATTTGAACCCAGGCCAAGCAATTCATCTACTCAAACGATGCTTAGCAATTCAGGTCCCAGGGATAGGGCTAGTGCCCATGCTTCCTGCTTTCTTCGCAATCAAAGGTGTCGTGATGCCTTCCTTGGGCCAGATCTGTCAGCTGCATTCCGCACCCAAGAGCCCAGGATCCTCGGCTCAGCCTGCATGTAAACCCAGCACCTCAAACTGGAGCTCAGCAACGGCTTCTCCACAACCACTGGGTTCAGAGGTGAGGTCAGCATCCAGTGAACAACACTATTGTTTTGATTCAGAAAGTTCAGAAAGTTTTGATTCTTCACTGTCTTCTGGCGGTGCATCTGAAGACAGCTTTCTGGGGGACAGCATCAGCAATCAGAAAACTTCATCTCCCAGTGGTACTCTAGACCTTGGGCAGAGCTTACAAAGTTCTTCTATGCCTTCATCTCTGGGTTCTTCAAGCTTATGTGTATTTCAGACAAGATTCTCTCCTGATCTCTGTATCGCTCCTATTCTACGTGGTCAGTTGCCGTTCACTTTCCTGACAGTGCCTGCTTTACCAAACAGAAGTTGCGCCAAGCCCCACAGGTTGCTGTTCAGCCAGCACAGAGGAAGCAAAGAGGCTGCAGGCAGGTTGAGAGAAACTTAATCAGCATGGAAGGTGAGGAGTATGCTTAATGTGTGTGCAAATTTTTTATTTTAAGTTTTTAAATCAGTTGGCTTGATATTTGCTTGTTTTATGAAGAAAGGACATTTTCCTCCTGCAAGTTTTCTCTGCGTTTTGAAGCATGATTATTATGTTAGTCCATCTACATCTCCATCCTCCCATTCACACCTGTAGCAGGTTCCACTGGAGACACTGGAAGCCAACTTCGAGGCCGTGTTTGCAGCGTGAGACTTCTGCAAATCACACTCAGTTGCTTTATCCCTAAACATCAATAAATACCACTGAAGCTTACACCAAGCCTCCTTCAGCAGTGACACGAAGGGCATTTGAGGGCTTATTTGTTACAGAGCTGGATGCTGTCCTCGCTGTGACAGCATCCACCACAGTCCACAAGCACGCTCTTTGAGCACTGGTGCGCGTGTGGCTCGGAGCGGAGTCATGAAGCTTGCCCTTTCATTGCATTGTAAGGCTCGCATTTGGCACATCCCATTACACCAGCACCGAGCCCTTTAAGCTCAGTGTCTTTATATATTCCAGCCATAATCAGAAGTTCAAGTTTTAAGAGGCACAGCTTTGTTTTTCAAAGTTATTTTTAATTGCTTGCTTGTCCTATTTTCTATCTGTGGCCTAAGTACAGTAATTTCTTTGACTGCAGAGACTTTCAAATAAAGGCAGAATGAAGGAGCAATAGGTTTTCCTGCTGCTCGTTGTAATCAACAAGCTGCTCACTCTGTCTCAGGAAACTACTTAGGCAATTAGATTCAGAGATGCTATCAAGAAAAAGATTTCTGTCCTCAGCTTCACTAGAAATAAACCAACTGTCTGTATCTTGAAGTTTGTCACCAATCCCATGGGGACACAGCAGACAGCTAGACAGAAGTCTCAGAAGTAAACTTTTCCTTTGAAAGTTAAGGAAATTCAGAACTAAGGGACAAAATGGACATCTAGATCTTTTTCTGTCTTGCACTGGAAGGTTGTAAATATTCATCTTCCTGACGCGCCAACAGAAAGCTTCCCTTCTCCTGAGTTTCCGCTGTCTCCTGCTGACCTTAGCTGGAGTTTGTAACCGTACCTGTTTAGTGCAAGAAGTTCAGAGGGAAGAACTGGTTGGAATGGAAGAAAAGATAACAAAAGGGCAGACTAGACAGAGACTGAAAACTCTACGTGTAAGCAGGTCTCCTGTTATTCCTGCTTTCAGACAAAAGCCTTCTCCTCCTTTCCAGACGCAAAATATTTAGGCGAACCAAACCACAGTAGAAGATGGGAAAAAGGAGGAAAAAAAACAACCTCAAATATAAACACAAACATTCTTCTGCTGACATTAATTTGTTAATTAGAAGAACCTGCTTTTCCAAGGCATTGTATACATTGCAACTAGAGGTATTTGTGGGCAATCAAAAGTAAGGACAGAGATGCAACTCCATGTGGCTAATGTTTGAATGTGTGAAGTGATAAAGTCACAAATTACTTTTATATTTTCTGATTTTTATTTTTGCAGTATGAATGTAGAGTCTCAATGTTTTTCTCATTTAGAATTCTATTTATTAAAGAGGAACCCAATCTGCTCATCAGATGTCATGCAAAAGACACTAGATGATAATCAGTAAATACTTCACATGTTTTCATCCATCAGTCAGAAAGAGAAAAGCAATGTTTTGTTATATAACATTACTCTTCCTGTTTAGATACAATTCATTCCAGTTCACCAAGAAGTGAACTTTCCCTGCACCACCACAAATCTAGAAAGGTTTCTGCAAACCAAACCACTTTGGACAAATATCTGAAAAGCATGCAGTGCTAGCAGAAGCACGCCTCCTCATGTGCTTCACAGGCAGTATTCAGACACTAATTCTCCTGAAAGGACAGTGGCTGTATCATTTCCAGCAACACATCAGATTTGGATTACACAAAAACATAAAGGGGAATTAGAAATTATAAGGTTTTCCCTTTCCACATTGATCAGCTGTAAGGTACACATTGAACTGTTCGATACTGTACTTTCAGGTCACTAGCATAAGATAGAAGTCCTTAGTAAAATCTCTCAAAATCCTAGAATATCAGCACAAAGATACTGTCTATTATTCCACTGAAGACTTAGCCAAGAGCAGGTTTTTTTGTGTGTGTGTGTTTTCAAATTTCTTCTGTTATAACAGTCTGCTGGCAGAAGACTCGGACGAGGAAGAGCAGTGCTGTGTTTGTCAAGCTGGTGGAAGTTCTCCTACAAACCCACTGCTAAAGCCATGTGGCTGTGTGGGAAGCCTGCAGTTTGTTCATCAAGAATGTCTGAAAGAATAGCTCAAAACCAAAATAAAGTCAGGTGAGAGAAGGAACCCACAAGATATGCAACATTCTGTTGAGGTGCTTCGCCAGGTTTCTCTCTTAACAGGTTCCAAGATACGAATGGAGTTAAACAGGATAAAGTCTTTAAATTTACTAAAAGGGTAAGTTTAACTTATAGCTTGGTCATCACGGTAGTATTTCTCTTCAGCACAAACATTCTCAGTGAATTAACTGTAGATAGTAATGTACTTGACAAGGCCACTGGTATGTAGTGAGCAGATCGCCAAGACCAAAAACAGTTTTCTAGTGCCTGGTTTTGATTAAAACAAGGTCTTGATACCAAGTGCTGAAAGATTTAATGAGCCAATCTACAGCAATTAGGAGCATCAGATGAACATCAGATTTTATAGACATCATAAACTGCACATGCAAGACTAACCTGTGAGAGAAATGTTTGAAAGGCAAATCCATAAAATGAGGTGAAATGTGCAAAGTGTTGGAAGAATTCAGATGGGAAGGGGAGAGTGAATAATGGCAGGAGGAATCGTTGCAGTCAGGAAGGTGACTCCCAGGTAAAGCAAAGACCCCTGATATTCCTGCTAGATAAGCTTTCTTCGATTCACCCTCACTTCTGTCAGCACCCATTTTTCCTGCAAGTACTATTCCTGTTGTGCCATTTCCATTCTGAGTGGACGTTACAAGCTAAGCTTACAGCGATGTAAGTGCACATTTTCACAATGCAGACCATAGCTAATGGAGAGATGGAAGGTAATCACAACACAGCTTGGTATCTTGCCCTTTGAAGATGCATTCTGCAGTATTTGTTAAGCGCTTAGGTGTACTCTGGCTGCTGAAGTTCCTAAATGAGTAGTATAATTTTCAACCTACTTCTTGTAAGTGAACACTAAAAACATGAAAAAAAGCCACCATCAGATAATAACCAGAGAATTAACCTCCAGAAAGGATATAAGGATGTCTGCGATATGTACACACACCGTAACCTGGGGTAGATTGTGTAAAATGCTGATCCTGTATGTGGGAAGATAATAGCTTATGCCAGCTTTGTTTCTTCAGCCTTAAAAGGCAGATGATATATCAGCTAAATCGTGCATACTTGGTTCACTGCCAGGCCTTGTTCATTTAAATTCCTGGCTTGCCTCCAGCTCTGGGAAGTGAGTCACATTTCCCAAACCTTCCCTGAATCCTGTCCTCAGAATAATTGAAGCTTCCCCTCAGAGCTAGTTGACTGAAAACAAGGAGGCGATCCTGCTCGGAGAATTTCTTCGAGAGTCTGGGAGCCAGCGAGAGGTGGTTTGTTGGCAAGGAGAACTAAGTGAGGCAGTGTCCTAGGAAGCACACTCGACAAGATATCCATCTCAACAGGCAGAGGCTTCCCTTCTGGTTGTTGAAGGGTGTGGAGAGGTGTTTTTGTTTGTTTGTTTTTATAGCAGGCCATCTGTGCACACAGAGAGCAGGGCTTCTTCCTCTTCAAGATTTTTTGTTCCACATCATCCTTTAGAAGGAGGATCGGTGTATAGGGTGAGAGAATATCCACTCCTTACATGGCACTCATGATATTCATTGCTGTCCTAAAGAGCAAGGGAAGATGACAAGTAAATAATTCCTTGGCTCTGTTGGAACACAAGTCCATTACTGAATCTTACATAGTGTGGCTCATGATTCCTGCAGTTTTATTCAATAAAAGCTCCAGATTTTGTTGCTTGAAAGCAAACAAATACAGAGCAGTCACAAACCACATCGAATTTAACAGAAAATTATTCCATTATCACCACCATTATATGTACCTTTTGTGAATCATTTGAAAGTATGATTTTTTTCGTTGTTAAAATTCCATTATAAAGATAGCAATCTGTAGAAAGTGGCTTGAAAATAAATGAAATCCTCATTCTGGTTTTGTAACAGCCATGTGATGCAGTTTAAAGCTAAACACTGATTTTTTTGTCTTATTGCAGGAGTTAATCTGAGGGCGGTGAAGACCTGCGAGCTGTGCAGGCAGAACCTGATAATTGATCTGGACAATTTTAATGTGAATGCATATTACAGGAATCACCAGAAGTCATGGGTAAGAAACTGCCTCTCTTCAGATAAGAGTCCATAATCCTATTTTGGTATTGCTGCCTTGCAGTATTTCTGTATGTAGTGAAATGTCAACATCAACCGAAACCTGCTAAACTGCGAGGAAGAGATATGCTTACATATGCAGATTCTAAGAAATGTAGAGAGACTTAATTCATCTTAGACCCAGCTTGTATAATCCCAGAGCATTTCACAGAACTGCCCAATATCTGGAAGCTTTGCATAGAAAAAACCTGTAATTAAGTGTGGCAATGGAAAATTTCTTGTTTGTTGTGTAGATAAAACATTGCAGGAAAGAAAGAGATTGAGGGAGAGCAGCCAGGGATTTCAGTGTTTGTCCTTCA
>VXAV01008675.1:147424-185034 GCA_013399715.1 Alectura lathami | reverse complement strand
TTTTTTTAATGAACATGCAATTTTAAAGCAAGAAGAACAGCAATACTGTATCTGAGAGCCTCCTAGTTTAATGAAAGCCAAGAATACCCCGTTTTCTGAGGAGACAATTGTAGCAAAGCAGGATGTATTGATTTTATTATCAGGTGATGCTAGTGCTGAGGAAAGAGATCAACATACTCAGCAACCAAAGACTCTTCTTGATAAGACTTCAAAACACTGTTCTTGAATTTTAATGCACAAATTCTGTTGCTTCATTGTTATCGACAAGTTTCCACAACCCCAGGGAGCTCGAGTCACAGACAGAACCCCACTATGCAAGCTGTAAGTAAATAAGATCTTATAACACAGCCTTTTAGCAAATTACAATAGAAGCTGCCTTCTCCAGAAGTCTTACAAATGTCTTGGCTTGCCTCCGAGTGCCTGGTTGGAGTTTCAGTCCCCAGTCTGAACAGCTTTTGTAGTGCTAGCAGTCAGGGAACAGGGCTCGCATGTGTGCCACACACACAGCTCCGTTCTGGAGCTTTCAGATACTTTACAGAATTTGAACCGATGCCTGTTTCGGTCTGGTTTGATAATTGGGCTCATCGTGCTTACACATTCTGCACAAGGAGAAACTACAAGGCTCGTTTTTTCCTCCCATTCATTTTTTTTTAAAAATGGGGTGAATTGCAAGGGTAATTGCTAAGACTAATTAAGATTATAGGTTGTACTCCTTCATTGTGGTGTTCATATCTTACACTACTGCTGCACTTTTAGAGTATTGTTTGTGATGCCTACCTGGTGACGCCAGAAGCTTCTAAAGCAGATGGGTAGATGCCCTTTCCAGTGTTTCTACTAACCTCAATAAATAATTCACCATGCCAGAGTCTTTCCCATCAGCTAGGAGAAGATGCACAATCTGGTAGAAATGCCTCAAATTATTTGCAGTAAACAGTGCGCATTTCCCCCATCTGCATGCCTTTGGGCCTTACTTTATCATTAAAAAATAAATAAATTACTTCCCAGGATGCTTTGACATAAGTGTTTAAACTATTTTTTAGGTGATTAATTTGCCATTATATTGTAAAATATATGTATGAGCACAAAACCTTTTACTTAGGCCGAGACTGTCAAACAGTCATTGAAAGCCTAAAGGAGGACATCATGGCTTGAGGTCTCTGAAAGGAACACAGAAATTTAAGGGAAAATGTTGGGAAAAGGTGCAACAGGTAAGAGAACAAATTGAAGAGAATTTCTAAACATACTTGGCCACCTAACACTATAACAGGACAATGACACAGCCCAGCTGCACCCTTTCCCGGGTGTACCAGAACACCTGACCTACAGAAAGGACACCGCTACCTGCCCCCAAACAAACAAGCCAACAAAGCAGGTATTTTGACCAGAGCCTGCTGGAGCAGGACCAACTCCAGGTTAAGGGCGATGCTGCTTCCATTCGCAGGCTGGCTGGTCCTCGTTTCTTCCTGCTTACATTTTGGGAAGTGTTAACAGCACTTTTAGGGAACACTATTGATGCAGCTTAATGCAAACTTGGGTTTGCATTCAGCATCCAGCGTGTGCATCCTGGATGTGCACACATACAATTATCCCTTCCCCTCCTCTCTGCTGCTTCCCCTCAGTGCACCACAGTATGCACACATTTTTTGTCTCTAATCAGTGCAATACAGCCATCCCTCACTTGGAATGAGGGCTAGTCCTCCACGCCAGCAATATTGTACAGTGTATTTACAGGGGAAATAATTATTAATTTCTATGGTTCTTTTCACCATTGGCAGCTGGTATTTTAATTGCAGATGCAAAATGCAAACAAAACACTTGTTTGTCAAGAGCGAAGCAAAATAAGTGTTTTGTCCTGTGGGTTGATTAGATTCACTATGAAAAAAATATTCAATTAGAATGTAGAGTGGAAATTTGGGGAGGCAAAATCAATTACCCTCAGTGGAATGCAGCCAGGATGCAGCATTTTAGTATATGAGAGTATAAATTTCGTTAAATCTTCAGCACCTACAGGTGGTCGGGATCTGTAGCTGTATTTGACTGAAAATTGACACTTTCAGAGGCAGTTCACCCCTATGTCATGGGGAGCGTTATGCCATCTAGCCCTGTAGCTGGTACCCCACAATTCCAGGATACTCCTTAGAGCGCTTCCATCTAGGAATGCAGAAGTTTCACTCACTCCTGGTTTTTCACACTAATGATGATTATCTACATTACAGTTGATCTAGATTAAAAAAGCAAGCAGCAGCCTCCTCCTGCAAACCACAGACATCCCACAGCTCTGGATAATACATCTGCAGTTTTAATTACACTATATTTTTCCCTTCTAATTGCTGCTTGCTATTTGCCATTGCTTGTGTCAAGTCAGTGCTTATATTTGTTTTCTTCCTGGGGAGCTTTACTAATATTTTCTGGAATAGTCCCATTTCTCCACAGGGATTCACCCAGGTGCATTCTGGCTGATGCACATCCGAATACACAGTGCTACATCATATGCTCTGCTTTGTACCGGAGGCCGGACTAAACGCTGACCTTCCAGTTACCTGCATTCAAACCCTTCATTTTTCCCTTTTTAGCAGGATAGCCTTTCAGTAAAGCTGGCAGCCCTGCATTTTTGCAGGCTGAGACTCAAAAACCTGGTAACTGCCTTAGTACCAAGGCTGAATCCTGACAAGAGGCAAGCAGCTCTGAACACTGCTAATAAGAGCAATTAGCAAATATAACATTAATTGTGAAAATAATCCAGATTTAATAGGTGAATTACATTCAGTAAATCCAAGATACTCAATCCACAGACTTCTTTTTTTTTTTTTTTAAGCTTACACAGCTTCCTTCCCTCTGAAGGCCTCTCAGATGTGGATGAGGAATAGCAACTCATTAAATAAATGGTTCCAGTTGTTGCCTCCATCTTAGCCTGCATGTAAAGTGCAAAATCTTCCAACGCGTGCTGAGTTCTGACAGGATTATACATATGCATCCATAACTAAATGTCACTTGTGTGCCCCTCACCAGGGGCGCCTTCATTTTGCTCATGCCTTTCCAGCCCCTTGCTGGAGCCTGCTAGCTGCCCATCAGGCAGGCCAGTCTGCACGGCACTTCATTGAAAGCTGCTCAGAGTGAAAACACAGATTTGTCTGTTTACATGAACTAACAGAATTGGGCCTCTAGCTTGGACTGCAGGACCATTACAAACAGAATTCTGCAGAACTTATTGGACTGGACTGCAGGCTGGCCACCAAAAACAGAGTGAAAAAAGCAGTGAAAATGGCAGTGCTTCCACTGGCCTTGTGGCTATCTTCATCCTCTTTGCTTGCTTCTGAGAGTTACCACACAGCTTACCATCCTTCTTTTATCCTCAAGCTCTTCAACCAACAAACCACGTCCAGACAGGCCTTTCTTGCCAAACACCAGCCAGCAAACTCAGGCTCCTCCTTACCGGTATAGGCTGTAAGCACACCTGATCCTCATATCCTCCTGAACACCCTAGTGCAAGGGAATTGATTCCTTATTGTCCTCCACTTACTGAAATGATCTTCACATTGTTCTTGTCAGATTCACAAAAGACACCTGTGCTTGCCCTGCTCATCAGTCACAGCGTTGGAAATATATTAGAAGAGATTGTAAGTAAGCACTGGGATTGTATGCCTGAAAACGGACCTGGAATGAGGGCTGCCATGACTTTTTCGGCAGTGCCCACTGAAATGAGTACAGCTGTATCCCCACCAGCTTAGCTAGCTGATGTTAACTAGTCACCAGCTCCTTCAGACAGTTTTGCTAGCAATGGATTAGGGAATCTTAATTAAACTAAGGGTGAAAATGAGGGCTTTGATGAGGCATTTTTGTGAGCATTCTTGATAGAAATCATCTAAACCCATGCAAGGAGCTCTCCTGGCTGTAGGTAAATATTATGGCCATCATCTTGAGAGGTACTTCATAACTCCACTCATTTCAGGCAGACAGACCAGAAGACAGCTGTGGTGCTGTCATTTGTTACCAAGTCAGTGGGTCAGCTATGGACACGTCAAATTAAAAAGTATTTCCCTTGTCCTGGTGTGCTTGCTACGAATTGCAAAGCTGGAGATGAAACTTTACAGTAAATTGTCAGACAAACTCCACATGAAACTGTGACTGCGTTCTGTACCTTGCAGAGCCCTCTGGAATGACATCTTTGATGTTTTTAAATTCACAGAACATCATTTCACTGGAGCACTATGAATGTAGTTGAGCTGGTCTAAAAAAAGTCACAGCAACTGATCCTGTGGCTGCTTGTGGCTTGTCTGAAGTCTTTCATCAGTCATCTTGAAACTGTACGGATGAATAGTGATTTTCAGTTCTGCCTTTCTGGAGGTTGGGAAGGATTTTAATTAGAACCCAGTCTATGGGATGCTGGATTCTTGTGATTCCTTTCTAGTCTTGCCATTTTGAAATGTCCAGTTTCAAATAATATGGACACAGTGATAAGAATAATTCCTGGCCTTTTATTTTGTTGTTATGGCATGCTTACCCTTACAATTAGTCGGTATTTCTGGCTCAGTTATAGCTGAACATCTTTAAAAACAAGACGAGACAAAACATGTCAGAAAACCGCAAACCGAGGAACCAAGAATCCTCACGGTTTTCTCCTGACTAATCCTGAGTCCAGATGAGAAAACAAAAAGCAAAAACTCCTTCAGATGCAGCACATAAACTACTTGTCTGTGGTGCCTCAGAACCGGGCAGTTCCACAGACTACTCTTCAGTTGAACACCTATTACAAAAAATCGGTGAAAGAAACCTTTTCATTTGCCATTCAGAAGCTGAATGCAGCTGCAGTGCCAGCTGACATCAGTGAGGAATTCAGCAGTCACAAAAAACAGGCAGAGACGGGGAAATCAGTGGCTGCTTATATTGGATGTTCCCAGTACAACATCAACGTCTCAAGCAGGTGGCCACACGCTTGTTATGGTCTGCGTGCAGAAAAAGGCAAATCTGAGATTTGGTTCATCTTACCTTGGGGAAGATGACTTGCAGTGGCCACACAAGACCCCTGTCCTTTCTCTGGGCTGCAAAGACGTGACTGGGTTAGAAATAAATACCTCTGGTGCGGCTGTGAAGTGGGACAGACAGCACGAAGTGGTTCATGCTGGTTGCTGGAAAAGTGACTCGAAGAGAGTCAGGTGCCAGATACCAAGTCATGTAACAAGTGGGAGAACCAGGCAGAGCCTGCCATTGTGGCACGGTGCAGCAGCAGGGCAGAATTACAGCTGGAAGGATTCTGGTTTCTGCTGCAACCTCAATTATCTGTTAATGGCCCAGCATTACATGGTCAAATGTGCTCTAAATTAGTGTAACTCCCTCTCCTGTAATAGAAGCCAAGCTCATCTGCTGCGGGACATTTTACTGCAGGCAGGATGAGTACTCCAAAATACTAAAAAATTTTATTTACCGTCATTTTCTTAAAACCTTCAGGAACTGAAGTGCCAGCTTTAGCATCAAGTGATGCAATGCTGCAGCAGTCAGAGGTTACAGATGGCCTTGTTAAAAACTCTCCTAAAGAAGCCTATCAGCAACAGGCAATCATGAAAGGGAAACCACTTGCAAGCAAACACTTTAGAGAGAGTACTGAATTGAAACAGGTGCCCATGGGAGTGGTTCAGTGAAGCTTTTCCTGACGGTCCATTAGTTAGTCATTCAAATATTTCGATACAGAATCACACGGGTTCATTTCTGAAGTGCTGTGCTTTTCCACAGCTGAGTCAGCCCACTCGATGGAAATGGATGATAGCAGGAAAAATAAATGAGTGGTCCTGCAGAAGTGGCACAGAGGTAGAACGTGCAGCATCAGTGACAGACAATTAATAAGTGTCTGATGCTGGTTTTTCAAATGTTTACCACCAATGCTCCCTGCTGTAGGGCCGCTTGCATCGTTTAACCTTCCCTCCCATGCAGGTCTGCGCTAGTATGATTTGGATGGGGAACAGCAAGTGAGATGCGTGAGCCTCAGGCTGTGCGAGACCTTTGGGGTTGAAAAAACTCCTGCTCCCACCCCGAAGTCACTCTTACATTCTAAGGGACGAGAGAGACAGAGGAGCTTTAGCTGAAGTGACAGCGCAGACCTGCGTCAGCAAGATGCCAGGTTCCTGTAGCTCTTCTCTTTGAAAACCTCGGTTTAGGTTGGACTTGGAAATGAAAAATACCGAATCCAGACACCAAACTCTCTGCCCCATGTACCTCAGAAGAATGTATTTCTCCTAGGCTTGAGTTCTGAAAGTTTGAGCGTTGTTAGCACAAAATTGTGATTAAATCCATGCAAAGAGCTTTACATGGATTCCATCATGCTTTACTCAAACAAACAAAGAATCGGAAATCATACAACTGAGCTCCAGCCTTAGAACTGCTTAATGCTATCAACAGTGCTGAAATAAAATAATAATCTTAGGAGTAGCTGCATAAATGAAGTCTTTTAAGGAATGCAGCACAGTGTGGATAAATGGAGAGTCATTGAATGGCTTTACTGCACCTGAAGAAGCAGCCTTCAGCAGACGAGGTGGCCGAGTGGTTAAGGCGATGGACTGCTAATCCATTGTGCTCTGCACGCGTGGGTTCGAATCCCATCCTCGTCGTTGCAAACCCCTCCTGCAGGAGAGGGCATGGAACCCAGGACATTGCTCTTTTCTGTGGTGCCCAGTGCCAGGACACTTGGGGCATGGGGGGTTCTGGCTAAACACCAGCAAGCTCTTCTTTAGTGCTGGCATGGGCTGGCCAGAAGCTGTGGGTCTCCTTGGGGATCTCCAAAACCCACCTGGACCTGGACGTGGGGCTGGGCACCAGCTCTGGGTGGCCCTGCTGGAGCAGGGTGGGACCAGAGGTCCCTTGCAACCCAACCCAAAAACCGTTTGGTGCTTCTGTAATTCCCATCCTCATCCTGGTTTTATGCATTTCCACGCTTTCGTTTTCTTAAAAAGCATTTTCTTTGCTGTTTCTAGTTCAATTAAACCATGTGTCCAATCAGTGTTAAAATGGGAAATCTTTATTAATCTTATTTGCCTTTCTCCTAGTGCTCAAGACAGGCAAGAGCAGGGGAAAATGCTTTGGAGCTTAAAACACTTTTACAAAATTATTGTTTAATTGTTCTCATTAAATATGCAACATTTCATGTATTGGCAAGAGGGACTCCGTTACAAAAGAAACACATTAAACATCAAAAAGTGGGAGGAAAAAATCTGGGAAATACAGCTTCTGGAAATTAGGAAAACTTACATGACATGAAGTGTAAAATAAAGACATCTAAGTAAAGCTCTACAAAAAGTGAAAAGGAAAAAAAAAAATACCATAGCGTACAAGTTTATCCAGTGAGCTTCAGTCCTTGAATTCTCAGAGTCTGTTGCAGTGAAACTCTGATTTGTTGCACATGTGGTGTGCTAGCACTCCTCCTGCTGATTTGGTTCGATAAGATTTTAAGTTGTATTCATGAGCAATTTGTGAACTTTTATGAGCTTCTTTGGAACATCCCAAAAGAAGGTTGGCGTCTTACTGGTTAAAGGCTTCATTCATTTCATAAAGCTTTTGTTTTCATCCAGTGTCAGCACGGTCCCTGCATTCCCTTCCTTTGAGCTGATCAGGAATTTCTGCATGCCCATCTAGTTTTAACACAGAGATGCTAGCAGTGAGACTGACAGATGTAGAACGGGGCTGGATTACTGGTTAAGTTGTGATCACAAACTGTAGGAAAATGCTTTGCTTTTACTTGCAGAATAATCCTGGATGTTGTGGGTTAGAAAAGTGAGCACTGGTCACGCAGCTGGTCCTGTGAAGTCAAAGTGTACATCTACAGCAAATGCTGAGCAGGAGCCTGAAGCTGTTTTCCAGGCTTGGTTCAGTGTCTGAGCTAACAGCAGAGGAAGCCAAGCCCTCCAAGCACGCTTGCTGCCTTTGCTTCTGGTTTTCAAGGTTCAAGATCTAGAACCATTGGATTTTCGGTGGCCAGCCCTACTGAGCCCAGGTTATCAGTACAGAAACTGAAGGAAGCTGGGACTCCTACCAACCAGCTGAAAAAAAATCCCAAAGTGATTTTTTCCTACCCTAGTGAAACACTCTAGACAGGAATTTTAAAGAGGTGCTAGTATTGCTGATTAAAAAAATATGTCTTCAGCAGTCTGAAGCAGCCTTTGTTCTCCCACAGGGAGAAAACGTTTCAGTCTGTTTTCTGAAGTGTCCCCCTCCTCCTTCCCTTTCGAATTTGGATTGCCTTGCATCTTTTTCCTAAACACAGCCATTAGTCAAGAGAAATGCTGAAACCCTTCTTCAGTCCTACAGGACTTCTAAGCTTATAGCAAGACCTACCCTGGAATGACTTCTGTGAACAATTTTTTTTTTTTTTTTTTTTTTTAAATGAACTAACAAGAAAGAACAATTTTTCAGGGTAGTTAAGATACTTGTTTGAACTTATTTGCTTGTTGGTAACTATTTGCTCTCACCTGGTAAAGCAGGAATCATTCAGCTCACACAGCTGAGAGTAATTCAGTTTACATTTATACTCTGCCTTGTAATTGCAAAACTGCTGCCTCCAAAATGTCTGGCTGCAGCCTTGACCTCTCAGATACACTATCCATTACAAAGTGTTTTATCCATTTTCCATTACAAAGATATTTTGCTTTGTTTCAACTCTGACTGCCTAACGAGTATTTAAACAACGTAGACTACTTCATATTTAGATAAGTTGTGTAGACAATGGTTATTGACTAGGAAGGGATTAACAACTCCCTATTTCTCATGTAAGTGCCTGCTGAATTGGTTACAGCACGGGCACTCGTGTTCCTCAGCCAATAGGAAGAACCTGTGCTTCTCTCAAAGGTAGAAATAAAATGGAAATAAAAGGGTAAGGAGGCTTTCTCTGGCAAATTATTTATTAACCTTGGCATGTCCATATTCTGCAGAGATGTGACGCTGCCTTCTGCAGCCAAGCCAGCCACTTCTCTCTCACCTTCTGAGTCCTGTTCAGTGTTGCTGTCCAGGATTGGTCACCAGCAAAATGAGAATGCACGTCTTGAATACATGTTTCACCAGCGAACGACGGGGTTTGTTGTCCTGCAGATCAGTTCACCAAGGAGGCGATGGTGAGGAACGAAATCACAGCGCTGCTGCTGGGGAAGGTTTCTGCGCATCCCAGCACTTCAGCTACAGGGAAACTACAACATACAAACAGGGTTTAAAGACTTGTAGCGCCTGGGAACAACGCTAGATGCCAAATGAGTTCTTTCGGCCCAGAGGAAGACTCCCCATCTCTGAGGTTACAACACAGCCAACATTCTCGAAGCAAACCTCTAGCAGTCGGAGCGAGTTAATGGCTGTGTTGGACCCGCTTCCACCCCGCTGGGTTTTTGCCAAAGCAGGGCTCGTCCACTTCCGTCGGCTGGGGCTACAGTGACACCTAGTAACCGCTCGCTCAATTACAGCTGAGGTTTTCCTGGCCTGCCGGTCTCTGCCCGGTCTCTCAGCTCCCCGGGGAGCAGTTCCCCGGCCCCGTGCTCTGCAGCGCGTTGCCGCTGCTCGGAGCTGCAGCAGCGAGGAGGAGCGGTCACTCGCTTGTGCTGACACACTCCGTCCTTGGGATGTAAAGTCATGCTTAGAATCACCCATTTTAATTAATTAGTGAAAGAGCATCACTTCTAAAGAGACCTTCCTGCATGCTTTCTTCATTTGACGCCGTCCCCCTACGGCTGCTACCCCAGCAGTTCGGTCCCCGGAAGAAACTCATCTGCTGGCTAACAGGCCAGATTTGCTCCTTGCATGATATTTAAGAGTTAAATAATCGTTCAGATACTGTAGGTTTGACAATCACATCTAAAGCAAAAGCTGCATTTCCAGCTGTACTCTCAATAAACAGTAACCAAGGCAGTTAACAAAGCAGGACATTGCAGTTTTTGCATGATTTAAAACCAGTGGCTTGAAAAGGTTTTTCGATATATCAAAACTTCACAACAGTGCCATAAGAAATACAAAGTTCCCATTTTAGGGAAAAAGATGCCAAAGCACTGAGCACTCGAGTGATTTCCGCAGTGTTCAGAAGATGTTTATGTGCAAGGGGAGACCATGCTTTCCTCCTTACCAGTTACCAGAGTAACCCTAACTCTGTAAACCTGAAAATACATTTACTTTCAATGTTGGGGAAACTTTCTCCTAAGATGGACAGCAAAACTGAGTTCAGGAAGTGCTGCAGAAGAGCAGGCTGTTGGTGCAGCAACCAGCAATCAAAATAATTGTTCAGTGATTGGTGTCCTTTTGAGTTTAAGAGGAAGCAAAGACATCTCCCCTTGTTACAGTCAGTTAATATTTTTCTTGTTGATGAAGAGACATATCCTAAAGCACCCTTCTTGTTTCATTTGCAGATTCTGACTCTGAGAAAAGCAGGTAAGAATCCTCGTGACGTCAGAATTCCACCAAGAAGCCTTTGTATCAAGAACCCTCGTCTATGTCTTTTATACCCCTCACATTCTGTCCTACTTTAATTAAAGCCAAGAGTGTCTGTGTCATGCAGCCCCTTTTGCAGTCCTACTGGTGTCTTTAAAAGCCCCAAAATTGTCTGCTAATTGCTCTAAAGCACCATAGGTCAAGGTAACTAGTAGTGATGTCAACATGGCATTTCTATTGATTATGTCTTAATGCTGCTGTGCCTAATTGGAAACAGCTGGCTGGCAAGTTGTGTCTGTAACTGACCTCCTTCAGCTTTTCAAATCACAAGCTGAGGAGATGCCTGTGGTTTCTTTACTCTGCGTTGTACATATAACGCTGGCATTCCGTGCTTCTGAGGTTTCTTCTGATTAGAGCTTGAGCTTAAAAAGTGACGTGGTCCTTGCAGCCAAGAGGTCCAAAGCACGCTTTTATTATCTGTTATCTCATGCACGTAACAACAACCACGAAAGCATTGCCTTCAGCTTGAGTGAGACAAACTTTCAGCAAAGTTCTTATATTTAGAGTCCCTTTAGCAAAGAGCACAGCCTGAACAAAGAGGGTCCTTCCTTTATTTCAGAGAGGAGAATGAACACAGACAGCTACACAGATTTTGTCTTGAATTTCAGTGTAATGCTGACATGCAAAAACACTGCGTTGAATCCACCTAAAGCAACTAGAAAACACTGCTGTTATTTGGAAGTGAAGATAAGGAGATCGAAGGCTTCACTGCACTGCACAGCAGGGAGCCTGCAGTGTTTGTAGCTCTGCAAAAAATGGACTGATTGGTACAAAGTTGCTGTAGAAAATCTTTTAAGCTATATGCAGATCTGTACATGAAGCGTTTGAATTCTTCTCTGGTTAACACATTTCCTAACTTCTCAATTCCACACAAAGTATATCACTTAATAAATTACAATACTTTTTATTGTGTGTGATGAGAGGGTATAATTTTGCAAGTTTTAAGGCACTTAATATCCCCTGTGCTGCTTGCTAACACTGTGCTGGTTGTTGTCCAGCATGGGAAACGCGATCTGCCCGCGTGGCTGTGCTCACCAGTCTCCACGCTGCTCCCTATAAACTACCGACAACTGCAGGAAACAGGAGGCAAATACTGAACGTGGGCTGTACGTATGCTATGCATTGTAACACGCACCTCTGCAGCCAGGAATACCTAGCAGATTTGTCATTATCCCTGAACAAAATCACTTACTAAGCAGACAGTGTATTCACAGAACATCGCATTCCTTCTTCATCCAGCACAGATTAATAACTTCTGAGTCAGCCTTACGGCTGGATTCTGGAACGAGGAGACAAAGATCTTGTGGTTGCTCGTCGTGCACAAACTGGTTCTTTTCAGAGCAGTGGTTTTTTGCTGTGGGGTGACATGGAAACTGCTGCCAGCTGCAGTTGGCTTCCACAGGGCAGTGTCCACGCCCCGTGCGTGCTGCG
This sequence comes from Alectura lathami, assembly GCA_013399715.1. NCBI lineage: Eukaryota > Metazoa > Chordata > Aves > Galliformes > Megapodiidae > Alectura > Alectura lathami. The sequence continues at coordinate 173,157 of VXAV01008675.1, read as the reverse complement.
GATCCAGGGGTCCCCGATCTTTGGCACACTGCAGCCACTGAATGCTTTCTTTTTCCTGAGCTTCACACTGCATTCTGAGCCTTCCTTTTAATATCAATTGAGAGAAAGGGGCCTGTCAGGTCACCCTTCACCTGACCCCGCTTACCATGGCAGCCCAGGGCAGCCTGGCTTTCTCCTTGGATCAGATGAAGCCCACCACAGAGCCTGCTTGTGCTGCGCTTCTCAGAGACGATGCAAACTGAGAGCCAAGCTGCAGTTCCTCTGCAAAAAACAGCCCCTGCCCACAGGGCTGGGGCTGGGGATGGGGAGCACGGGGCTGCCGCCTGATGCGAGCCCCAGCTGCCAGCCTGGGAGGCACACAGGAAATTAAAGGGGGCTAAAATAACAAGGGCATTTTATGTCCTTCCCCAGGTGAACCCCACCTGAACCAGACATCACGGAATTCTCCAGGGACTCCCTTAAAATGGGTTTGCTCGGTTCAGGTTGGGAAAAGAAAGCAGAGGTCGTCCATCTCTGAGAGAAGGGGCCTTTGGTCACACCAAGCCGCTATCTTCTCCAAAGGCTGGGTTATTAGAAATAAAACAAAATTCTGAGCTTCACGACTGAATGCCAGCAGTGCAAGTTTTAGGGGGCTTCCTTTGAAGAGAAACCACGCACCCGAATCCAGGTCAGGTCACCCCAAAGCGTCCCCAGCTCCGAGGATGACCCGAGTGTCACCGCGTCACCCCTCGCTGTGCCGCAGCACCACGCATGGTTGCTTCAGAGAGCGGCCCCGACCTTCCTGTCTGATACAAACAGAGCCCATCCCGCAGCCAGCTCTCCCGAAAAACAGCCCCCGAAGGACAGCCACCATGCCTGCGGACACACAGCAGCTGGCACAGCAGGGACAGGCAGGTGCTACGGTGGCCTTGGCTTCGCTTCTTGTGAGGCACACGGGGAAAGATGAGGTTTGGTTTTCACGCAAATGAAAGAAAAAAAAAGGAAGAAAAAAGGTGGGGAAGGAAATTTTATTTCCAAGCTTCTAAAAGGATCTTACAAACCACATAGAGTAAAAAATGCAAAACTATATATATATATAATATATATATATATATAATTGACAGGGTCCTTTTAAGCAATTCTTCACATTGTTCTAATGGTGATAGAGATGCCACTCCTGTGTTCTTCCTGTAATCCTGATCACTGCCAACAGCTGACAAAATTATTCTCATACAAAATTTCCCCTATATTGTACAGATTTCTTTGCTTGATGGTAAAGAAGAAGGAGGAAATAGAAGAGGGAAAAAAAAAAAAAAAAGGAATGGAAATCTCCTAAAACTGCATTCCTGGGTAGGGCTGCGTGAAAGCCGTGGGCTTTGGAGCAGCACCAAGATGAGCCCAACCCTGCCCGGCTGCGCTCCTGGTCTCAGCACCCCGCTCCATCCCACCAACCCCAGCCTCAGCCTTTTTCCTCTGGGATTTCCAGGCTCTGCACATCAGGAGGGGTTTGCAGAGGAACTGCAACGCAGCATCCTCGGTGCCAGACCCGCACCGAGCACCCTGGGGACAGGAATGGGGACGGAATCATGCTCAGCTTTCCAGGATCTGACAGCTGCCTCATCAGGAACAAAACCAACAGCTCCAAACCAGAAAGGACCTCAGGAAATAAATGTGGAGAAAGCCAAGACCAAGAAATGGACCCGGGGCAGGTCCAGGGCCTCTCTAGCCCTGAAATGTCATGGTGGTTTTTGGACATTGCCAAAAAGTAAACAGAAATGAAACGATCCCTTGTTCCCCCATCCCACCCCCCAACAGTTTCTCAAACACTTAATGTCCAGCTTAAGTGAAATCAACAGATTTTAAAATCTACACAGGTGTCAAAACTGAGAGTAACACAACTTGGCCAGTTCCCGTTGTCCGCATAACAAAAAAACTTGAGCCTCGGAGGCAGAGGGCTATGTGAAAATGTCTCTGTATGGGTTCGGCCGCCTCGCTTCGGGGCTTAGGGGGGCTCTTTCGGGTCCTTTTCCCAGCAGGGACGCCCCCTGCAGGGCCTGAGTGTCTCCAGGCACCCTCTGTGCCTCCCCCAGTGCCGGGGCTGCCGCAGGCTCAGCCCCTATTGCACAGTTCAACAGGGGAAGGGCTCAGCCCCGCAGCGCCTTCCTCCTCCTCACCTACACCTGGCACGTAAAACAGGCAACCACACACACCCCAGCCAGCTGTGTGAAAGAACGTATATATTCAGCACGCACTCAATACAGTATAGCAAAAAAAGCTATCGTTTCTGTTAAAAAAAAAATAAAAAAAAAATCAAACCTCCAAAATTACCACCAAAAAATTCCAAATCGGTCCCCACCCTACATCCCTTACGCTCGTCCTCCTGGCCTCAACAAACAAAACCAGCCCTGCGCTGTCCCTGCCCCGCAAGGAAGAGTTGGAGCAGGGGGCCAGGGCGGCACCGGCTCCGGGCAGCCCCAAGCCCTTCACTCTTTGCTCCTTCCTCCGCGCGCTTTGCAGTCGGGCAGCCACTGGCCAAAACCCTCGGGGGATCCAAGGACCAAGCAACGGGGCCACCAGCCGGCACCTCTACGATGCAAGGGATGCGGGGGGCTCCCAATTCTCCCATCTGCTCGAAGCCTGGGGTGCTGAGGATGCTCCTGCACGGAGCTTTGTGCTAACCAGGACGGGCCAAGCGAGCAGGGCAGGATCGCGCTGTCAACGCAGAGGAAGCACTGGGGGGAGAGGGGGCTGCAGTGCTGAGCACGGGGCTGTCGGGGTCTGCTGGAGGTGGGAGATGAGGATGAGGAGGGGAGAGGACCACGGGGCTCCTCATGCGCGGGAAGGGGAGGTAGATTGGCTTTGGAGACCTCTTGCCCAGGAGGATGTGTTCTCAGACACCAGCTCCGCAGCTGGGGGGAACGAGCCCACTGCAGGGCCCTGAATGCCTGCGCCTGCCTTCTCCCAAGGGGAAGGTGTCTCGGAGCCTGGCCAGGGAAAGCTCTCAAAGTGGGGGCAACTGTCCTCTAAACTTTTGAGCCCTGAAACTGCCTCCGCGGCTGCTGCAGGCAAGATCCTGGCAGCGACCCTCGGGGCACCCAGACCCCAGCCCCGCTGCCGCGCTCGCCCCGGGGATCGCGTGCGTGGTGCTCCCTGTCCCCCCCTCCCCGTCCCCCCTGCCGTTAGTCTTGCTGCTCGTTCATCTCCATGTCCGACACCAGGATGTTCTTCTCGGCGGCTTCGCTGGGGTTGGAGGTGGTGCGGCTGTAGCGGGCGCTCTCGAAGGCTCCCCGCTCCGAGCTCCTCCGCCGCTTGTAGAGGAAGACGGCGATGCCCAGCAGGGTGCACAGAGCCAGCGTCGACAGTACTACCACCGTGATGGCCGTCGTGTTCTCCGGCAGAGCTGCAGGGAGGGGAAAGCCCAGTGAAGTGCAGGGTGTTTTTTCCCCACCTCCTGCCCAAGCCCCAGCCTGGCACCAGAGGAGCTACAGCTGGTGGCTCTCCAGATGGGTGGGTAGATAGAGTACGGGGCAGGGAAGGGACAGAACTGGAGTGTGTGGGGGGACATTGTGCACCCGATGGAGCTCCTGGGGAGAGGCAGCCTCCATGGGTCGCTCCTGATGTGTGCTCACATCTGGCAGCTGCTTGGGCTGGATCTACAGGATCCCACCAGATGTGGCACCAGATGGGCAGGGGAGCCCAGTAACGGGCTCACCAGATGTGCTCCTTCACGGAGGAAGACTGAAAGCTGCCCTGAGATGGGATTTCCCACCCAAATCCACCATTTTTCTTGTTATTCATGCAACCCAGGCTGCAGCTTGGCCTCGCAGGACCAGTTCCTGCTCCTGATGCTGGGCTCAGCTGGATGCGATGCTGTGTCACTCACCTGCTCGTCACTCACCTGCTCTGGAGAAGCTGCTCTCCTCCACTGCAATGGCAACACAGAGAGATGAGCACATGGCCGCGGCACCCTCCCCTCTTCCCGCAGACCACACCACAATGGAATTGCCCAAAATGCCACCAACCCTGCCAGCAGGACGCAGCTCTGCCCCGCAGCACCTTGCCCACACCCCCAGCTCACCCCACACCCACCCAGGCACGGCAGCAGGTCCCTACCTCGGGGGATCTTGCAGATGACCCCCATAGTGACATTGGTGCAGGAGCCCAGGCGCCAGACGCCGTTGCTGCTCTGGATCCAGTAGCAGCTGTTCTGGCTCAGCATGCTGGGCCCTGTGTCGTGCTGGCCCCAGTTGGAGTAGTTCACAGCTGTGTTGTCGTGCCAGACCAAGGTGCCTCCTGGAAATGGAAGAACTGGGTCTGATGCCCTGCCTTTTCCCTGGTGCTGAAAGCAGCAGGAGGTGTGATGGGGCGATGGGGAGGACCCACAAAGCCAGGGGAGGACCCAGGTGGCACATCTAACAGAGCCCGAGACATCAGTGCTCTTGGTCACACCATGGCCTGATCCCCACCATGCTGGTGCCACCACCAAAGGCTTCCTCTGCTCACCATGGACCTGGTGGGAAGTCATGGTCTAAAACCTCCCTCCCTGCCTTGTACCTTTGGGGTTGAAGGTCATGCCCAGCCAGGCGCCCTTGGACGGGCCCTCATACGCCTGGAGGTGCTCCCACACGAAGACGTTCTCCACCTCGTCCTGGATGGACAACACTGTGCCACCGACTGTGGAAGAAAGAAGGGCTGGGGTGAGCCCAGGGCTGAGGATGGAGCTTGGGAGCAGCAGCAGGAGGACAAAGCCAAGGAACTGCTGGTGGCCCTGGTGCTACACGGGCAATCCCAATAAAAGCAGCACTGAGGAAAGATGACAGCTGACCATGGCTGGACGCAGGCACAGGGACAGGGTCTCCATCCTCTTCCCATCCCCTCCCACAGCCCCCCCGTACCTTTCTGGCACCTCCTCATGGCATCCTTCTGGCCCAGGGTGATCTCCATGTGGAAGGTGTAGCAGTGGTCCCTGAAGGGGATCCAGGACGAGTCCTCCAGTGACTTGGGGCAGCTGCCGCTGTAGCTCCACTTGTGGGTGCGGGGGGCGTCTGGGGGGGGGGACACAGTGCAGTCAAGTGGGGGACAGAGGCTGTTGGGGTGCCCAACCCCATAGGGATGGAGCCAGAGCTCCAGCAGGTCCCCAGTGGGATGCCATCTCCAACCCAACACCGCACCTACTGCTGGGGCCAACGGAGCCCTCCGGCCACCCCCTGCCACGCACCTGAGCGGAACTGGCAGATGCCACCCTGCAGCTTGGTGTCACAGCTGGCCGTGCGCCAGCTCCCGTCCGCGTCCATGTAGGTGCAGCCAGAGACCTGCTGGGGCTCCCCGTCCTGCCAGTTGGCATAGAAGAGGTTCTCCTCTGTCAGCCACGTGTAGCTCCGGCCGCCCTGCAGAGCCGAGGGGAGAGGCTGGGGGAATGCTGCATCCCCCTGGGACACCCACCCTGGGATGCCTGCCCCCCTGCCCTCACCTCGTTGTTGGCCAACCCGAACCAGAGCGGGGCCCGCAGGCTGCTGACGGCCTGGGTGAGGAAGGCCTGGCTGTAGGGGTCGGGGATGGTGGCCAGGGTGGCGTTGAGGGTCTCGCACAGCAGCAGGGCCTCGTGCCACCTGAGGGGTTTCTGCAGGATGCGGTAAGTGCTGTTGTGGTAAAAGAGGGTGCCGGTGGGCGAGGGGGGGTACGACGTCCGCGCGGGGCTCAGGGATGGGTCTGGGGGAGTAAAGAGACAAGGTCAGAGGATGCTGCTGCATGCTTGGGGCACACCTTCTCGCCTGCCTCCACCACGCTAGGGGTTCCCCATGGCAGCGCTGCGCATGGGACATGTGCCCAGGGGCTGCTTGGTGACATGGCGCCATCCCCACTTTGGGACGGTCCCTCAGGATGCACATCCCTGTGGGGCCCACCAAGCCAGGCTGATGTGCACAGGGTCAGATGTGCCCCAAAAAACAACAGGGCCAGGTGCTCCCCACAATCTGCACCTGTCCTTATTGCCCCATGCTCCCCTCAAACTGATCCCGCTGCCCAGAGCTCCCCATCTGCAGCACCCCCATGGTGTGGGATGTTGGGGTGGTTGGGGCAGCCCCCACCACTGCCCAACGGGGCCCTGCGCCCCCACACCCCTACCTATGCTCCGCTGGCAGATGTAGCCATGCTTCTCCTCCAGGCAGCTCCGGTCGTCCCAGCGCCCCGTGAAGAGGGGGGGTGAGCCGTGCCACACCACCACACAGTTGGTCTGCACGGCAAAATCACAAGATCAGCACGGCCCCGAGGGCGTGTCCTGCTCCACACAACCACCAGCCCAGGGACCCCACAGCCTGCAGGTCCAGATCCTGCTCTGCCCTCAGAGACCCACCCCAGCAACCTACAGCCTTCAGCCCTGTACCTTCAAGCCCTGCAGCCTTCAGGCCCTACTGCCTACAGCCCACCCCCACGGTGGGACACCATGCTGAAACCTTCTCAGGGTGGCAGGTGCCCCAAGCCCTCTCCATCCCAGGGCGGGGGGATGCTATAGGGGCAGGATGTGGGGCAGTGGGGTCTCACCGGCTTGTTGCTGGGGCTGGAGGAGCTGCACCCCGAGGGCTCCCCAGGCACCCAGCTGACGTGCCTCAGCGGCTCACCCTCCACCCACTGGAACTCCTTCTTGGCATCGTGGAGGCCAATCCAGAGGTTGAAGGAGATGTTCGGCAGCATGGATGTTATGAAAGCTACAAGGGACGGGCAAGGCGCTCAGGACCACCCTCAGCAGCCCTGGGGCTGGTGGTGGTGGTCGGGGGGGACCTACCCTGCTCCAGAGGGTTGGAGATGGTGGCCAGCACAGCGCCCTGGCTCTCGCACGCCTGCTTTGCCTCCGGCCACTTCACGATCTCAGCTTTGTCATGGCCGTTGAAGCTGAAACACTGCACAGGCATGGGGGATAGAGGGTGGTCTGGGGGTGCTCCTGCCCCACAGCCCTCGCTCCCAGCCCCAAAAGCCTCAACCTCCGCCTCCCAGCCCAGCCCCATCCTGCCCCATCTGTCCTCTTCCTGGTGGGGCCACCCCCTGTCCTTCCCACTGTACCTTGCTGAGGAATGGGAACCACCCTCGGGGACAGCCCCCGCTCACGGGAGCAGGCAGCGGTGGCAGGGAGGGCTTCACAGTGGTGGCATTGCTCCGCTTGCAGATGTAGGGCAGCGCAGTCAGGCACTTCTGGTCCCCCCAGTCCTCTGTGGGGACAGGCAGGGCAGTGACACTCCCTCAGCTCAGCTTGCAGCCCCCTCCAGAGTCCCAGCACTGCTGGATCCGGCCCCTCACCTCTGCTGGCCGTCATGTAGACGCACTTCTTGTCCTTGCTGATGGGACGGGGCTTGCCTGGTGCCCAGGAGATGAAGTTGAGGAGGGACCCATCGGACCACCTGGGAAAGCACAAGACAACGACTTGGTGAATGGTACAAAACCAGCCGCAATGGGACCAGTCACACAGCCAAACTGGGAGTGTGTCCCACCACTACCCTCTCCTCTGGGTGAGGAACCAGCAGCCTCCATCCCAGTGTCTCAGAAGCACCAGCCCAGGATGGGCCCACTCTGAGAGGCAGGCATTGAGCTGCGGTGCTCTGCGGGTTGGGGACAGAAGCATGGGGACACACAGGGACACGAGAGGCTCAACTTGGTCCCTACAACTTACTTGAACCTCCCGTCATTCTCGTAGGTGTGCAGCCCGATCCACCAGTGCTGCTCCTGGCCCCTGGAGAACTGCAGGACCAGAAAGGGGACATCAGTGCCTGGAGGGCCCCATGCATCTCCCTGGGAACAGCCATGGCCACCTCGGGCATGGGGCAGGACAAGCGGGCTACGCAGCTCCCCCTGCAGCTCTCAGTGCTCTGGGAATACTGCTACACCGTGGTGGCATCTTGCTGGTGGAAAGTGTCACGATGCTGTCACCGAGCACCAAACCCTGCCAGCACCCAGCGCAAGACTGTCCCCAAAATAGCACCATGGAAAGAGGTGGACATGGAGCAGTCCCAGGAGGCAGCACTCAGTGGGGCACACCTGTACCCGCGGAGCACACCGCCACCTCCTACCTTCTTTAGGTTCTGGCCCAGGAAGCGCAGCTCGGCCTCGCTGTGCACCGACACCAGCTCTGCCTGGAACCAGCTGCAGATGCGCTGTGCCTGCAACCACGTCGAGTGGTGCTCAAAGAACTTGTACTCGGCCTCCTGGTACTTCAGCCACTCTTTGCTGCCTGCAAGCAGGGACCTGGCATCACACCGCAGCTGGGCCACCTCCTGTGTCCCCCCACCATGCCATGGCGTCCCCGTCCCTCTGCCCCAAGTGGTTTTGGCCACTGGGCTCCTCCCTGCAGGGGTCAGCGTCCAGCTGAGGAGCCTGCCCCTGCCCTGCTGTGGCTTTTCAGGAGGGACTGGCCTCGTGAGCCATCCACCAAGGGGCTGAGGGCTGGTGTGGTGCTCATCTGGGACTGGAGTTGGGCAGCCCCAAGTGATCTGCCTGGAATGAGGACACCCTGCAGTGCCACAGCTGTAGGGGACACTTCGGTTCCTGTCCTGACTCCCATCCCTCCTAGGAGTCTACACAGGGTCCCTTCTCCTCCAGATAGTGCTGCCCGTTCCCAACGCCCTGCAGTGACCGTGAGTTGCTTGTGCTTGCTGTGGGGTACACGACGCCGGGGAGGACAGCGGAACCAACAGACGCATCATGGGCAGCTGCTAACGCACCTTGGGTCGTGATCTCCGGCTCCTTCACGTCGGCACCTGAAGGAGGAAAGAGGAGACCCCCACTCTGCTAACGAGCCCAGCATGGATGCTGCATGGTGGCTGGGGCAGCAATAGCCCGTGGTACCTTTGGGCAGTTTGCAGATCCAGTCCAGCTGGGCTTCGCACTGCATCGGCATCCACTGCATGGAGGCCAGGTCCAGAACCGCGCAGTTCCGGATGTCGTCGTCGTCGTAGTTGCTGCGGTCAAAGTTGTGGTAGAAGAACTGGGGGCCGAGAGAGATAGGAGGGGTTGGGGCTCCTGGGCTGGATTTCCACCCCAAATGCCAGCAGTAAATCCCCAAACTCCCCCGTAAAAGCTGCCCATAGCACTGCCAGCCCTGGGTCAGCTTTGCATCAGGTGGCAGCTGGGTGCTGAGCAGGGGGGACTCACCCCCAGCCCATCGCTCCATCGCCAGCTCCGGTCCCCCGCAGGGTCCCGCCTGTTGAGGCCGATCCAGAACCAGTGCTGCTCATGGATCTCCGGCTCCGACTCACTACAGGAGCCAGGGGGAAATGGTGAGAACACAGCCAGCCTCCAGACTGGAGGGTTTTCTATCTGTATGAATACAAAAGCACTTCTGCAGCCGGCCCCTCACCCAAAAATCTTGTTGAGAGTGTTAGCGACGAAGTGCTCCTCCTCGTAGCTGCTCAGGCTGAGCAGCTGGGCTCCCAGCTCCCGGCAAAACTCCTGCGCCGCAATCCACGTCTTCTTCTCTTGCAGCTTGTCGAAGGTAAACACCTGGGGATGGAGCAGCAGGAGGTACTCAGCCCTGGGACCCTGCTCAGAGATCCCTTTAATGGGGAGAGGACCCAAGCATCATCCCCACCCTACAGCCAGCAGCACCCCAGTGCTGCTGGTCCCCCGTGTGGGATCCAGGCTGCATTTTGCAGGCACCCAAGCCCCAATGCACGCTCGTAGGAAGGGGGTCACGGCCTCCTCCAGCACCCCGTACCTTGTAGCAGTGTCGCAGCTTGGGGTCTGCACTCCATCCCACAGGGCAGGTGCCAGTGAGGCTGGGCGTGGGGTACGGGCTGGGCAGCTCGGGGTTCACCGGCGTGCCCAGGTTCTGCCGGCAGATGTACTTGGCCTTGAAGGTGCTGCAGTTCTTCACCTCCCACAGCCCCATGGAGCTGCCGGTGGCCAGGGCCACGCAGCCGCCCTTATTGTAACCTGGAGCCAGCCTCAGGGTCAGGCTACGGCCGTGCCCATCCCCTCCCCAGGCAGAGCCACAGGGAAGGGGATGTCCTCATCCCACCCGCCACCATCCCCTTACCGGGCTGGTCGCGGTTCCAGTGGGTGAACATGACATCGTCGCCGCTCAGCCAGCGGAAAGCGCCCGTCTCGTTGATGTCCTGCAGCGCCGTCCAGAAGTACTCGCCGTCCCAGCCGTAGATGAGGCTGCTGACATACGCCTGCTCAAACCTGGAGGGCAGAAGCTGTGAGCTGAGCCCCTCCGTGCTCCTCAGCCCCTGATCTCACCCCAAACAAAACCCTGCAATGGGTCACACAGAATCCCAGAACCATAGGGACTGGAAGGGAGCTCTGAAGCCCCCCCAGTCCCACCCCCTAAAGCAGGTTCTCCAAAGCAGGGCACACAGGAAAGCATCCAGGTGGGTTTGAATACCTCCAGAGGAGGAGTCTCCCCTGCCTCTCTGGGCCCCATGTGCCAGGGCTCTGCCCCCTCCCAGCACAGCAGTTCTTTCTCCTGCTCAGGGGGAGCTCCCTGGGGCCAGCTGGTGCCCGCTGCCCCCTGTCCTGGTGCTGGGCAGCACCCAGCAGAGCCTGGCCCCAGCCCCTGACCTCCCTTCAGCCGTTGCTCAGCACTGAGCAGATCCCTGCCAGCCTTCTCCTCCCCAGGTTGAGCAGCCCCAGGGCTCCCAGCCTGTCCCCAGCAGGAGCTGCTGCAGGCCCCCCCCATCCCTGTCCCCTCCTGGGCTCTCCCCAGCAGCTCCCTGCCTGCCCTGCCCTGGGGAGCCCAGCGCTGGGCGCAGAGCTCCAGGTGGGGCCTCCCCAGGGCAGAGCAGAGGGAGCAGAACCTCCGTCACCCTCCCATTGGCCTCTTGGCCACCAGGGCATACTGCTGGCTCATGGTCACCCTGTGGGCCACCAGCACACCCAGGGCCTTCTCTGCAGAAAGTCAAACCCCATCCTTGTGCTGCTCGTTTTCGGGGCACGACGCTGACCTGTTGGTGATGGTGACCAGCGTGGAGCCATAGTCGGAGCACAGCTTGCGGGCATCACTGTAGGTGACGCGGTCCTCGCCCAGCCAAAAGCAGGAGGGGCTGTGCCACTTCCAGCCCTGGGGACAGGAGACAGCGGATGTCAGTCACCACCATGCTGACCCCAAAACTGCCGCGAATGCAGGGGCTGAGCCCCCAGTGGGGGGTGGGGATGTGAGACAAGAGCCATGTCCCACATCCCCCGCTGCCACCTCCAGCTTTTCCTGGGAAGCTCCCTACCCCTGGCCGACCCAGTGTGACTGAGCTCTGCTCTGAACTCCAGCGAGCCAACGGCCCCAAAGGACAGGGCTGCAAGGAAAACAAACACCCAGGCGGCTTCAAAGCAGCACAAATCGCTCTGTTTGCGGGCATCCAGCCCCACCAGGGCACGGGGAGGGGAGCACAATCCTCCTCTTGTGCTGGAGAGCGAGTCCCTCCGCAGCCTGCTTTAATTGCCTGCTTGTTGATGTTGGAGCCAGTCCGGAGCTGGACACACAATAGCGCCTGTTTGCTGCCAGAGCAGCGAGCGGGCGGCAGCGCGGGGAGCGGGGACGCGCACGTGGTGGGAGACCAAAGGGTGGGAAGGGTGAAGGGGCTCAGCCCCCGCTCAGAGACCCTCCTGGCATGGCAGGAAGCATCTCTGAGTTTATACCCATGCCCCCAAAGGGCAGTGGGAGAGATGTGCAGCATGGTTGGAAAGCAGAGGGATGGGTGCAGGAGGGTGTCTTTGGGAGGAAAATGACTCCAAATCCCATTTTGTTCCCCAGTCTCCTTTCCCAAAAGTTACCAAAGCCAAGCGTGGACCCTCTTTAAGGCTGTTCCAAAAGGAAAGGCTCCATGCTATAACTGTGTGTGGTCAGGAGCCAGCAGGGACGAGTATGGTGGCACACTGCCACCAAGCACCTCGTCCCCAGCACCCGCTCACACCGGGGGTCCTCCTGCTCTGGTGCCACCGAGCCTGGCCTGGCGTGCCAGCTCGCCTGGCTGCCGCGCTGTCCCCAAACCCTCGCAGAGCCAAGCATCTGGCTGGGTTTGCTGGAATGGGGGGAAGATCTGGGTGAAGCCCCTGTGCAGCTCGGCAGCACCTATTGGAAGCGGTCTCTTTGCCCGTCTGGGTGCCAGCTGGCTTTCTCTGAGACACTGGGAGAAGTTCAAGGGCAGCGGCGGTGCCAGGCTCCCTGTGTGAAGATGGCGGAGCGCTGTGCAGGGGGGCACAAAAGCCACTTTCCAGCGTGGGAACTGGTCAGCTCCATCCCTGCCAAGCTGGGGAAACTGAGGCAAGGCACGACTGGCTGAGATGCCGGAGCAGCACGGTCCTGGTGGGAACACACTGACTCAGTGGCTGTGTCCGAAATGGGACAAAGGTGACCAGCAGCGCTGCACTAGGTTTCTCCATCCCATCCTGTCCTGCCCCATCCCATCCCACTGGGCTCCTGCATGGAGCAGCTTCACTGCAGCATGTTGGCACACCAAGAGTCAAGGTGAGCGAGCAGTGAAAAAGAAAAAGAAGAAACAGAAATTCCGTGCTGGAAACTCAAGCCAGACCAAAGCGGGAGGATCTTGGACGATGAAAGCAAGCATTTTGTCCCAGTTTCTCCCAGTGGCCTCATGCAGCTGTGGAAGCCCAGGGCTCAGCACCCCTTGGGCACAGACCTGCAGCTCTGGGGGTGCCAAGGGGACCTTCAGGGCTGCAGTTTTGGAAGTTTGTCCTACACCTTCTGAGCACCAAGGAATTGGCCAAGAGGTCACAGCCCCTTGGCATGGGGTTCTTAATGCCCGCCCTTCACCCCCCTCACCTTTCGGCACCCGTGGTCATCCTCCTCTTTCTCCTGGCTCACCCGGCCGGGCTTTTTGCAGATAGAGGGCAGGGTCTGGTTGCACGGGCTGTCGTTCCACCTCCCTTCCTGAAAAGGGTGGAGAAGAGCAGGACTGAGCCCAGCTGACAGCCCGGGCAACTTCCCAGCCTATCCATGCTCACCGTGCTCCATAGATTTTCCTTCCCTGCTTCAGCCCCTGTGGATGCGCTGGATCCCTCTGCTCCCAGCAGCTGGGATGAGCCAGGCTCAACCCAAGCAGGAGATGCTCCCCTAGGTCCCCTCTCCCTGGCCACAAGGATGCTGTGGGGGTGTAGGATGCATCCTCTGCCCCGTGCTCTCACCGGTCCCCAGATGGTGACGCAGTCCTCCAGGCTGTCGCGGAAGTTGTTGGGCTCGAAGGGGTGCCAATATGTGAACCTCACGGGTGTCCCGTCCGACCACTCGAAGTTCATCTGCAGCTTGAGATCATTTAGGCCAATCCAGAGCTCTTCCACATCTGCCAAAACAGGAGGCTCAGAGCCAGGAGGCAAAATGCTCTCTGCCTGGCTGAAACCTTGCAGAAACCCTTCCAAAGCATGGGTGCTGCAGGGCTCAGCCCCACGCTCCAGGTAGGGCAGGGATGCTCTGCCCCACAGATGGGCAAACAGAAATAAATTTGCCTAATTTTCACCCTATTTCTGCATTAAATGGAACTAGTGATACTTTCAGATTAGTCTACATTATTTTCTCTTCCAGTGTGCAGGCTCCTGGGTACAGCTTTATATTTGTCAGATGGAGGATGTACCTGAGCAACCCACTGCCTCTCATCCTGGGGTCTCCACGCTGCTCACCACCACAAATTTATTCTAACTTTGCAGCCTCCATTACGCAGAGCCGGCTTTCCCATGGACGCAGAAATTGGAGGGGAACTGTCCTGCCTGCAGTCACCCATGGCACTGGTGCTGGGGACAGAGCATGGACCCGCCCTGCATACATCTCCCATCAATGCCCCCTGTATCACAGCATGAAGCATCTCACTGAGCACGAAGGCTCGCAGGCTCCACGTTTGGCTCTCCCAAATATCCCCACAACAGCAAAACCCACAAGCTCTGACACTGCACAAATACAAACATAGACAGGATGTTAACACCTCCCCGTGCATACCCCTGTAGGCTGGATGGGAACGGGGCTGCAGCATGCCGGGCTCCCCTCACCTTGCTTGATCTGCTTGGTGACAAACTCCAGCTCGGAGAGAGTGTGGATGCTGACCAGGTCCCCCCCGCTCCGCAGGCAGGTCTTCTTCGCGTCCTGCCAGCTCTTCTTCTCTCCCACCAGGCGGTAGCAGTTGGACTGGAAGGATTGCCAGCTGGGCTCGCAGTCCACCTTCACCTCCGACCACGAGTCTGGCAGGAGTACAGCAGCTCAGGGCTCCCGTCCTGCTCTCCCAGCCTCTCCACTGCGGGGGATCATGGTCCCACGGGGCTGCTCGAGCACTCAGAGAGTGCTTTGTGCTCAGGACAGGAGCCCAAGGCGTGGGAAAGTTACGGCCAAAACTTAGCAAGCAGTGGTAAGGTGCAAGCAACGGGAGCTTTAGAGCTCCAGAAACAAAACAAAATCCCTTCTGCTTGCACAGGCCCCATGCAACAGCAGAGCATGGAGATCTGGGACAGCGTCAGAGATCTCCAGATTCTCCTGATCCCTCTCTTAATGTCCAGCCTGTTATTGCACTCAGCATTGAGGTGGTGCTGCTTTGGGATTTTCCAAACCTACGCCCACACTGGGACACTCCAAACTGCCCTGCCACATGGACAGCATCCCCCGGCCACATCGATGGGAGCTGGGGACCAGCAGGGAAGCAGGGATCCCCACCAAGATCTACTCCCTGGTGATGCCCAGCCCCTGCTCACCCGTCAGGAAGGGGTCAGCGGTGGCGTTGGGCTTCTTCTTGCAGACGTAGGGGAGGGCAATGCCGCAGTCGCGGTTCTGCCACCCCCCGGACGACTCGGTGCGGATCACGCCGCAGTTCTCCTCGCTGGGGTTGTCGGGCTGGTCTGGAAGTGAGGGTGAGAGGGGGGACAGGCTGCTGAGGGGCTCAGAGGGCAGGGCCCAGCAGGGCGCAGCTCTCCCCAACCCAACACGCGCAGAAATGTATTGATCTTGTACAATTAAGACATGACCTGGCACCCTAGAGATTGTGCCTCCATGCACGAGGACTTGCAGCATCACTATTAACTAGAAATGCCCAGTGGCAGTCGGTGGCTGTCCCTAGACCTCCTCCTGGGGTCTATCCATCCCCATGAGTGCCTCTAGGTGCTAGCACTGGGCACAAACGGAGGATCCTCTGCAATGGGTCCTTCTGCCCTGTGACCACCCCCCAGGGTCAGAGACAGAAGCAGGCAAATAATGCCACCAGTGCCCTCCTCGCCCTGCCACCAAGCTGCCCATCTCTGGTAACAATCACCCTCAAAACAAGGATCCCCAACGCACAGCACCTGGTCCCCTTGTCAGCCACCTGCCTGGGGCCACCTCCACTGGTCACAGCCCATTCCTTGCCCCATGCTGTGTCCCCCCTCCCCATGCAGCCCCCGGCTCACCGCTCTCCCAGTTGAGGTACTTGAGCGGCGAGTTGTCCGACCACTGCCAGCCCCCGTTGATGTCCAGGTCGTTGAGCCCAATCCAGAGCGTGGAGCTGTACCCGGTCAGCAGCCCTGCAGCCGACGCAGAGAGAGAGGCAAGATCAGTCCCCCAGCTCCAGCAAGGCCAAGCACAACCCCAGCCTGAAACCATCCCCAGCCACGACAGAGAGAGCAACCTGGCACCAGCACGGCCGTGGTGCCACCAGCTCCGCCCTAGGTGGCAGGGACACGGGTGCCTGAGGGCAGTCGCGGGGCCAACCCGCCTCACCGTTGATGTAGGTCTGCTCGTGGATCTCGGTGATGCTGAGCAGGTTGGCTCCTTGCTGCTCGCAGCTGTTCCAAGCCTCCCGCCAGGACAGCGTGGACTGGAAGTTGAACTGGTAACAGCTGTTGGTGAGGTGGTCCTTGTCCCAAAAGGTCTCGCAGTCGTTACCTATGGGGACAAGCAGTTGCAAGGGGTGAGCAACCAGCACATCCCACCCCACCTCCAAAAAAAAAAAAAAATCCACAAAACCCAGATGCTGGGGAGCCACTGGGGTGCTCCTGCATCTCATTAGGAAGGGACATGTCACCCCCACTTACTCTTTATAGGACAGAAGCCCCACCGCTCGTCCTTGCCGTAGTCCTGGGTGGTGGCACACCAGAGGTGGCCGTCCTCCCGCCCCGTGCTGGTGCACTCGTGGAACCACTGGTTGTCGTACTTGAAGGGGATGGTGCACGGCTTCCCGTGTGAGTTGCCCTGGATGGTGTAGATCTCTGTGGGAGGAGAGGGGGCCCCCATGAGGCTGCAGACAGGGAGCAGCAGGGAGTGCAGGTTTTCCTGTTGGGGGGCTCAGGGGGTGCCTGGATGTCCTGGTTCTGGCTGGGATAGAGTTAACTTTCTTCCTAGTAGCTGGTATGGTGCTGTGTTTTGGATTTAGGATGAGAAGAATGTTGATAACACAGCAATGTTTTAGCTGCTGCTGATCAGTGCTTACACTGCGTCAAGGACGTTTCAGCTCCTCACGCTGCCCTGCCAGTGAAAGGCTGGGGGACACAAGGCACTGGGAGCGGACAGAACCAGGACAGCTGACCCAAACTGGCCACTGGGATATCCTCTACCACCTGATGTCACGTGGAACAATAGAACTGGGGGCCATCAATTGGCTGGTGGTGAGAAACTGCATTGTGCATTGCTTGTTTTGTTCATTCTTTCTGCTGTTACTGATTTTTTCTTTTCTTTCTCTATTTTTTCTTTCTTGCTAAGCTGTCCTTTTCTCAATCCACGAGTTCTTGCACTTTAATTTTCTCCTCCAACCCACTTCAGTGAGTGAATGGCTGTGTGGTGTTTAGCTGCCTGCTGGCGTAAACCACGACACAGAGGACAGACAGCCACATCACCCTGCTCCTGCCTGGTTTTGCAGCCCCAGCAAGTCAGAGACAATCTCCCTAGGCAGGATTTGGGGCTGCTCCACTCCCTACATTTTGGGGCTGCTTTTGCTTATGGGCTAACACTAGTGCTAACAGCTCCTGGGTGTCTGCATGGCATGAAGGCAATGGGGACCAGGAGAAGGGCTTGGGAAGACCCATTTGGAGTTCTGTATCCAGGTATGGGATGCACAAGAAAGGCACGGAACTGCTGGAGTGGGTCCAGAGGGCGCATGAGGATGCTCAGAGGCTGCAGGACCTCTGCTACGAAGAAAGGCTGATGGAGCTGGGGATGTTCAGCCTGGAGAGGAGAAGACTCTGGGGAGACCTCACTGCTGCCTTCTAGTACCTGAAGGGAGCTGATAAACAGGAGGAGAGCGACTTTGTGCATGGTCTGACAGTGACAGGACAAGGGGGAATGGCTTTAAACTAAAAGAGGGGAGATTTGGGTCAGATGGGAGGAGGAAATTCTGTACCCAGAGGCGGTGAGGCCCTGGCCCAGGCTGCCCAGAGCAGCTGGGGGTGCCCCATCCCTGGGGGTGCTCAGGGCCAGGCTGGGTGGGCCCCGGGCAGCCTGAGCTGGGGGGTGGCAGCCAGCCCCCGGCAGGGGTTGGGGCTGGTGGGGGTTTGGGGTCCCTTCCCACCCAACCCTGCTGTGACTCTGTGAAGCACCCAGGTGCAGAGGATGAGCCCAGCACCCAGCGAATCATTACCAGCATAGGGCACGGAGCACAGATCCTCCTCGGTACCGTACGTCCTCCACTGCGAGCTGCGTGCCTGGTCCCCCCTATCCAGCGAGGCATTGCCCGGGCGGGCTCCGAGGTGCTGCGAGAGCTGCTCCCCGAGGCTGCGGCAGCTCCAGCGCATGTTGACGGACTCGCGGTCGCACTCGTAGGTGGCCAAGGGGTGCAGAGCGGCTGTGACATTGGCCCCGTGCCACGACACCCCCAGGCACTGCATGGCCCCCACGTTGAAGAGGCGGTTGCGCGAGACCCATTTCCACTGGTGGGCTGGGTTGCTGGCGTTGCAGCCCTTGGCGAGCCGCACCAGCGAGTCCTTCGTCTCCAGGCAGCCCTGAGCGCCCACGTTGTAGATGAGGAAGACTTTGGGGTCTGGGTGGCGAGAGGGGAAGAAGCACAGGGAAAGGGTTAAAGCACTGCTAGGCGGTTGGCACCACGCTTCTGCGGTTTCCCCCTTTCTGTGGTTCCCTTTCTGAGCACAGCAACCTGTGGGTGCAGCCCTGCGTGCTGTGCCCAGCACTCTGGGGGACACCATTTCCCCATGGGAATAACCCCAGAGTCCGTCCTCGGGGTGCCCCAGGAGCCCCAGGTGGGCGTTGGCAGCACACCGAAACCTCGAGGCATCCCCACAAAGCAGCAGCGAGCAGCTTGCGGGCATCAGAGGTGGTGCAGAGAGCTTGGAGCTGCTTCGGAGGCAGATCTGGATTGCATGAGCAGGGCGTGATGGAAAACGCTCGTGTGGGCACAGCCCCAGATGCAAACACAAATCTCTGAAACGAGACCCTCCAAAATCCCAGCCTGGGCGCTTGTGGGGGGCAACGCCAACACCAACCACCCCCACGCCACCCAGCTGCTGCCCACCACAGTCAAAGCTTCCAGCCCCACAACACTTTCCTGATCCCCTCCTTGCAGAAGTGCATCTCTGAGGGCCTCCTCATCCCCTCCCATCCTAAAACCTGCAGAACCCATTAAAACCGCCAGCACTCTGCACTGGGGTACAGCTTCCCAGGCTGCTCTGCTCCAGCTGATGCACGGTTTCCAAAAACCCCTGCCTGCTTCACCCAATGACCCCACGAAAAGCAGCGTGACAAGAAAACAACTTTTGCTTTTTTTTTTTTTAATGAACTCATTTTTTCACCACAAACATCACGAGAAGTCAGAGTCTACTCACGGGCCTGGCTATATTTAGCTTTGGTTTGCTTTGGTTTTTTGCCACTGAATGAATTTTTCAGTCTGAAAAGGTTTTCATTTCCTATTCATCCCAAACTTCACCCTGCCCTGGCTGTGCTGTTGCAGGCAGCTCCCACACATTTGGGCAGCAAACAGCTCAGAGACTCAGAAACTCGTCTCCACAAGGAAAAAGAAACGGAGGAAGGAGGAGAAAGCGACCGGAGGGTTTTTGGTTGACTCAGCACAAAGTTTTGTGCACCTTGACCTGGCTCCAAAAACCAAATGTTGGAAAGGGCTCATTCCCCAGTGGAGATGACACCAGGGATGACCTCAAATAAACAAAACCGGAGCTCGCAGGGGTGAGAAGCGGCACAGGCTCCGTGCGCGCACGACACTGAAAGCCAGGGATTGGAAGAAGAAGAGACTTTTAGCTTCTCAGAGACATTTTTCAAATTCCAGCAAGTTTCAAATTAAGCAAAAGCTCCGGCAGGGTTGCAGGCTGTTGCACCAGTGCTTTGGTGTTGGAAAAAAAACCTCTCCATCACCAGCACGGCGGTTAGCAGCAGGGGTCAGCACCGGGACACCCTTCCCTGCTTATTTGTCAACTTGGCTTTACAAAAGCAGCCACAAAAATTGGCATCGAGAGGGAAAAATGTGGGACCAGCCCGAATAGGGGGTGTCGGGGTGCTCAGTGCCCCACACATCTCTGACCCCACTGCTGCCTGCAGGAGCTGGATCCCAGCCTGCTGGGGCTGGAGCCATGGTGCTGCGTGGGCTTGGAGGAAGCTGTCCAGACTCAAGGGACAGCCTGGGGCCGGCAGGGCACAAAATATCACCTTCCTCTAAAAAGAGAAGAGACAGAGCTTGGAAATTATAGTGTAAGAGTTCTGGGCTCTTGGGATAAAGAAGGAATGGGAATTACCCGCTGGCACCAGGCTCTGTCCTAGAGATGCCACTTTGGCCTCAGCAAGCTCCTGGGTGCACCGGAGCGCTGCTGCTGGCCAGAAACAGAGCAAGCTCCGGCCCGAGCTGCTGCCTCCTGGGGCATGGGTTTTGGTCAGGAGCTCACGCTTGGGCTCACAGGAGGAACAGGGAGCTTCTCCGATGGCAGAAATCTTTGTGATTTGTAATCACAGCTGCTGGAGCTGTATTTATACAGAGGAAGATTCAGCAAAGCCACCACAGTCGCCCCAGGACAGCTCCACCTTCCTGCAGGACTCAGCCACCAGCTCAGCCCCTGCAGCTTCCCCACCAGCCACCCAAGAGCAATGCAAACCCCAAACGATGGCTTTGACGAGAAGAAATGCTTTCTGGGCTGGGATGTCACAGCACGATCCATCGGGAGCTCCCGCGTGGAGCTGCAGGAGCGCATCGTGCTCGGGAGCACTTCAGCACACGCTGAAAGCCCAGAGTTCAGCAGGAGCGTGGCATCTGCTGGATGTGCTCTGCTGTGCTGCAGGGTGGAGAGTCTGGAGCGTGGGTGTATGGCCACACGCGTGCTCCCAACGTGTCATCCCCCAGGATAAAACCAATCCTGGCAGGATCCAGTGCCGGAGGATCGGTGCTCTCAGGGTAAGCCCTGATTTGGTCAACGCTGCAACAAAGCTAAAGATTGCTGCAGAACACAGCTTCCACCCAGCACTCTTAAACTATCATCCAACGCGGCAACTACAGAGACAAAACCTCTCCCGAGTCCACACACACAGAGCCGGCATTGCCCCCCATGGTGCAGCTATGGGTGACTCCTTTCAGAGATGCTCCTTGGGTTTTTGGAGCCATTTTTGGACTCCAAGCAGCACCAGCAGAGTTTCCCAACTGCTCTGTATTGCTGGAAACCCAGCCACAGCAACCCCCCAGGTCCTCCTGCCTGCCCCAGAGAGGAGCTGCCTGCCAGCAAAGGGTGAACAGAACTGCAGGGTGCACCTTCTCGATGCTCTGCCTGGATTGGCCAAAATTAAACCCAAAATCCAGGCAGTTAAGGACTGGATGCTACCCCTGCGCCCCATGCCTCTCCTGCATCCTGCACCCTTCCAGCGGGGTCAGCTCAGAGCAGCTCTGCTCCACCGAGCCCCACCACCTGCCCGTGGCAGGGGTTTTGTTTGTTTGTTTGTTTTTTTAAAGCAAGATTTCAACCACCAAAAAGTCAGAACTAAAAGGAACTCAGCTCAGCCCTTCCCACAACGGCTTCACCACCACACGGCAAACAAGGAAAACATCACAACCTGCAATTTTGGGCTACGTGGGCAGCACCGGATGAGAGAGGCAGCGGAGGTGGCCGTCAGCAGTGTCGATGATGAATGCTGGCTCCAGGGGAGCAAACAGAGCTGGGCTGTGGCCCCAGGCCCCTCATAGCCCCAGACCCTGTCTGCAGACCCCATGCAAGGGAAGCAAAGCTGCTAACGAATGCCTTCATTATCTTCACGGACCCTGCAGTGCACAGGTGGCAGAGCAGCGATGCAGAACATCTCCCTGCAGGCTGCCGGGGCTCAGCAGGGCTTGCGCTGCTCTGGGGGCACCCCCAGACACCCCCCCATATTGGGGTCCAACAGCAAGCCACAAAGCTGGAGGAGAAACTGTGGGAAGCAGCAGCTCATCCACAATAAAATCCATGGGGATGTACCCAGGGCAGGAGGAAGATAAGCACCAGAGAAGTGAAAATCCTGGATTAAATCCCAGAGAAAAAGGAGGACCCCAAACTGTTCTCATCGGATACAGGAGGGGTTTGCCCAACAGCAAGAGCTCCATGTGCAGAGCCCTGCACACACGCAGGTGGCGAGGAAAGTGTGGGCATGGGGAGAGACCAAGCCCCTAATCTAACCCCAGTGATATTTTGGGGTGCAGGAGGACCCCCAGTTCCACCTTAAAGTATGTGGGTTTAGGTTAGGTGGAAATCCCCCTTCCTTCGAGAAATGGTGCCTTAAAAGCCCAACACTGACCCCCCTGCACCCCCAGCAGCAGTTCGCCCAGGCGAGGCTGCAGCGGTCCCTAAGGTTTTGGCATGGAGAAGAGCAAAAGTGTGGTCACAGAGGGCACATCTGGGCCAGAGAGAGCCCAAGGAAGGATCCAGGGCTGGTGCTCAGAGCTGGCGAGTGCCTCTTGGCTGACGAAGAGGCACAGGGAAAAGCCGGTGTTTAGAGGGTGGGAGCAGGCTGGGATGAGCTCCTTACTTGGCCGCGAACGAAGAGGGCTACCTAGCACCCTGCTTATTTTCTGTTGCCTCAGAAAGATTTTGGATCGGGTCCACATACCACATCTCAGGCTCCCTGCAGACATTAAGTCTGTTCTCCTTGCACCCTGCCCTGGATGAGGACAAGGAAACGTGCAGTCCTTTTCCATGGGGGATCCTTGTCCATGGGCTCACCCTGGCCATGGAAGGGGACAAGGGAGCAAGTCCCAGCATCAGCACTCCACACCCAGCACCTGAATTTCCCCCAGGTTTCCCCCAGCCCCACTCCAGCCTCCAGCACTGAGATGGGGCAGGACAGCCCTGACACATCCCCATAAATGGGGTCTAGCAATCTGCTGAAAAACATCAACATTTTCAAAACTAATAAAAATGTAAAGATTTCTCCCCCCTTTGCTTCTCCAGCATCATTCTTTACATTAACACCATGACTTGCACTGTCTGTGGGTGCTAACAGGGCACCCCACATCTTAGCAACACCAAGTGCAAGGCCCCACGTGCCTCACAGAAATACCCACTTTTCTTTAAAGGGAAAAGGTGTTTGAAACGAAGCTTTTCTCCCCACACTTTGCTTGTCCCATGCCCAGCACTCACAGGGGGCGATGGGGTAAATGGGGGTGTTTGGCAGAACATAAAGTCACCATGTTGGAATTGACTCGGAGGGAAGCAGGGAAGCACTGCATCTCACAATTCCCATTTTCAACTCCATCCTGCAGATGCATGGGTTTATAGGAAAAATCTCATTTCTGTCCCCATTGTGGCAGCACAAGGTGCAACACAGCACTGAGCTCACTCTGCGATGGGAGAGCTTGAAAAGTGCCTCATGCCCCCTGCAAGCACCCGTCCTGGGCTCAAGAGTTCTCTCAAGGATCTGCACGTCAATCCGCTCATCATTTGCTAACCCTTAATTAATTAAAGATGGGTCCTTTAAGTAAAAGAGCATCTGTGTGGGTCTCTTATGGGCTCCAAGCAATCTTAAGAATGAGAAAAATGTAGATGCTCCACGGGCTCTGCACAGTTCAAATTAATTAAAATCCTGCATGTGAGGAGCAGCAGCGGAATATTTATGGATCACTGCAACAGCACTTGGAGCAATGTGGGCTGCCCCATGTCCCCATCCCGTAAATGCTGGTCACACGTGATAGCCCCAGCGCGAGCAGCACTCGGTGGGGTACTGGAGTTGCAGCATCCCGCTACAGGTTTATCAGCTGTAAAAGCTGATCTAACAGACAGCATTCACACCCATCAGCAGCCATTTGCTTTGACCTTGAGGCTAATTTTTCCCTGGAAAACACTGAGTTGAAAGAACTGCACAAGAAACTGCCAGGACAAACCACAACACAACAGCTTGAGAACCTCTGGTGGTGCTTCAGGGGTTAAAATAAAAATGAGGCCACAAATAGTGACAGGACAAGGGGGAATGGTTTTAAACTAAAAGAGGGGAGATTTGGGTCAGATGGGAGGAGGGAATTCCGCACCCGGAGGCGGTGAGGCCCTGGCCCAGGCTGCCCAGAGCAGCTGGGAGTGCCCCATCCCTGGGGGTGCTCAGGGCCAGGCTGGGTGGGCCCTGGGCAGCCTGAGCTGGGGGGTGGAAGCCAGCCCCCCTGGCAGGGGCTGGGGCTGGGGGGTCCCTTCCCACCCAACCCTGCTGTGGTTCTGTGATTTCAAGAAAAAAGAAGGTGCAGGGCAAGCCGGGGCCACCCCCAAATGCTGACCCCGACCCTCACCACAGGAGCCAGGGATGGAGCCAGCAAAGCTTCACTCTGAGCACATGGGAAAGATCCCAGGGCAGCGCATGGGCCTGCACGGCTTTGGGACAGGGAATGGGTTTGCATGGAGGAACAAATCTCTTCTGCTCATCGTTCTTTTAAATCTTGCGCAAGCAACCCCTTCTTCTCCCTGCTTCCTTCCCCCAGCCCCGGCTGTCTGCTGAGGTCACCGGCCACCCCCTGTGCCAAGCTGCTGGGCTTGTACCAGCAAATCCCACATCGCTGTTCCCCTTGCCTGCTCACAAATAATCCCAGTTATCATTTCTTGGAGCTGCATTTGCCATGCCACAAGCTATTTCCACTGCAAAGAGGAAAACGGGGGGAATTTAATGCAAAGCCTGCTGTGTTTGTTTTAAAGGCTGTAAATTCTTCCCTGGGTCCCTTCCGCTCCCTCCCCTCCCTAAAAGCTCCATGGCAGCCCCTGCCCACAGCTGCAGCTGCTCGGCCCCATGCAGGGGAATGGCTCTGAAGGGTGGAGAAGTTTTCCCAAAGTTACATTTTTTCAGCCTGCCCTGGGGAGGGAAAGCAACGCCATCAGCTGGGCCGGGCCCTGAGGCCCCCACCAAGGACCTGAATGCAGAGAGCACCCTTGCAAAGAGCACTCACTAAAGGGAAATATGGGATTAATCCCAAAATCCAAGCAAGGACCATTCCCCAGCTGCAAACTCAGCCCAGCACTGGAGACTCAGTGTCCGACCAGACGGAGCTGCGTGCATCAGCGGGCACCTGGGACGTGGCACCTCTGTCAACGCCGTCCCCCATCCCCTTCGCAGGTCCCAGCCCGGGGAGATGCTGGGGAGGGCAGCAGGAAAACAAGGAATACGGTGGGGGAAATCAATAAGCATGGAAAGACCCCAGGGAAAACGAGCAGTGAGGGAGGGAGAGGTGCAGAACGGCACACTGTGCCTGCAGGCTCTGCGGGGCTCCCTGGAGGACCAGCAAACACCTTTAAATCCCATCGCCTATGGAATAAATCAGGATAAACGGCGCTCGCAGCCTCGCAGCAGCACGGGACGGCCGGCAACGAAACCTGGGCTGGGGAAGCTCAAAGCCGCCTTGTTCCTCCCACCTCGGCGGCTCCCACCGACCGCAGGGACAGAGCTGCCTCTGTCCTCGGCGTCACGCGGGCGAGGGGAGCGCGCCAGACCTGGATCCTACCCGCGGCAACGCGGCCAGGATCGGCCCCACGGGCAGCTAAGCCCTGCCGAAATCCAGCAACCCCCAAACGCCACAGAAGGAAGAGCGCACGGCTTCAAGAAAAGTCACTTATGGGGACAAGCAGAGGTTTAATGGGAATTCAGCTGTGGAGAGTTTATCTGAGATGGTCTCCAAGCAGCAGTAAACCTAAGCACTGCTCGCCTGAATGCCCCTGGTTCATTGGGATTTCTTCCCCATCGCCTCATCCTTCCCAAATTTCCCTAGTTTCCCCAGCCACACCGACACTCCTGGGCTGGACCCTCACCCAGCACCAGGCTTTCTCCAAACCCCTCTGCACCACAAAGCAACCGAAAACCCTGGGAAGGCAGCGGGGTCCCTGTCCCTGGCCATGGGGGAAACGCCACGGGGCGAGCAGAGAGCGGGGCCGGGCAGAAGCGCCTCCCACCCTGCCATTTCCAAATCTGCTTTGGATTTGCTGAGTGTACTCCCAAAAAATAGGCCAAGGGCTTATGTTTGTTATTGTTCAGGCAGAAGTAGCCAATTTCGATACATGTATTTTCTTGAATTTCTCAGTAGGGGCAAACTAATTACAGGAAGCGACAAAACCAGTTGCTTGCTTCTGTACTGGACCATCCTGGGGCAGAAAGTGTCTGAAACAGCTACTCCAGAGGTCCTCTCCCGGAGGACCATGTCTGGCGCACGGTGACCTCCGAGGAGTTACAAAACCCCAGGACCCACTTCCCTAATTGTGAAAGTTGCGAGAAAAGGGAAGTCTGCAAACACCCATTGGACCCCAGCACCTTCCCATAGGATCAACACGCCGAGGGCGGCAAGATGGGAACCGAAGGACCCTCCCCAAACCCTTCAGCCCGCCCGGGACCCCAAGAGGTGCCGCGGGGATGGGGGGCGCCGGGAGCTGCGGCCCCT
>VXAV01008675.1:119134-146161 GCA_013399715.1 Alectura lathami | reverse complement strand
CCTAATACATCTCTCCAGCCAGTGCTGCACAACCCCCAGAAGCCATGCAAAGAGATGGGAAGGATTATTGCCATTGGGAAGCCAGAGAGACGCCCAGCTTTGCATTTGTTGCCATTCCTCCCATTACACACCCAGTCACATCCAGTGCCCTCCCTGCCCGCATGTGGGTGCTCCTGCATGGGTTGGCTTTATGCAGAAAATGTTGGAAATGGGCATTTTCTCTGCCTTGTAGGGCAGCTGGGCTGCGTGCTTCTGTGTGAGGGCTGTTGTTGGAGCTGCTTGGGCACTGACGTCTGCTCACTGCCTGCTCAGGTGTTTGGGGTTAAAAAGATTAAAAAACATCAGGAACAAACAAGGGGAGCTGCTTGCCCTCTCCCTGAGGACTGGCTGGAGGCAAGCAGAAGCACCCCGAGGAGATTTAATCTCATGCAAGGTTCAGGGAAGACAGTGCTGATAATCAGGATGGCATTGCTGGCTGGAGCCGAGTGCTGGAGCAAGCCCTGAAGTGGCACTGTGCAGGGGGATGCCTGGTGAGCCAGCAGTGTTTTTTTTGGCAGCTCTTACAAAAATAAAGGAATCCGTTGTTTCCCAGCAAAGCAGGAAGGACCTTCAGAGCAGTGCCAGGACGGGCTTTGGGGATGCAAACCCTCCTGGGGGGCCCAATTAAGGACAATAACCCAGCATATGGGCTGCTGGGTTATTTTTTAAATGAACCAGTGCTTGGGAGAGCCACCCTGCTCCTGCTCCAGGGGCTGCTCACAGGGGAGAGGAGGGGATCACCTGAGGCTTGGTCCTGTCCCTAAGCCTTGGGGTGGGATGGAGACAGCTCCTAGGCTGCCACCACCTCACGTGCTGTCAGGGGGATGCAGTGGAGCTGTGAAGCCCCACAAATGGGTCCCTGCACCCAGACAAACCCCACAGCGCTTTCCCAGGAGGCAAATCCCATCAGCAGGGGGGGACACAGCAGAGCCAACAGGCCCCGGATCGAGTGGAGCATTGCTGTCTCCTGGCTTCATTCATCCCATTTCTTGGAGGCCCCCATGCTGTGTGCAGTTAGATGATAATTAGCACTTCCTAATAATTCCTCCAATGCAAGCCAACAGCTCCTCCCTTACTCTCCTCCTAATCCTGTTTAGTACCAGTTGAGTTGCTACTCACTGGAGCGGACCTGGAGGAAATGCCTTTTTCCCTCCCCCTGGGACACTTCCAAGCTGTCTGACCCTGCTGGCCCTAACAAGCTGTTGCCAGACGAGGGGACGCGGCTGCATGCAAGGGACAGCTCTGGGGAGAGCTCTTTGCACTGAGTGAGGGCCGGGAGCAATGGGCTCGTCCCAGCTTAGTCAGCACTGGGAGACTCCAGTCTGCTGCTGATTCCTGCAGCTGGAGCATCTGCCTCCTATTTGGGAAAACTAAAATAAATGCTATTTTTTGGCAAAAACAACTTATCGTATGGGAATGGTGACACTGGAGGGGCTGTGGTGGGATAGCCGCTGTGCTTGAGTGAAAGTCACCCAGCAGAAGGGATTGAAGAATATCGCCTGAGCTCAGTCTGTGCCTTGAACCCACCTTTGGCTGGAGGTCCGCTCTGTTAGGGAGCACAGGCAGATGTTGGGACTGTTCAGTGTCACGCAGACAGGGACAGAACCATCACTAACAGCTGTGGGACCCAGAAATTACGCAGCTATTCGGGATGGGCAAACAACCCACTCGATCACCCAGCAGCCCCAGGCTCTGCAGAAGGGGAGGTCGGTTTCTCAGAGGTGGTTTTGCTAATGAAGGAGGACGTTCTGGCTCTGGGAAACTACTTTGGGTAAAATGATGAGCCCTGGAGCTGTTTTGAAGGAGCCTGAGGGATTAAATAAACCCCAGATCTGAAGCTGGGGTCAGAGAGGCACCCTGCAAGCTGATCACTGAATTTGTCTCCAAAATGGGGCACGTTTGGTACTCGCCCCACCAAAGGCATTAGAGGACAGAGCTGGGGCACTTGTGGATCGTGACACCAGCCTCAGTAGCACCAGGCTGCCAGGCAGAGCCCGGAAGGACAGTCCTGCCTCAATCCTTTGAGGAGCTGCAGGTCCCAAGGGTCTGCGTCAGAGCTTGGGAGGATGCACCAGTACTGGCTCCTCTGCCCAGGGTACTGGTGTCACTGGGAGGAGGTGTCAGCTCCCAGTGGGTTCCCAGTGCTCACAGCTCTCAGCGGGATGTTCACAGAACCTTAGAACACCCTGAGTTGGCATGGATCCACAAAGACCAGTGTCCAGCCCCTGGCCCCACCCAACCCCGCACCCTGGGGCTGAGGGCGGTGTCCGAACGCTCCCTGAGCTCCGGCAGCTCGGGGCCGGGCCCACCGCCCTGGGGAGCCTGATCCATGCCCACCACCCCCCGGGGCAGACCCTTTCCCTCACACCCCCGACCCTCCCCTGACAGCTCCGGGCCGTGCCCTCGGGCCCTGTCGCTGTCCCCAGAGAGCAGAGCTCAGCGCCTGCCCCTGCGCTGCCCTGGCAGGGAGCTGCAGGCCGCCATGAGGCCTCCCCTCAGCCCCCTCTGCGCTGGGCCCAGTGCACCAAGGGCCCTCAGCCGCCCCTCACAGCCCTTGCCCTCAGCCCCTTCCCCGTCCCCGTGCCCTCCTCTGGACGCTCTCTACCAGCTTTGTGTCCTCCTGACACCGTGGGGCCCGACCCGCACCCAGGGCTCGAGGTGAGGCCGCACCAGGCAGCGCAGAGCGGGGCGATCCCTGCCCTCGCCCAGCAGCGCCGGGCCTGGTGCACCCCAGGGTGCATTTGGCCATTTTGGCTGTCAGGGCACGCTGCTGAGGGGCTGCGGTGCTGTGGGCTCTGCGTCCCCGCGCCCACCTCAGACCAGCAGCACCTGCCAGGCTCAGCCACGAGCTCAGCTTCCATCCGCACTGCCTCAGCCTCATCCTGGCCTCCGCGCAGGGCCAGCCGGGCCAAGATCAACACCCACCTGGCAAGCATGGCTGCACTGAGGTCACTGCTTAGGGAAGAAGGGAAGAGGCCGTCTCGGCGTCTGCTGGCTCCTCTCTCCCCCGCACCGGCAGCAGGGAAGGGAAGGCCACGTCGCTCCCTGCCCGCCGGGAGCAGTGCAGGCTCCGGGGGGGGGCTGCGTCTGCTCTGTGCATGGTGAGGGCATCACACCCCGCCCCGTCCCAGCAGGGAGACACAGGCTGGAAGAGCAAGAGGTGAAGGGAATGCTGCGGGGTCGCAGGGATTAGGGATAGAAAAGCACATGAACAATGGAGAAATGCAATGAGAAATGTTTGTTTTCCTTCTTTTCCTTCATCCCAGGAAGCCCTCACATTCTTCAGCACTTGGGCCAGACTCTGACGGCTGCATGCCAGAGTGGGGATGGGGTGGCAGCACCAGAACTCCTGATGGAAACACCACTAAAAACCCCATGCTCCATGCATGCCTAGTGATGAAAAGGAATTCTTCGCCTGGGACTTGCTGAGGGGCAGCAGCCACCATGCTAGGATGGGGGCTTTGACATGTGCCACAGCACGGGGCAGGGCTAGGGCTTGTTCCCAGAGCCCCTGTTTGCATCTGCCAAGGATGAGCCCAGGGGTTTGCGGCCACATTGAATGCCTGGGGCTCGGTCACACTGGGGACACGGACCACCAGACACATCCAAGACCGCTGTCAGCCCTGGCTCTGCTCAACACCCAGCTGCATGTGGAAGGATGCTGGCCAAGAACGGCCCTTTCCCTGCCTCCACGCCGGCTGGCCCCTGAGCTGCTGCATGGAGCAGATGGGGCTCTGCAAGTGGCTGGGGTCCCCAGGGGGCTCGGCTGGCTCTGGCCCCCTCCCCACAAGCAGGGTCTACCTTTGGGGGTGCTCTGCAGGGGCCTGCAGGGCTCTTCACTGCTCTCGTTTCTGCAGCCCTTAAAAGTCAGGCAAGTTAAAGCTGCAAAAAATTTATTAAAACCAGATGTGCTCACTCAAAGCTGCCACGAGGAATTTCAGGGCGCTCCAGCCCTGGGAGGGCCAGCGCCGAGGTCCCTGCCCTTCCGCTGCGGGGGCGAGACAAGGCCAGGGGCTACCCAGGGAGGAGCGCTGCCCCAAGCACACTGCTGCTGCTCCTTCCTGCCGGGGCACCTGGAGAGGGGCCACGAAGAATTCCAACCATTTACCAGAAATTCGCCTTCTAGAAAAAAACACTTTCTGCTCAGTCATGACTCAGGCACGAGTCAGCAGCACCGGGCCTCAGGGCTGGGAGGGAAGGCAGCTGGAGAGTGGCAGAGGATGGCACATCCCGTGCAGCATCTTGGGGAAGCGGGATGGAAGCTGTGCTCCTGCCCTACCCTGTGACCATTCCCAGTGGAAGCAGCACAGACTTGGGGCCACATGGGCAGCCCTGGACCCTTTATTTCCACCTCACCTCATAGCCACAGTCATAGCTCCTTCTACCTCCATCCGTTGCTGTCCCCTCTCTCCTGGAGGGATTTTGGCATCCAACCCCTTTGGTCTCCGGGGTTAGGGTGAGAGCGGGTAGATTTTCACGATTAGCAGGAGCTGGGATGAGCCAATGTTGAACAAAGCAGGTTTCCAGCCCTGGTCTCGATGCTAAGCTGAGGCAGGCCAGGAGGCAGGACATTACCACGGCCAATGCGTGCTCGCAGCGCTCGGACTGCCGGCAGCTTCGGTCAAGTGAGGACAGGGCTGAGCTGAGCACTGCATTTCACTTCCTGCGAGTGCAAACCAGAGCCAAGCACCGTGCAAATCCAGCACCACTGCCCGTGAGGCCAAGCCTCCATCCTCACCGTGCTGCTACCACCATATCCCCCTGTTTGCATCTCCAGCCCCAGCCAGACCAGCCCTGGCCATTGGGATGGGATGGTAACCTCTGCCACACCTTTTAATTTCAGCCTTTACCAGCCCATCTCAGCACCAACCAGCTGCAGAAGCAGGCTGACATCTGGCAGTTAGGAGCAGTGCAAAAGGCCGAGTCACTGTTGAAGGATGGAGGGAGAAGAAAGGCTGCAGCAAGCGATCCCACAGCAAGATCCAGGGCCAGGAGCCCGAGAGACGCACGGAGAGCGCAGCGCTGGCAGCTCCTCACCAGACAGCACGCGCCAGCGGCTTTTCCCATCCTTCGTGCCCCCCACACAGTTAACGCATGAAATGAGCGCTTTTCTCAGCCCCGGCTCCTGCTCCCCTGCCTGGCAGACAATAGGGTCCTTGTGGCCAAGACGCCTGGCCCTGGGTGTGAACGCACAAGGGGAGGCCATGCAGCGTGGTGTTTGCTTGGCCTCCTGCCCCTGGCCCTGCCCAGGGCAATCGCTGCAGGGGTGCAAAGAGGCATCTGAGTGCGGTAGATAAGTTGCCTCTGGGGTGGGTGAGAGTTCTGCTGCCACGTGCTGCTAAATCTTTCCATTGTGGACGGTGCAAGGTTTAAGGCAGGGCTGCTTCAGCACCCAGAAAATAACATTCTCCAGCAGCAAACCCCAGGGAGACGCTGGCAGCGGTAGCAAACCTCGTGGTGAGGGTTTGCCAGGTCACAAAATAAACTTGGACTGGCCTATTTGGCAGAAGGAATCTCTTTTCATAGCATGACGCCTAACCGCTAACGTCTGAGGCGAAGCATCCAGCAAGGCAGCCTCTTGGGAAGCTTCATTCCTGTCAGCACTGAATGCCTAACGCTGTGCACGTCCCAGCTCCGGGCAATGCCACGCACACACGACGGGTACCTGGCCATCCCTGCATGAATCTTGGGCATTTGCTGCTGAAATGCTGCTGCCATCTCCTGCTGTCCAACTGTGTGTCGCATCATCCGAACTGGCACTGGGGACCAAAAAAATAATCAACTGCAGCAGCACAGAGGGAGCCGAGCTGTTCTTAGTGTTGGGTTTCAGCCACGCTTTGCTGAAAGCTCACTGTAACCACGAGTGCAACGGGGGGACGCCAGGTGTGCCAGGAGCAGAGGAATCCTCGCCCACTGCTGCTTGTCCTGCAGAGCAGCCTCCTCGCCGTGCAGCGGGGATGCTGGGTGTGTGAACTGGGCTCTGTGGTTGTTCGTCCACATATAAGCTGCCAAGGTTTTTTTTTTTTTTTTTTTTTTTTTTTTTCCCCTCATTTTCTATTGTATAGTTTGAAAGCTGATGAGACTTGGCCGTAGGAAATTAAAGGAGCTGAATTTCTTGTTGCACAGCGTGGTTATTCTGGGCCCTGGTTGTGGTGCCAGCTCTCAGCACAGCCAGGGCACAGGAGGAGCTTGACACCTTTTCATCAACAGACACCAAAAACATTTCTTGGTGGCCCAAACGTATACAGCTTCTAAAGGCAGCCGCTACTCTGGGAGAAACGAAGGACAAATTCCGCTCTGACGTCTTCCCCTATTTTCCAGAACAAGATCGATGTCAGTAATTAAGACTGCGATTTTCCACAATTCTCCCTTCTGATGCAGAGATCCCACAGGTGTGAGCTGCTGAACACCACCTTCTCCATCCTCATCTTCTCCTGGCATCCCCACAAAGCTCCTGCAAACAGCTCACGCCAACACTACGAAGAGAAAAGCAGTAAGAGCCAAGCAAATCAGTTTCTTAAAACTTATTTTAATATCCATGTCTCATCTGTTGGGTAGAGCCAAAACAGTCTGGCCTGGTTTAAGTTACAAATTCTTCATACACTTTTCTTTAAGTAAATGAACAGTGTGGCAATAGGATCTGTTATTGGAAGTGAAACCCATATTAACAAGGAAGGTGTCACAGCTAGAATTCTACCAGGGTTCTTCACTGCTGTCAGCCTCAGAAAAGGCTAACGCTGTCCCTAAGCCCCTGAATGGGTGTCACACAGCAGGAATAAATGCATCTGACACAAAACTACTCACACCCACAGATAGCACACACTGTATGTCCAAGAAACAATGGGGCTGGGATACAAAAAACCCTTTTAGAATTCTCCCCGATGTGGACAGACACCAAATCACCCGTTTCAGCAAACGGGATGAAGCATCATCCCTGATTTTGCCTGACAGAGGCTGGATAGACACGTTGAATCACTGCTTGCTAAACAGTTAACTTCTGGAACAGACCAGCAGGGATTGAGAGGACTAAGAAATTATGGCTGAGTATTTAAAGATGCAGTATTTCTCTCGTTTAACACACTACAGCTTAGAGACCACCTTAATGCAGCTGCGAGTGAATACATCCAATGAAAAGCCCAAGAGTCACTACAAAAACAGTAATAAAAATCAACGCAGCAGAGTTCTGCACTTCCCAGATCAGTTGCTTGATTCCAACAAACTCCTCCATTTTTCAGTTAACCATGAATCCTTGAACAGATACAGCAAGCTTCCAGAGGATGGCTTACAGTAAGGCAGACAAGTGCAGGTTCTCTCAGAACATGCAAGACTGAGAATATTGCTTGCCACAAGAACGCTGTTCAGGTGCTGGGTGCCCCCAAACCAGCCCATGTGCTGCCAGAGCTGCGGGAATGATCCTGGAGGTGCCACACAACAGCCCACACCATGGTGGGCTGGGTATCAGGTTAGGAAGTGTGCACAGCACCATTTTTTTTTTTTGTTTGTTTTAAACAAGTCCCTGGATTGCGACAGTGCACTGCTCAGCTCTCTCCCAAGACAAACCTCGTTCTTGAACACTGCATCTTTAAATTTTTCTGGCTATGAGCTCCTGCCACATGTTAGGAACGCTCCAACCTGGCTGCCACATGTTCAAGTGCTGCGCTTTTTGGGTGTGTTTTCAGTCCTCCTTCAATGTGAGGGGAAAGGGGGCACAGTGGGGACAACAGGCTTGTGTTTCACAGGAGGCAGATTCCAGCTGAAGGCGCAAGACCCCTCCAAGCAGATTACAGAAGGGAGACAAAAATAATCAGGCTATTTGTTCCCTTCCAGAACATTATCTCCTTCCCCTCCATTTGCAATCTGGTACAGCGATGGCAGCAAGTTAGAAAAGTCAGCAAGTTTTAAAAAGAAAATTCTAATGGAGAAAGGAAGCTTTCCTGCCAAGCCACCTACAACTGAGAAGAACAAGACAAGCCTTCTTCAGCTTTGGATTTTTGTAACATGAACAAGATATGTACAGTACTGCATGAGCACAGATCACACCTGTGATCCACTGAGCTGCGCTCTGATTCTTTCCTGTTCGCTGCCTGCTTTTCCAACAGTCAACAGACATCATGCTCACAAGAGCAGAGAGCACGTCGCGAGCACGTCAGGGTGTTTTCAAAAAGAACAGCACTTCAAATAAATTAAAAAGGTGCAACCGTTGAGAGAGCTATGAAGCAGCAGCTGAAAACCTGGTGGCAGTCTGAACTGTAATCCACTCTGGCCACAGGAGATCTACGCAGGCCTGCCCCATGGGCTCCACCGCCTTCCTAAGGAGGTGAATTATTTGAAAGAGGCCACCCCAAGGCAGCAGAGAGCTGCACCATCTGCAGAACGGACACCGCCACGAACCTGCTAATACGGGTTTCACTTTGAGACCAGAAAACTGTTTTCTTCCAAAAAATTGTTATTTTTTAAAAAACTGAAATTAATTAGGGGTAAAACACTAACTCTAGTGCCATGAACAGGCAGGATCAACTTTTTTCCCCTCCAAAGGGCAAAGAGTCATATACCATCCCCAGCTGAACCTTGGTGCTTCGAGCTTTTCAGGAGATGTTACCTAAACTTTATTAAAAGAAAAAGAACAATGTTTAAATATCAACACTGGACTAGCCCAGTCTTTTTCCAAAGTCCACATTCTTCATATGAAGCACACACGGCGTCCTGGATTCCCCAAGGCTGCACGTTCAGAAGTTCACAGTACGTGGAACCATGTCTTTGTATTTTCTTGAGTTTCCCCTCCTTGTTCAGAGCAGCCACCCTTTGTGGTCATTTGCTGGACAAACCTCAAGCCATCTCCTATCCACATGGCTTGGCCTAGATGCTGAAGGTTTTCTTGATGAGAGTAGATGTTGTCATGCTCTATGGATGGAAAAAAGCAAGAGAAAAAAAAGCACCTGGTACAGGTTTCTCAAGACCCTTGCGGATTCCTTTATTTCAAAGCCGTTTCTGAAAGTCTTTTTGCGGGTTTCTCAAGCAGTTTTTGGCCTATTACTCTGTGTCAGTTTGAAGAGCTGTTATTGGATGATCCAGAGGTTGATGCAATTGCAGCTCCAGCTGGGCTGCTTGTGGATACAGATTTGCGGATGTGAGGCAGCAAGTACGGGTCACAGGCCAGCTGCTGGACATCTATCCGATCCTCCTTTCGGTAGGCCAAGCAACGTCTGATAAATGCCTGCAGACACCCCAAAGGCAAAACAAGAATTAGCAGACTGACATGAACAGGAAGCTTTCTCTGACAGACAGCTCTTCGGGAGCTGGGCCAATCTGACAACCCCAGCGCCGAAATTCCTTCCCCAGTAGCTGCACAGACAGCCCAGCTCCTATGTCAGGAGCTCGTCTTTTATCAGGAGAAAGCACAGGTAGGGAGACTCTGTACTTGGTTCAACCCTGAGGCTGACAACTACAACGTGGCAAAGCTACAGATCACTCTGCAGGAGGCAAGCATAAAACACAGACTCCTTGCTAGTTTTTGGAAAACCACGAGAAGGAACCGTCAGCATTGGCTGCTGAACGGCACAGACAGCGATCCAGCTTTCTGCTGGGTTACCTTTGCTTCTGGTGTGACTACTGGCTTTGGAGGGAACTGCACCTCGGTGGCTTTCAGAATCGTGTTCTCCTGCAGAATATCTTGTTGTGACTGGTTGTGGCCAAAGGGCTACCAAAAAAATAAAAGGTAGCTGTTAGAGGCTGATGACAGGCCTTAAAAAACCCCATAACACTACTGTTAATCATCACTTGACATCAGCGCTTTTCCGGGCAACAAGCCCATGAACTGAAGGTGCTGCAAATTCCTGCCAGATGAGCAGGACACACTGCTCCTGTTTTTGAGCTGACCAAAAGGGACACCAAGCTGGAAAATGTCTGGGGTGTTTCCAGCTCAGACAGGAAGGACCTCCATCTGCTTACAGATCTCACAGGTCAGCTTCACCGCATGCAGAAGGACCTTCATCTGTCTGAGTGGCCAGGAGATTCACCCCCTTCATCCCCCACTGGGCTGGTTCCGCTGCTTGTCTGATGGACAGCACTACACAAACACCGCGTGTTTACCAGCCCATGCTTTCACAATGCTTGGTTACCAAGGACTCGGGAACACAAGAGTTGATGGAATCCTTTTCCCGCCCCAACGACTTTTGCTGTCATAAAAGAAAGTCATATTGCCTTTTCTCAGAAAAAGCATCTCCTCCTGATCCAGACTCTTCCTTTCCAAAAGACATCCTAAAAACATCTAGAGCAGATCTTTGTGTCTGCTTTTTATTTTAAAACACTTGCAGCTTGTAAGGCCTGACAAAGACTTTGCATTCAAAGAACACTATCAAAACACAAAATAAAGCAAGAACCTCAGGTATCTGGCCCTGAACGCCACACTCCTGCTCACAGTGGTCTCACTGGAAACATGTCCAGTGGCAAGATGTTCTGAAGAATGTTGCTTCTGAAGGAAGTGCCACGTAGAGCAAAACACAGCCTAGTAGATTGTCCCCACCCCATTAACACGAGCTCCATCTTTGAACTGATGGCAAAGAGACAAAGCAGAAGCATGTTCTAGTCTGGCAAGGAGAAGAAAGCAGAAGCCAGAGCTGCCTCCAGAAGGCCTGGGGGTCACTGCCTGGAAAGGAGTTGCATGCTTTCTTACCTTCCTGCCATAGAGACACTGATAGAAGATGACTCCCACCGACCAGACATCGACCTTGTTTGAAATCTTTGGAGGCTCCTTTCCAACCACAAAACATTCTGGTGGCAAGTACCTGATTAGGAATAAGTAACAACAGGTTATAAGTAGCATCTTCAAAGACGTTCAGTCATTTTCTTTAGAAAAGAAGGAACAAGCTACTGTGATCACATGTTGGCTTGGGATTCAAAGGACCCAGTTTTGTTCCTGCGCATCTTTGGGCCAAGATCACCACTGCACACCACTGCATTTCTTGGAAACCACAATCCCAAGGACTCTGAAGACAACCATGCTCTGAGCTAGTCAGCACAGTCAATTTCCTTTCAGCAGAAGCACATAAAATAACCTCATTTTCTTTCATCTTCAAAATTGGTATTTGTTGTTAAAAGGGCTCAGCCAACAATTTCACAATAGAAACTCGCAGCCCAAATATGTATTTCTAGAAACACGGATGCCATGTCATAGTTAGGGACTCAGCCTCACTCTCCTCCCCCTTGCCTAAGTTGCTCAGTTGTGCCATTATACACTGTCAAACAGCAGCCAAGCTCCACTCTAGAGCTGGCTATCTGAGGTGTGCAGTTTTCCAACAGGCACTTTGGATAAGAGCTGGTTTACAAATGCACGAACACAATGAGAAATAAAAAGCTGCCAGCCTCAAAAGGAGCTGTGTTTGACAACTGAAAAAGTGACTTCCAGGGCCTCAAGCCTCCAGCATCTCAAGCTGTCACAGACAACAGCACACAGAGCTGACATAGATCCAAAGATGTCTGTAAAGTATTCTTGATCCTCAAGATGCCAGCGCCACAGACGATGCTTACCAGTAAGTACCAGCCCCCTGCGATGTCAGTTCCATGCCATCAACAGAGTTGTAGCTGTCATCATCCATGATTTTGGAAAGTCCAAAATCTGTGATTTTTATCTCTCCACATGCAGTACCATTGACTAGAAGAATGTTACCTAAACAGAGGAAGGAAACAGCCTTTTAGAAACGGATCTAGCAGGGAAAAGCAAGAATAAAATGACACTGAAGTCTGGCTCTCTGCACGAGAGAACAAGCATCCTACAATCATGGCATGCCACAGCAGGCTGGAGCAGGTGTTTCAGCACTCAGTGCACTGAACTTCAGAAAGAACTGAGCTCACACCAAGTGCTAGATCTGATTTACCCATCCTCAGATGACTCAGTTGCCCAATATTACTTGGAGTCTTCAGACTATGAGCCCTATTCTCCCAGTCAGCATGATGCCTTTGCTGTTTTAACCCCTCCCAAAGGTCCTGCTGGAAGGGCAGGTCAAAAAGGAGAACTAAGGAGAGAAGCAAACATACACAGTTATGACTCATTCTGTCCAGAAGTCCTGACTTGCCCCAGTCTCTCAACAGCCAGAAACTCTCTCCCTTCCTGGCTGTGCTCCCCAGTGGCTTTCTGAGCTCAAAAAGGACAATTACTGCTTAAGCAAGAGTCTTTCATAAATCCATCAAGGATCAAGAATTCAGATCATCGCTGTTTTTCTCAAAGCATACAATAAAGCAGCAGAATTGTGTGTGATGGCAGTGGATGAATCACATCTTCAAACAACTGCAGGCAGAGCTCTGCTGTAAGCTCAGACAACACAGGAACAGCCAACAGCTATGGGAAGAAATTCAGTCACTAGAACTAGTGCAACAGCACCACCTCCTGTACGGATTCCTCTTGCTGATGCAATAAACCACATCACACAGCAGTTGCACAACACTGATATGCCACCAGTAAAGGAAGTCAAACCAGAGACAACTGTCTGAAGAGGTGGCTGAATTTTGCTGGACTAGGAAAAAGCAACGTACCCCATGTCCACGACTCAAAAGAGAGGACTTCCATTTCTGCCCTTGCTAAAAGGGCTGTGCTAAAAGGAAACCTGCAACAACACTTTAAGACCACCTTCTACTTGATAGATGTCACTGAATTCAAAGGAAGACCTAAGCGAGCAGTTCTGACTGTACGTCCTGAGCTTTGCAAGCTGCCACGTGATACGAAAAACTGAACACTTCCAAGTTAGCTTCTGCCACCAGCTTTTCAGGCAGATGATTACAGAAAGAATAAGCCAGAAGAATGGGAACATAAAACACACTAGTAATTATGGGAACCTTTATGAAGCAACAATAACAGCAGCTCTCAACAGCAGAGCACAAGCAGGACGCTGAGAAACCAAACACAGACACTTGGTGGTTCAAGGGCAGAGCAAGAAGGCTACTTTTTCTGGAATGTTACTTCCTTGTTTATGTTGCAATTCTGGGAGACAATACCCTTTTCACAGAATGTTCTATGCATTTTAGCTTTTTGTTGTTACAAGCTAATTTTCCCAGGCAGGACCCTCTCCTTCTGGTGTCTGA
Organism: Alectura lathami; assembly: GCA_013399715.1. Taxonomy (NCBI): domain Eukaryota; kingdom Metazoa; phylum Chordata; class Aves; order Galliformes; family Megapodiidae; genus Alectura; species Alectura lathami. The sequence goes on along the minus strand of VXAV01008675.1, from coordinate 133,048 downwards.
CCAAAACAAACGCCCCACGTTACTTATAACCCTTTACCTTTAGTGAGCATCCTTAAGCAGTCAGCTAGCAGCACAGCATACCTGGTTTAAGGTCATAGTGTATGATGGGAGGCTTGATTTCATTTAAGTATTTTAAAGCATTCACAATCTGCATGATAATGGATCGCGCCTCCTTCTCCGACATTAACTTGTGCTGTTTCAGGTAGAAGTCCAGATCATTTCCCTCGCAGTACTCTAACACCGTACAAAACCTGAAGGCAAAACAGCAATAGTTGTAGTTAAGGCATCTGACAGAATCCAGACCGCTTTGCTGTTGTTTGTCTGTAAGTCTCAGCTATTTGATCAATATATTAAATTAAGAGTCCTCCAGCCTATTAATCTCTTTCTAAAAATAGGCCACCAGGAGCACAATCCTCAATGCTCAAGGTCAGATACGCCCCATTTAGCACTAGAAGCAGTAGTGGAAAGCTGTATTGGCTGGGGCACGTGCCCAGGCCAGAAGAGAGCAGGATTTTCTAGCAGAGCACCACATCTGACATAACAGGGTATGTGAGTTAGCACCTCTAGAAAACCTGTGCAGGCTGGATCTGCCTCAGACAGATAGCTCTGCCATACAGCCTGCAAGGCGTGGATGCACACTGGACTCTGTTGGAAGATTTTGCGAGGTCAAAAACTTTGTAGTGAATGGGTCAAACCGAGCCCAAAGACACAGCAACGCAACTTACGAGTCAGTATCCAGCGAGAAGTAGTCGTATAGCTTAACTATTCGAGGATGATCCAGTTCTTTGTGAATTCTGTACTCTCTACACGCATGTCTGAAAACAGGAAAGCCTGAGCATTAGTCATTCAAGTGACAGAATTCTAAGCTCTGCAGATAGAGCACCCAGACATACCACTCAGCAGTCCAAGTCCAAGCACATACCCATGCATGTTATTCAGAGAGCTTAAGAAAAGGCACGCAAATGAGGAGCTGCTCAGAATAGTTTTTGAGAACCACAAATCTAAGTGCCTCAGATTCCCAAATGCTGGCAGTACTACAAAATAACTAATCCTGATCAATGGTACTGCTTGCCAAAACAGGATTACCTCATAACAAACCACTATGGGATCCAAGATAGCTGAATACAACAATCAGCAAGTTCTAGAAAAATTCCAGGACGCTCAACAGTCCAATTTCCAAGCTTCTATTCCAGCTTAGCTTATGCCAGTGACTTGTTGGGGAAGTAAGGTCCTAGTTTTATCTTTGACATTCTGTCAAAAAAAGTTTGGCTGCCATTCTGCAGTGCTCACCTAACCCATGGCATTAGGAAGCAAGCATTACCAACACCTAACAGGCTTCCTGCACCTCTCTTCTAGGCTGTGACAGAAGTATATTCCTAACCACGTGTGAAAAGCTGATGTATTCCAGGAAACAAATGGAAGGCTTTCAGGGAGCACAGTGCAGGTGTGTACCTGGATGATGGGCACCCTTTTTCTGCAGGAGCACACACATTTTGCAGAGAAGCCACTTCAACGCTTTCTTTCTAGGGCACTATTGGTGCTAAAAAACCTTGTGCCATGGTGCTTATACAGAACTGGGGGCACGTGTACATGCTGAAGACATCTCCGATAGGAGTATAACTTTTACAAGTAGCAATTGGGACAGAGAGCAGATTTTGAAATGGGGTAAAACATAGGAGAAATGGCAGCCTGTTTATCGCCACTGAATAACTAAATACAGCTTGGAAACACGTCTGCCTGCTTTACAGCCTTACTTACTTGTGATAGTTTTCTTTCTTCTCATCTCTCCAGTTTTTATTTAACTGGTGTATTTTCACAGCTACATATCTCTGTTCTGTTAAATCAAATGCCTGCAGAAAGAAGAGCTGAGTATCAGTAGGAATCACAACTTCAACTTCAGGCTGCAAAAGCAGACAAGCTCTAACAAACCAATATCCCCACCCAGGAAATCAGCATTACAACACACTGAGTGAAGAGCAAAGCCACATTTTGATGTAATTAGTTTCAGTAATGAAACCAAGCAACTCTGAAAACAATTGAATATTCTGTGCTTTGATCTGACCCTTCCCTATGGGATCTAATGCTGCATTTGCTCTGACATTTTACTACCAGAGCTACAATGGGATCAGAACGGCCAAATTACCGAAATGCAGTCGCTTCATCACCCTGGAAAAGACTCTGCCATTATTCCCCAACCCACCCAACTTATTTCCTACACTAAGTTTAAAACAAAATAAAAATCATGCAGAAGATTTTTTACTACTTTGTTTCACACTGCTAGCTCAGCTCTCCACCTTGGAGCAAAATGTTTCAGCTTATTTAGAAGCCAGAGAATTTAACAACTGAACTGTGTAATTCTTGTGCCATGTGTCCAGTATATTGCTATTTATGCAGCCTTTGAAGAATAGATCACTGGAACTGTGCTCTTGGAGAAATGAGGTAGTCTATTGCCTTGTCTGTGAGTAGAAACATCTAATAATTTACAGGATGGGGCAAAAGCCTACTGTAAGCAAACAAGGATAATCTGTATCCAGCTCAAAAGCTGTACACTAAACTCCTAACTTAATAGATCGGCCAAGACCCTGGAGAAGAGAACTAAACATTTCTTTGTTTCAGTAATGTAATTATAACCCTTATGCACGGTCAGGTATGAAGCATTCATACCCTCCTGCTTTCACCTTTCACCTGGGGAGCTCAGGATTTCTACTGAGTCATCAGAGACTGCAAAGAGAAACCCAGAGTACCTGGAAGCACATCACTCCGCCTCTTCGCTTCCTGAGCGCTCTTGCCCCCCTGGCTGCGATACCGGTTGTTACACAGCATCACAACAACAAATCACCATGATGCTTCCAATATTTGCATTGGCATAGCAATGTTCATTCTACCCAAATGCAACATGAATGAAAGACTACTGGGCACAAATTGGGAATATTTAGAACCGGAGAGGCTCTAAGTGTAATCATCAAATAGCAAGAACCTCCAACGCATCCTAGGTCTTGGCCATGCAAGAGTGCTGTCACACAAGCAATCCCCAGTTCCACAGACTACACACACACACAGTCTGCTACTTCAGAGCGTAAAATGAAGACGAGAAAGAAGCCTCCTGCCCCCAAGAAATGAAGGCTCTGCTCTTATTATTGGAGCTATTTTCTCTTTTATTTACAGCAAAGCTCAGACTTGCTATGCCATACTCAATAAAACTTGGCCACTTCAGGTATTTGTGTGCAGCACTTGAAGAAAAATTGTTTGTTTCTCTGTCCTGACAGAACTTGCAGGCTTAGTGCAATGTTTTTCTTGAAACACACATTTGAAGGAAATCTGACCTCTGAGGACAAGAGCAGAACCTAAAAATGTCAAGCCTGCTGTCTAATACAAGCCAGATGTAATGTGTTTTGTTCTCCTTCCCTCCACAGCCACACACACCACTGTGAAGATGAGCATCAGGTTCTGTTCATTGCAATATTTCGTGGCAAGTTCAGATGACAGACTGGCACCTCAGATTTACCTTATATACTTCACTGAAGCCGCCTCTACCCAGAAGATGTAGCAACAAATATCTATCATTTAGCGTTGGATGGTCTTTAAATCTGGCAGGGAAGACACAGTTTAAGAATATTTACAGTAACAATGCAATCTTCTGCACAGTAAATTACAGCTGTCATACAGCTTAAAAACAACATTTTTTTATTAAGACTAAAAATATTAAAACTGTAATGACTGGCAGATTTGACACTTGGATCATTTTGTACAGATAAAAGATTATGTAATGATACTCTGACACACTCAGAAGCCTTTGCCTTACATTAACTCCCAGTTACATCACTGCCCTGCCTCCCAGACAAGGGACATATTAAGGTGAAACGCCAATTAGGGAAAGATACAGTGTTTGCCATTACAAAGGGGACAAATCAAAATTTGCCATTCACTCTTGTTTATGATTCTTACTGTGAATTATCTTCATTGTGTATCCTTTTCAATTCCCTGATATGTAGATTTCTAACCCTCTCTAGCCGTTCCAGCTCTGCCTGGATCTCTGCTTCCTCCTGTGCAAGGAAAAACGAAAAGAAAAACACAACATTTTTTCAGATACTGCGGTTACCATTTCTGCTCGATTTGTGGAAACACAAACCTAACTCCACTTGCAAAGAAGTTATTGGCAAATGACTTGTTTGGGAGATTAAAAAGCTGCTCACAGTCAACTTAGAGAGTCAGGTGGAAGGTGAAAGGAAAGAAAACCAGTTGGGCAGTTCTGTTTAAAACTGCACATGGACATGAGTAGACGTATCTTTACCTCTTCTTGGTTTTAAGGTTTTATGTAATTAACAGGTACTCCACCTGGGATCTTGTAACAAAGGACCCCATGAAACATCTGTGCATTAACAGAGCAAAAACTCTCTCCTCCTCTCTGAGTTCTGTAAGCTAGCTTTGCGACAAATCTTTTCAGATTGCCAGATTGCATCTTCAAAAAGTGAGATGTGACATTTTATGAAAGACACACTATAAATATAGAGGCTGCTATCTATATAATTACACGCTGGAGCCCAGCATAACAAAAGTAACTGAGATTTTTCTGAAGAAAGCACAGACTTTGGAGTTTGGAAAGCCATAAAAAGAAATGTTTGAAGGATGCAGGATGATGTGGCCTGCTCGATACTTTGGCTCACACATTGCATGTGCACGGTTCTAACCTAACTTTAAAGGAGATTTCCAGTACTAGATTCCATCTCTTGTAGACTGCTACTCTGAGAACTATCACAGCACATAAATGTTACAATAAACCTCCAACACATTTGAGGGTCATATGTTCTCTGCCCAAGAAATGTAAAAGCCACCTAAAGCAGTAATGGAAGTCACAGTCAAAAACCTCTGTTGTAAGCCATCATTAGAAGGGACAGCATGCTTCAGTTAAAGGTAAGGCAGGTAAAGATGGGTGTACACAGGTAAAAGCCCTGACGCCCAGCTGACCACACAAACAGCCTGAGTTAAGAAGCAGGAGCATCTCTTAAAGCACGCACATCTGTGGCCAACAGGTCAAATCAGAAACTGCAGAACATATTAGGGTAGGTTTAATGGACTCTTTAGTACCCAGTTCCTTGTTTCTCTTTACTTCTTCAACACCAGGCTAACAGCCACCACCTCGCCCTGCAAACAGGGAACCCTCCCCTCAGAGCTACTCAGTTTTAACTGAGGCTGTTCTCTGCATCATAGGACAGGGGTGACTGATAAGCCAACGTGACCTGAAAGAACTTTCAGCTGCTTCTCAAATAGTTTTTCTCTGGATCACAGAGATTTTACGGTTCTTAAAGACTGCTTTGTTCCAAGAGTCTAGAAACCAAGGAATGCAAGTGCTGAGGGGCTCTGCCTCGTGTAGGAACACGCTACAAATGGCTTCATCTCTGTGCAGTACCTCTGGTCCTGCCCCTTCTCCCGTGAAGGAAGGAGCCATGTGAAAGTTTTGATATGCATTTGTAGAGCTGGAAGGTCCGGTGCCCTCAAATACAAGGCTAGAATCCACATCACTGAGGACAAGGTTGCAAACCTCAATTAAAACATGTGCCTTGAGCAGTATTATTTGGTACATATGACTCAAGGGACATAGTTACCCATTTGTCTTGTGACTCTGCTCCTTCCCTTCTCAACTTGTTCTATTTTTAGGCACAAAGAATGAGCCAGTTTCCAAAACTGGAGAAGGATAAGCACAGCTCCAGACAATGCCACGATCCGAGAACATTACTTCATTTTCCATTAAGGTCCATTTCCAAATGGATTCCTCTGTTCCAGGGTGGCACGCTACATGTCAGCGCAGAGAGACCTGCAATTGATCCACTCCAGCAATGCGGAAGCTGTAGGGCAAGTATGCCTCCAGCACACTCCTGCCCATATCACGTATCTTTACTCGCTGGACAATAAAACACAATGGGCAGAGTGCCAGCGCATTCCATGTGTGCTTTAACTTCCCCTCACCTCTGAAAATAATGAGGGGTACAGCAGCGTTAATGAGGCCTTGCATTCAGCTTAAGTGTCCATGTTACAGGGAAAAAAACAAGTGCAGAGCTCGGCCATCACTTGAGAATAGAAGAGGACTAGCAGCATTTGCAAGTTTCCTGTTTCACACAGCAAAGGAAACTCTTTGGCCTTAGTAGAGATCACAGCTAGTCAGGAAAATGGCAAAAGACTTTTTTTTTTTTTTTTTTACTTCATCTGCTAAGTGTCCTAGAAGCTTCATTTATACATTTTTGCCATCACCTTAAAGGTAACCAACAGCTTATTTAAGTATAAATCCACTTGCAGGTGTAGCTCCTGCTGAAGCCAATGTATTCGAAACCAAATATGCATTACTACTACCTAAACACTACTGTTAATCAAAAGCCCAAGAGACTTTAAAGGTCTGTTACTGATAGTGAAAGCCACTGTTGCCTGCAATTTTTGTTGTGTTCCCGTAATTTCCTTCCCCTGCTCCCTTCCACCCTGGGCACACACAGAGCCCAGCACTGGGCAGGCCTCACTGACAGAGTAAGATGCACTGAAAGGGTGAAACTTCCTGCAATGAAATCATAACTGTGAGATAAAATGTATTTACTGAAGAATAATACTGCCTTGGAAAACACGATTACAAAACCCTGAACATCCTTTGCAAGTAATAAAAACCTCTTATCAAACAAGTGGTAGCAATGTCTGCAGAGAAATGCTACTGTTTGCAGAACATCGAGTCAAAAACCTAAAAAGCCTTTTCAGCAGTTATTTCTTACCTTTTTCAGATGACCTAGTCGGAGTTTGAAGATTTCTTCCTGTTCATGGTACTCTGCTAACGTTAATCTGCACAGAAGAGAGAGACCCAGTGTGTTACGTTTCAATGCATGTGCCAAAGTGTGCAGCTCATGGCATACACCTTCTCCTATGGAAGCAACAACTGCACACACTGTGTCAACTTCCAGCTATATTATTTTTTTTAATTATTATTTTTTAGGTGAACTCTGCAATCAATCAATCAAAAAAGACCTTGATAAAGCACATACCAATTTCAAATTTAAGTCTGTAATGACGCTTATTTAGGATAGTGACAGGACTGTCACACTACACCTGGCTACAGTGACATTGTAACAGAGCAATGAATGGAGATTCTGAGTCCCCCCCCCGCGTTTTAGGCTGTGAAGTGTCTTCCAGCGAAATCCTGTGAAGTTTACTTAATCTCCTCACATCTTTGACCCTGCAAGTAGTTGGCATAGACAACAGGATGGGAAACAATCCCCCGATCTACTGATGGTAAATGATAGGTGGTAAAAAAAAAAAAAAAAAAAAAAAAATCCACATCAACTGCATCTCTTTGTAAACAGGGGAACACAAGAGCATAAATACCCTTTCTGAAACTAAAGCAAGTTCAAACCACGTCCTAGGAAGATTCCTGTTGCAGCAGTACCCAGCACAAAGGGTCGCATGCGAGTTCCCCACAGCACCACTGTCACTCCCAGTTTGAGGAGGGAACAGAGCCCTCTGCCTGCAGGGCCGTGGCCCCTTGGCTCACACTGCACAGCCACGGAGAGAATGTTGTACTCAGTTGGTTCAGTGCTCATCTTGAAACATTCCTACTTCTTTCCACTACTCATAAAGCAGAGGGTCTGAAACAACTCCTAAAGCAGTTGTTAGCAGACGAATTTAATACAAAACTCACAAAGTTCCCTTTGAAAGGATCTCAGCCATAAGGAACTGCTTACTACAAATTAAAGATGCATACAAAAACCACCTGGTACCATAAACGTTTATGTGATGTCTCATTTCATATAAAAGTGTGCTATACCACAAGAAAAATACGACAGTCTGACTTTATATCAGATTTCCCTAATCTAAAAGGCCTTCCCAAATGTTTAGGCCTTTGGTTAATAAATCAGGAACCAGCTTTCCACATGCTCTTGTGCACAAGAGAAATACAGAGCTAAACACCAACAGTCTACTCATTAAGCAAGAGATGTAATGAGTACCAGGCTGACATTGCCCAAAATAGCTACGTTTGCAGCAAGCCTTACAAAAATCAAGAGGGCTCAAAGACAAACACTGCCTTGTTTCACAGAAACATAGCCTGAAATACACTACTTCTAGTGCTGCTGAAGACTCTAAGGTTGTCCAAGCTGTTCAACAAACCTCAGAAAGATTAATCCAGGAGATTAACATCTATGAATGAAAATCTTTTCCTCATTCACAGGCTAGACACTATTTTCAGGGGAGGGTTATGTCTAAATCTGCATCATGGAACCTTCCTCTTCTAAGATGCAGATGAAATTAAGAGGAAACAAAAATCACACGAAAGATTTTGGCCATCCACTTCCAAATACCCATGCAATTTACTTCTCCAAATTCCAACACTGCCACAAAAAAGCACAGCCTTAGAAGCATATTTAGTTGTTTTTAAGCACATTTGGCCAGAGTGAGGGGTAAAGCTCTCACCTCAAGCTACGCACTTGCAGAAAGCATGTGCTGCACCCCAACACAATACACCTGATCACTGTCAGCATCCTACCTGGGGTTACCGCGTAGCCTAGTGAGAGCATTTTGAGCACCACAGTGCAGCCACTCTGCTGTGACTGAAAAAGGCAGTGGGAGTTTTTGCTTCACATGCACTTTTGAAGTGTAGAGTGCAAGAATACAAATGGCATCGGGAACTCTGAAGTCAGGCCATACCCAGGAGATTTAATAGTGCGAAAATGAAAGTGTCATTGGGAATTACAGTATTCAGCAATGAAATGAAGACTGAAAAGGAGACTTGTAGAAGCTACGGGACAGTACTGACTGCCCAGAGAGAGAAGGAAAAAAAGAAAAAAAAAGGAAAACTAGGCTACGCAGCTTACCAGCACGTTGAGAGTCAGTTTTATTTACAGTAAAGTTACTTCATGTGAGCTCCGACAAGAAACTAGCTGGTCAGAGTTTGGCTTAAATTTCTACTTCATAAAAAATTCTAAAAGAGAAAATGTCTGAAATCTCTTGTGAGACAAGCACCAGGACTCTCACAGTACCAGCAACTTCAAAAAGAGCAGAAAGTCTTCTGTAAGAAGAAAGAGTAGTACTCTAACAATGTTCCCACCCAGTTCAAGTACCTGGGAAGGACTGCTTTTGAGGTACAGTTCAATGCTTAATGCACTGTCTTTACAGAGCATTATTCCTCAGTATACCAAATCAATTGTTCGAAAAGCCTCACCAGAAGGTACACGGAAATAAAAGCTTCTGTACACTTTTTTTCTTTTTTAAAGCAACACATGTTGTACAGTGATACCAAAATTAATGGCGAAGTCTTAGGAAAAACCATCACGTTTTCAACACTCTCGTTGCATCAAGTTTGAAAACTTACTGCATTCAAAAGAAGTTAAGCTCACAGAAACTCTGGACTCAGCAATGATCCCAGTTTTACTCCAATGAAAACTATTTAGAACTGCAGCCAGATGTTTCTGAATGCCAGGCTAATTCCACACTATTCATTTGTGCATGTACTGAAGCCTAGAGGCAAGGGCAAGATTCCATTTCCCAGCAGATATTTCGTGCTCTAATCAAAGCATGCAGCTTTGCAATGCACAAAGAAGGCCACAGAACGTACGTTTCATTTTCTGCTCCATTGGTCTTGTTCTTGCGCTGCTTCTGCTCGTTGCTTGCTGGAGGGGTCTGTCCCATTGCAGGTGGCTTCCGTTTCGCTAACATTTTTCGTTGTCTTTCTATTTCTTCCCGCTGGGAATTTATCCTTTCCTGTTGCCTGAAAAGACAAGAGTGGAATTAACATGAAGCAGATAACAAAAGGGCTGTACTCAGTTGTCTTCAGCATCTGCTTCGAACAGACCTGAGCAGTGAATCCAATCAGTTGGACTCTTAAGATTAGCAACAAAATACTCTTGTACAGAAAAGGGGGATGTGCCAAACATTATGACTCAGATTTTTGTCAAGTATTTTCTACATAGAAGTGGATTCTTTTCCTGGCCCACAGAAACCTTTCAGTAAGTGAAAGGTTTTATTCATGCAGAGGATATCCAAAAACAAGGAGCTGCTAACCTCACGGAAAACCCAGGGATCCATGGTTAGTCGCTAAGTTTCCGCACACTTTTTTCCTAGAAGGCTCTGTTCTAAACCTCAGACTTTCCTGTTCAAAAATTTCCTGAAGTCTGGCACTGTCTGAGAAAGTATCCCTATACTTTAAGGTTAAACTATCCCTAGTTCTCTGAAATGTAACTAACACCACTCCCGATTTCACTGTGATAATAGTCTGTCTGTCTCAGAGGAGAGACCATCTTAAAGCTGCCTAGTTATTTTATAGCAATAAAAGCACTTGTGGAATTACAAGTCTAAGCAGCTTGAGAATTTACATACTTAATTCACATTTTAAAATAGACTGAGATTGCTGGTAAAGATTCCAGAAGTATTTCTTCCATGTCTCTCAGCACAAACTAAGGAGGAATTATAAAGCTGTCAATCTGCATCTAGCAAGACCTGCACCTCCCTACCAGACTACAGAAAAGTGAGATGATTTTAAAGGATCCTGCACAGCTCTCTCTGTGCAATTGATTTGCCAAGTCCTACTTAAAGGTCTAGGCCAGGTGGGAATTCACTGGATATTTCCATTAACATCCTGCATAACAGGGTCTCTGATCTTCGTTTCAAGGTTTCTGCAGCTCCTTTGATCACTGTTACCAGGAGGCAAAAAAAAAAGTTAAACAGCATGGATTTTCTCTTTTAAGCTTTTTCACCTTCTAACTTTAAAGAAAAAAAAAAAAAGAGGGAGCTAAGTAGCCTTCCTGGAGCAATATACGCAGATATGGAAATCAAACTGATTGACCCAGGATGCATGTGAGAATTTGGTCTAGCCCTTCCTCCACCCTCTGCACTGAACAGCCAGGCAGGTGCACTGAGAACACCTAACAGGGCAGCCTACTTCTTCCCAATCCAGAGGACAACTCAAACAATTTGATTCCAGTTTTATGTCTCTGGAGTTAAGTGGAAGTGCTATTTCTCACTCTGATAACAAAAGATTCCCCACTGTCGGTAGCTGAGTCCCCATCTGATCCTTGCATGCATGTCACACCATTCTCACATTTACACATGCAAGACATCACACAGAACTGCTCAGCTTTTCCTTCTCTGCCTCTGAAGGTAAAGATAACTGTCCTCACTTGATGAGGTTCTGGAAGGCATAGCCATCCGTCCACTGCTCGGTAAAAGACGCCCCGTGCCGCACCGTAGTGAAGTGACCTAGCCTCAGTCTGTCCTGCATGCTCTTATCTCTGCACGCCATCTTCTCCTGTTTTGACTGAAAACAAAACAGAACACGTGTTAAAATAAAACCCATGAATTAGCAGCTAGGAGTTTCACAGTGTCTGAAGTCACCTGCAACCCTTATCACCTTTCACACCATTCCAGTACTGCTTATTTGAAACCCAGCTGAACATCATTGGTAAAATTATGGATGGTGCTTCTACGGTCTGACAGGTATTCATCTGATAGCTTCTTTTCTGACATTTCAGCCTCATCTTTCCTTCCCCATTACTGCTTGGGCGGCTCACTCATTCCACCATCAGCTGAAACTCAATCTAGCAGTAGGATTAAAACTATCCCTTTGTATCAGTAGCTTAGTGGGACCACAGACATGTCTCTGATTAGGCCCTTATTCACTCAAACAGGAGGTGAAGGAAGAAAACACACCCTGAATCACTGTTAAGACTAAAGATACAGTGATAAGCCAGCTCAGTCGTAGACAAGCACCACTCCCAGAAGTGACGGTCTCAGTTAGGACACCAATACACTCAAAAACTGGTGGTGGTGTCTGTCACAGAGTATTTCCAGTAAGTGAAAGGAAATTTCAAACGCCTGAGAAGAGAGCAGCAAAGCTTCAGTCAATTAAGATTAACAATGAACCAGCAAAGCTCCCCACTGGAGCTACACACTGCTTATCTGAACACCAGGTCTACACAACACAGCCTGGGGTTGCAAATCCTCACAGAAAAGGAAGTCCCGTTCAGCCAAGAACAATCACCTCTGTGACAAAAGCAAGTCAAAACAGACTGCCTGTACTGGCCAGCACCCTGGCATTTGTGCCCATCCACTGCCCACAAACAATGGACGTAATTGGCCAACAGGTGAAAGAGCAATCAGAACCCCACATTGCTTAACCAAAAGGAAATCTGAAAATCTCTCAGCACTGAGGCAAGCTGAACGCTGGTAAACAACAGCTTGGCACTTTTCTCAGTGTCTTTATCGTGTTGTTTTGAGCGCCATAGAAAGCAACTATCTCCAGCTTTGCCATTTGAGATAAAGTTTTAAATCACTTGCCCGTGTCACACAGCGTATCAGGCAATTTTCCCTTCACAATGGGATCCTGCTCCTGTATTGCAAGCGCTGGACAATGGTGCTTTTCAGGTACACAAGTTTCAAACCAAGTAACACCTGGTGCAATTAGAGCTCAGACAATTTCACTTAAACAAGAGATATCTTCCTGAGACTGTGAGAAGTAACCAAACCAAAACATTCTGAATACTTTTAGTCTTCAGATTACACTCCTATTTGGAGAGAAATAATTCAAAAGACAACTGTAATTTTTGTCTTATCACTAGAGCAATAGGAACAGGTTTTCACTGCCCCAAAAAAAGATAGAGAAGCTTTCAAGCATATGACCTGTGGCTGCAGAGTCTGCTGCTCACCTTTTCTATAAGGAGCTTCTTGCTCATCGTTACACATCGATTCAACCGCTCCTTGTACTTCTCCAGCATCTTCTGTTGCTCATCTATCTGCCGTCTCAAATCGCAGTTGGCCTAAAGGTGAACAGAGAAGACAGTCTTTGACTTGAAGTCACTCTGTGAGAGCCAAGCTAAGCATCACCTAGAAAGAAATTTCTCCAGCTAGCTCTGGACATCATATTAAAGAAAGCAAAGCAGCAGGATAAGAGAGAAAAATAAAAAATACAAAATAAAGACTAGGTTCCTCTTATCTCAACATCCAAGCAAAGCCCTTCAATTTTTAACCCATTCAAATCGTAATACCCTCTGGAACAGAGAAGTGTAATCATAATTTAACACATGAGGAACTAAGGCACAAAGAGACTAAGCACAAAGACTTTTATTTTTTAAAGCTATTAAGACCTTGCCACAGCTACCAAGGCTGAAAATAGCTTAGTCATCCCTGGACTATCCTCCCTCTTCAGCCACAATACTGGTAGAGTAAAAGGATGGGATAACTCCCTCTGCACTTTCAATTAAATTCTTGTTCCAGTTACTGTCCATCAGCCCTGCTACACAGACTTCTCCCAGCAACAGCCGCTGGTTTTCTTGGTTATCGTTTTTGTTTTGTTATTATTAATACTGCCACAGCGCACAGCAGTATTTTAGATGCAACTGTTCTCACTGATCAAGAATTACATTTGACCATCCCACTTCCAAACAATAGTTTGGCTTCTGATTAAACAGCGGATGGTAAAAATCTATTTCCTGCTTCATGGACTGCTCTCCACAAATTCACACTGTGCATGTCTCTAACAGCAGGTCTCAGCTCTTTTAGGAATTGAGACCAGACACACACAAACACACAGAGCCTCCACTCTTCTCCCTTCAGTGTGCTAACCCTTCTCAACGCTTCACAAGAGATGCCTCTCCAGTTGATGAAAGCTAGACCAATTAGAATTCCTCTATTAAGAAAAATACCTTTAGTCAAGGATCTTACCTTTTACTAAAGAATACTAATGAGCCAGAGAAGCTTTATTCCCCAGGTCTGACCAAAAAACGTTCTCTGTCTCTATTCGTGTCACAGACTCATAAATCAACATTTGGGAATTAACCTTCTCTGTCTACTGAGAAGCTGCAGAACATGCTACTAAGCAAGAGGCAGAGTCAGCACCCCAGTATTTAGAAGAGGGGAATAATTCTGAAGAGAAACACCTTAGGTTAGCTAACAAAA
>VXAV01008675.1:94376-115610 GCA_013399715.1 Alectura lathami | reverse complement strand
ACTCCAATTCATCGGTGGAGAAGAAAAGGGGAAGAAGTAGTCAGTATGCACACAAAAATAGCATCTAGAAAAATAAGTCAGCCCAAGGGAATCTTGCTCCCTGGCTGCAAACACAGATCTCACATTTACAGCGAGTAAGCCACTATCCTGGTTCTGAGAGGAGTTAGCAGAGACTTACCTGCCAAGCTGTTAATAACTGTTCTCCAAATTTCAGCCTTGCATGGAAGCTAACACCATGACGTAAGAGTCAGACTTGGCAGACTGAACTCTGTTACTTCTCTACATATGCCCAGTATGGGAAAGATCAAAATGAACATCTGCCAGNGTTACATCCATTTGTCAAATGCACACACATGCTTGCACTGTGTCAGAGGAAGCCATGCTTTGGGATGTATGCTCTTACATTCACAGTGATTTATTTCATCACAACTCACCTTGCCTCAGAGAACTTGGGGGCCCTTGCACTAACTGAAAAGGCTAAGGAAATCATGCTTATGCTTGCTGGCTTTTGGCATTGCCAGAAGAGATTCAAGCTGGAAATCACTGAATATTTTGTTTTCCCCATCCATCAACTACAAACAGCTTGAGAAGAGAAAAATGAAAACATGTATGTATCCACATCACACAAGGCAAGCATCTTCATGGATTTTTTTTGCCTTAAGCATATACTACATCTAGATCTTTGGAAAATACAAGGAAGCTGAGCACTGGCACAAAGCATGCTCAGATAGCTAATGTATTGCCCTTTTCAAGGAAGATGAATGCTGTGGGCGTGCTGAACACATGAGATAATAAAACCATCTTGCTCACTACAGCTGAGACCACTGTTTTAAGTAGTGGTGCTGGGACAAGAAAGACTGAAAAGTCGCTCTAGCAGGTACTTGAGCCATGGCACCACTCTATGACAAGCATCAGCAAGAAACAGACTTCTTCACAGACCAGCATTTTAACAATACAGACAACAGATTTGACCCCAGTGACACGACAGATCTCAGAGACTTCAGCTAGTAAGTATCCCCACAATAATTCATGCACAAAGAACTTGTACCACCTGCTGGGGAAATGGAGAATGAACTTCCCCCAGCAGTAAAACTGACACAGACTGATATGCGAAAATGATTGACGCAGAACTGATTGTTTAGAAATCACTCGAGGGAAGGGTCAGTCACAGAGCTATCAGAGATGAAAATCAAAAGAAGATTAAGAGCAGGCTTGCAGAAGAAATGAGCAAGATGCATTGTAGATAAAGCTGAATGTCCTCACACGCAATAGAGGAAGATGACACAGCTAAAAGTAAATCTTGCCTTAAAGCCACAAGAATCTGAACAGATTATAAAAGGTACCCAAAGACAGTGGCACAGACAAAACAGCTATTCCTCTTCTTGACTCCAGCTCACTGAAATTTCTGAGAAGCACCTTCAAGAAGGCATCAGGTTCCATCTTCACAGGGCAAGCCACACTATGGGTGTACTTTTAACAACTGCAGCAGACAGAACTTGCAGCTAGGCTGTGGATATTTGTACTGTAATCAGTGTGGATGCACACAGGATTGCACAGTGCCTGAACAGATGTATCCGTAACTATAATTCAGGTTTACTTTGTCTTCACTTCTAATGAAGAGGAAGAACACTCACAGGATACAACACAACTGAAATGGACAAGGCAAGACAGAGCTATTCCTCCCCTGGGCACATTCTCACGCAGCAGAAGAACTGCCCACAATACTGACACAGAAAAGCCTCAATAACAGATCAGACAAACTCCAGGAGCAGCAACTGAGAAGTATCCTTCACAGGATAAAGAACAAAGTTCAGTGTGATTCACCTTTAACCAGTACAGTTACAGACGGAGTTGGTACCACCAGGTTTTTTCACTGGAAACATTATGTCTGCTGCAGGTGGTATGGAAGACAAGCTGCATCAAGATTAAATCTCATATCCAAGAGATGTATCATCTAGTAAGCTATACCTGTGACTGTTTGTGCTGGATGGAAATCTGTTTTTGGGAAGTGCAGGAATGCTCAGTGTTCCCTGATCCAGTAGAAGATGGGCTGCCTTGCTGGGCCTGCAAAAGAAAGTCAGTGTATGGTTATACGCTCCTTGACAGGACTGCGAGTGCCCATGCAGATACACTCAGCTTTACACAGGAGGTGTAGTCTGGCCTGGGTACCATACTTCTATGTACAGGTCTAAGAATGCTCTAGAGACTTAGTTCATTAAAACAAAAGAGAATCAGCTCCTCTCAAGAAGTCTGGCCCAACTTGCTGAAGGACAAGGCTTTTAAAAACCTAGGCCAAAACTTTCACTTCTAAAAGCAAGACTATACTCCATTTTTTTCGGTTTTTGAATTTGAGTAACCACTCATACCGTTGTTTTGATCTACATTAACTCAACACTCATCTCATTTTACCGAACAAGCAAAGCCTGGGACCTAGAACTCTCACAAGGCAGACAAACTTACCAGAAGATGGTAGGCTTGGTCATCAATAAACCACGCTGCACTTGAGCTGCTTCAAATGCCCCATCCCTTACCTAGAACCATCCCCTGGCATTCAAGTCCTTTCAGAGCTGCTCACCGAGACAAAAGTAAAACAGAGGCCACCTCCCCTCTGCGCCAGCTGCTCATTCTCTAGCCGCTGTTTCGCCAGCATCACCGACATCAGCGTTGGCAGAGCAGAGTGATCCTCCTGTGGTTCCTTTGCTGTGCTGCCGTCTACCCCATACAGCGGCTGCTCCACTCGCCGCTGTAACACAGTCAAAAAAAATACAGTGAACTTTTTTCCTTTTTTTTTTTTTTAAAAAAAAAATTCTAATTTTAAGAAGTGATTCTCTGACTCTGCCAAAACTGTTGTCAGTGAAGCAGCTGCTTAGGAATGGGCAGGTAGCATGGTGAGGATCTGATCATTCAAACAGGATTCCTGGAGTGTTTGTTGCAATGTCAAACACCAAAAAGTTCATGAAGTTAGTAATTAAAAAAAAAAAAGAACACACGGGACAAATTCCTTGTCAGTTAATACACACCCTTCCTTTGTGAATACCTTTATTTTTGGAGCCAGTGGGGCAAAATATGTTGGAGATGCAAAAATCTTAGTACATTGCAACTTTGGGCAATGCATTTGAAGTTACAACACTTTGTTAAGGACTCATTTTAACACAGCCATTTGCCACAACAAGTTGGTTACTTCAGTGAAATCATAACTGCTACATGTCAGCAAACAAACCACGTCCAGGATCCAGACACCACGGCAGCCTCATCTCTGTCCTTAAAGCAGGGATCAACCTCTTGCATGACATGTAAAATACTAACATATTTCTAGAAGCCTCTAAGAAATGCACAGCATCTGTAAGGACCAGCTCCTTTCTCCTACAGTGGACTCGTTTTCCAGCGGTGATGCAGGAATTGGGTTCAGTAAGAACAAGAATTATCTGAGCTGCACTGATTGCAGTACTCAGAATCTTGTTGCCCTCACTTCAAAAGCCAGCCCAGGACTGCTAAAACTGGGCAGCCTGGGTAATACTCATCTAAGTCCTTCCAGGCTGTAACTCCAGGCCAGGCATGTTCCACAGAGAAAGCAAGCAGTCAGGTCACGCTCTAGTTTCTCTTAAAACCTAAATTGCAACCCGCAGCATCTTCTCTAGCTAACATTACAAACGTGGAGAAGGCACTTTCTTTCCCCAACAGAACGCTTGCCTGTGAGAGCGACCCTGCAAGAGTCTGAAGACCTGCACACCGTTCTTCTGATCAAAGGAGAAGCAAGGCAATTCAAAGCAGCAGAGAGACTTGAAGACAAGAAGTAACAACCTGATGCCATTACAATTCCTCCCCAAGTTCTGATTGTGGAAAATTTCCAGCCCAGCACACATTAACTCACGGGTTTGGAGGAGGTTTGTCTCCCTGCGAAAGACATTTTAACACTCCGCTCTCTTCCTAGACCATACTGACATCTGCAACGGATGGATAGTCCATCTTCACCAGTTTTCAATCATCCCCCCCATTTTCTGGGCTTAGCTCAAACCGTTGGTAATAACTTTGTAAGAGGAGGATAGGCCTTGCAAATGCACATAGTAGTTTGTTACGCATATGCAAACATTGCAAGTTTAGCTGCAAGAGTAAAGAACAGAAGATAAGAAACAAAGAGCACCTGCACAAGGAGAGAGACAAACTGACCTAGCTCACACTGACTCTACCAATCTTCACCACGTGAGAAATGTTCTGTTCAAACTTTTACCTACTCAAAATACACAAGTGGAAAAGAAGGAAAGCAAAGGAAGAATCAGCCGGTCCCATAATAAACATCTCATATCTCATCTGCTGGAATAAAGAACTGTCCCTGGGATATCATTCATCTGTGGTGTTCAGAGATGTTCTTTCTTTCATTAACTTCTCTTTAAGGAGGAGTATTAGTGAATTCATAAGACAAGGATGATCAATTATTTAGATATCTTTTATTTTTATAGACATCAAAACCATCCAGAAGCACATCTGAAACTCTCCCTTAAAGCCACATTACAAAGCTTCAATCTCTATTTAAACAGACTGAATTCTGAGCAGAGCACTCTGTGCTGGGATTTAGTTCAGTACACATTCATAAACCATGCAAAGGTCTCTGCAGAACAATGTAATCAGTGAAGCCTTTGCTTTTGGTTTTCAGGACACTAACCTTTCCCATAAACACTCAGTACTTCTGCAACACTCTGCAAATGCTGAAACATTTTGAAGAGGGGTACTGGCAATGTTCAAAACTAGAGATCAAATACCAGGGCCTCTGAATACTGCTTTGCTACTTGAAAGAAATTTCTTTAGCTGCTTTCTGCTAAAATGGCTTAAAAATACTGGTTATTCCTTCATATTCAGATCTTGAAGAAATGCTCAGACAGCAAAATCAAATTATTTAACAAAAAATAGCAACAGATGTGCTTGCATGCACTTTTCTTTGCAAGCTTTTGCTAATGCTCCTTGCAAGTCACACGCACAGACATAAGTAAAAGATCTTCCCAGTAGTACTACGGTATGCACATTTCTCAGTAGACCCAAAGGGTGACACCAAGATCAGAAATGTCTCTGTACTTGTGCGGCACATACATGATACTCCCCGCTCCATGTACAAGTTCATGTGCTGCAGTGGAATGCAAGGTAACAGCAAATACATCAATTCCACGTTCTGTTAAGGACAGCAACCTATCTGTAACCACACAGCATGCTAGAAATATTGATCTTGCACACTTTAAAATCAGGTATTCGCATCATTTACAACTGGGCTAACAACTGTCACAGGGTCCTAGACATCTAGCTTTGCTGACAGAACCCAGCTTCAGATACAAAAAAACAAAGCACAACAACAAAAAACAAATAATAATAAAAAAACAATAACAAAAAACAGAATAAAGACCAAGTGAAATCACTCACCCAGAGACCCTTCTTTCCTGTTCAGAACTTTTCAGCACCTGTCTGAAGCATGGCCACCAACATAACCAACGTCATACCACCCGCACTGTCCCCAGGGAGAACGCTTACCGGTAAGGGGTTGGATAAGGAATGCTGCGGTGACGATCTGGCAACTGGTGGCACACTTCTACCAGGACTGGTTCCTGGGCCGCTTCCCCCAGCAAACTGGCCAAAACATATTTGATCATCAGTAATTCCACAGAGATACCGTGCTCAAGCAAATTTAACAGAGACAGAAGCGGCACAATATTAAAAATGAAGCCGCACAGGCTCTAGGGACTCATTTAAACAAACTGAAGATACGCTAGGAGGAAAACCTTAAAATTTCATGTGCTATTTTCAAAAATAATAGCAGAAGTATGTACTTTGGACAAACATTTACATTTGCACTGAGTACATTTCTCATTTTAAGACAAAAAAATAAAAGATATAAACCTGCTATACACTAATGCTTGGCTATGCACTAATTATTTACTGTGTAGAATGAGGAATTCCATGCCCTGTGAGGAGGTGTGTCTAACTGTGCACTGCAGAAGGATTTGTGCCAGTCACTGTCAAAGATGGGGCATGTAAGCAGCTGGGCAACTGGTCCAGTGGATACAGGAATTTTTATGTTCCTGCACTGCACAATGTACCCCACTCATCAAAACCTTTCACAAGAAAATAATTCAGCACTAATAAGCACTTAATTTCTGACTCCAAGCTACTCAGTAAAATAAAGAATAAGGTTTTGGGGGGAAGGATGGGGGCAGTGATGTTGGGAGGGGATACATTCCTGTCTCATGCCAGCCTCCCATGGCAAGCTACCTCTGAAGAGGGAGCTGTAAGAAACACCCTACTCAAACCAGCAGGACTCTGCAGGTAGACTCCCCTCTGCAGCACTGGACCTTTGCTAAAATAGGTTTGCACACTATGAGCTCAGATGCCCTCATGTGAGATCCAGGTTCCAGTGGAAATCAGCCTGCAAGCTATGTTTACATGACTGTTCTTAAAAAACACACAAAAACAAAAAAAAAAAACTACTTCATCAACTGATCAAAAAGAAAATAATTTAAAAAGCAGCTTCCAGAAGTCTCACAGCCCCCACCTAATCACATCTGAACAGATCAGGTTAACATCGTCAATCAGTTACTCCAAGCTCTTATTTGATGTGACAGGTCAGTAACAGATGTCACATTACAGACCTCCATCTGCAGACTATGCTTAATGTGAATTCAATCACATTTCTCAAACAACATAAAGATGCTTACCTCAAAATAATCACTAATTTTATGTCCTCTAGGAGTGCCTTTTCCTAAAAAGTAGAACAAAGAATGAAAATTAAGGAGTTGATATTTTTTAAGTACAGAAGTTATGAAGCAGTTTTCTGAAAAACTACTCCTATACTTTTGACACTCCTCTCCCTATATCAGGGTGCAACACCTAACAACAACAGCTTCTAAAGAGCAAAAGTCTGCCCCAGGGTTACAGCTCCTGTGCGGTTGTTGGGAGGGCTTAGAGTTGACAATTCAATTAACTCAATTCCAAACATGTCAAATCTAATCAAACAGCATTTGTGCTTGCTGAAGGACTTAGAAAACACTAAACATCACTGAATGTTGCACAGTTCTCCAAAATTTCCTTCAAGATGAGGGCAGAGCAACGGGTACTTTGACCTCTGCTTTACTCCACCTTCACATAAATGACTGCCCATTAGATCTCTCACCAGCAGTCCTGTAAGAGTTAACTAGCAGTGGCTTAATGGCAGCTCATTAGAAATTAGCCCTTTTCTCTTAATATTATCAAAGCCATTCTGTCAACACAATCCTCATCAGTTTCTTTCGAAGAATCAAAGAAATAGGAATTTGCCCCTATGCCTGCTTGCTAGAAAATCTGAACTTGGACTGAAACACTCTGGTTCCTCTTGGTACTTTGAGACAGCACTGCCTGCTTTACACTCCAGTACAGTTTGTTCTCTGTTTGTTACGGTGAGAACCTACTTTAACAAAGCAGGAATATGTCTCAAATAGGCAAGGGAGAGAGCACAGCCTGTATTTTGAAGCCTGGCTGCTGTATACGTAGTGACACGGAACCAGAGCAACACTTGAGAGAAGCCATATTAAGCCTTTGGGCCGACTGTCCCACAAAAACGGGATAGTTTGTGCAAATAAACTGAAGATCAGTGTTTTCCTGCCAATGAGGACAACAAGGCTCCCAGAAGAGAACTACACCATCACGGAGCAGTTTATAACAAGCTGCCTGACACACCCTTGAGAAGAGCCATTCGTTTCCTAGGACACTGACTGCGCCAAACGCGCGCAGATCGCCACCCGGCCGGCAATCCTGCAGCAGGTAAGGAGGATGATTACCTTGACCGGTCTCGTACGCTTCTGCTTTCCTTTTTCTATTCCGCTGGTCATTCTGTTTTTTCTCAGGAGTCTGTTAAACAATACTTCAAAATTAACATTTCTGCAGTTATTCCAAAGTTTAAAGAAAATGCCAAAACACAATAATCTGCTCCACATCCCCGGTGGCTGTTTCATTTCTCTGGTGCATTTGCTTCTACTGCTGGTACTTAAAAGAAACAATAGCTCTCAAATAGCTGCTACCTTTGGATACATTCCCTGCAAAATGGAGAGAACATGGGTAGGAATCAGATTAATTTTTTTTTTCCCCCTGCTATTTCATTTGCAGTATGTCAGCATACTGCCCATTACCTCACACAGTTTGCAGAACAAGTCCAAACATTTTAAAACATAAAAATAAAATACTACTAATAAAAATCTCTGTAAACCTTTCAGGTTGACTGCAGAACTGGCACAAGAGGTGCAAGGTGGCTGAGAACAGGCCTGAAGACAAGAGGTTTGAGCACAGACATCCAGATTTACAGTGCAGTGGCCACTCACAGCCTAGCAGGACCACTCATCTTGCCTGCAGCTCTGCTCACTCCCAAGGCAGTTTGCAGACGGCTGCAAGAACCATGCTGTCCATTGGTGCACATCTGCAACCTTACACAAACAGAAGCAGAGCTCCCTGAGATGGCAGCCAGGAGAGAGCTGCCACAGATGCAGCAGTTCACCTGGACTTCAGCTCGCTTTGAGTCTGCTCTCATTGAAGTCGGAGAAATTTCTTCATGGTGAGGGTGACAGAGCACTGGAACAGGCTGCCCAGAGAGGCTGTGGAGTCTCCTTCTCTGGAGACATTCAAAACTCGCCTGGATGCGTTCCTGTGCAATCTGATCTAGGTGTTCCTGCTTCGGCAGGGGGATTGGACTAGATGATCTTTCGAGGTCCCTTCCAATCTCTAACATTCTGTGATTCTGTGAAGTCAAGGGTCAGCTGCATCTGCATCTTCTGTGAGAAGCAAAACCTGCTGAGAACATTAGGAAGCACAGCACTGGAAGCAGCTTACCAAGGCTGCTGAGAAGAAAGGTATCTTGTTTTTAAAATGACATGGTGATGGGAACGACATCTCTTCTCCTAAAGGGTCCTAAATGATTTCCAAAGAATAGGCTTTGCAATCACTTCAGTCACCACTAAACTGTAGCCCAGAGGCAGGAAAAAGAAAAAAAAAAAAAAAGTGTGCAACAAAACACTAGGGGAGGAAAGCCATGGCCAGAAAGTTTGTGGTAAACCTAAGCTTCATGCTCTTTGGGAGACCGAAGTCCAAAGTATCCTGTTTAAGATCTATGCCAAAAGACTTGCACACAGTAAGCATAGAAATCAATCTCCCTCCTTTAATAGGATAAAAAGGATAAAGCTGACACAGCCAGAACTTAAGCCTGGCTGGACAGCCCCATGTCACCAACTGGGCAGTCACTGACATTATTTTGGTGAAGATGATTGAGAGGATGTTAAGACATTGAGGTGGCTGTTGTGACTGCAAAGCACTTTTTAAAATGGAGAGAGTAAAAACTCTGTAACAACCTAGAGACTTGCTGCACCAGCTCCTGAATGTCTACAAGTCAATGAAATAGCCTCCTCACTGCTCAGTGAAGAGCAACTCATCAACAGTGTTGGAGTGACTGTAGCAACACAAGCTCCATGTCACAGACTCCATGGAATCCTAAGCATATTAATGAGATTCAGTTTCAGTTGTTTTTCCACTCAAGTACATTTATATAACCAAAATTACACACAACATTATCTTTTATAGACTGAAAAGCCAGGAATGGTAGATTTGATTATGTAAGCTTGGTCAATTTAAATCATTCCACACAAGCTGATCAAAAATCAAGTAAAATAACACTTAGTACTCAATCTTTCACTATTAGCTGAACTTGTACGGATACTTCATTCTTGAAAGACTTAGCTTCACCAGACACCTCATACCAGTACTGCCATGTAACAGAGGGAAAGAGGGCCCAAAACTTACCTGATAATTGGGTAGAAAGGTCTTTAAAGCCATAAGAAAATGTCCTTTAGTTTGAGACATTGTTATATTAACATGCGATTTTTAAAAAATTAACTCAATTTTACTGCTGCTTTAGCACAGAATCACAGAATAGGGTTGGAAGGGACCTTAAAGCTCGCCTAGTTCCAGCCTCCCTGCCATGGGCAGGGACACCTCCCACTAGACCAGAGCCCCATCCAGCCTGGCCTTGAAGCAAGTGTTTTGAAATAGCTGATGTTAAAGCAGTGAGTTTTAACAGGGTTAAAGGCTCAACTTTCACCTCCCCACACTTCCACAGGGTGATTCATAGAAATGCTCAGCTTCGTACTGCCTTCTGCAAATTCACATATTTGACAGGTAAGATAAACTTTTCCATTAATGCTCTCTGGCTTTTTATTTGGCCAAAACTTCATCCAAAACCCGCAAACAAGTCACAATGCAGCTGAAAACAATTTCAGAAGCTGAGTTTTATGAACACTGTGTTTTTGGGGTTGTGTAGAATTTGTCTGCTACAGTGGGAAACTTCAAGAAGAGCTGATTCACAGCACGGTCCGAAGGCTGCACTCACTCCCATAAAATTCCTTCTCCACTTTGAATCCAACCATGTTTAACTTAAACGTGATTATTGTTAGAGATTGTGCCTGCTTACCTCCAACTCTTTATCACTGAGAGAACCCAGGCTACACAAGCTCTGGTTGGAAGACTCGCTATTTAATGGACCCTGGTGAAAAACAAACAAAGGTAGTTAGAAAATGTCCAAACAAGGCAGAAAGACTCCGTCACACACCACATCTCTGGGCTAACTGTGCTGCTCTAAGCCACGAGGATACAGCAGCAATACAGATCAAACACCTGTACACACAATGGTGCACTAAAAACTCCAGAAGCCATTTGGAACTGGCCTGAAGCTGGACTGCCAGTTGGACAGCCTTTTCTCAGCATACCGATTAGGCCTTTGCAATTATATTTGTGTCAGTTTAATTTCTGCTTAACCACAATCACACAGCAGCCAAGGAAGTATTCACAAAGGTCTAACACCTTGAGAAGCAAAACTTCTGATTTGTTGAGCAGCATTAGTTCAAAGCTCAGCTCCTCAGGCACGCATCTGCTTGAGCTTGGGCTACAGCTGCAGAGGCACAGCATCCATTACTGCTATCAGATGCTCTCAGTACCACCATTTTTTCTTTAAATGTGTTTTTTCTTTTGCACTAGGGAAGCAAACAAGTTAAGTTGTGCTAACAGCAGTAAATCTGTTCCCCCATAAGACAATCTCTCTGACTAGGATATTGTGTGGACCCACAGCTAAAGCACAAATCCAAGAGGCTGGAAGATTTACCAAAACAGTATCCAGTTACCTACAAGACTCTGAATGCATCTTTGCAGGCTCTGCTGGATACATACCTACAATTTTAGGTATCCAAGCTAAAAATCTCTTATCAAAACTGTCTCTAAAAAGAAAGAAAAGTGAATCATGCAAAGTCACTGTTTTAGCCTAGTGCTCTGACACAAAAGTGTCCTCCCACGGACCTAACATAAGAAATCTAGACAAATCTGACGAAGATACAAAAACAAAATTCACAATTACTGATGGAATGCATTAACAGGAAGAATGACATGATAAAGCCACCCCTCCATTAATAACTTGTGAGCATCTTTTCTCAAAGATTCTTTCTATTTTGGCATTCTTATTTTTGCAGTAACCACTTCCCACCAATCAATCCTCCCTCAATGCAAAGCCACTTCTCTGTATGTACTTGAACATAAGACCTATGGGAGGGGTAGGGAAGAAGTCTTAACACCCAGAAGAATCCAACAGAAGTTGTTTTTGAGGGTGGCAATTCCCCCTTCCCCATTTATAAGACAAATACCACCATAAAATTAGGCTTGTGACACAGCCTAGCTGTTACTAATCCCTTTTCCAAGCAGGTATCCACACAAAGCAGAAGCTCTGTTTACCTTCTGCGTTACATTGTGAACATTAAGTAGAAAAATTGTTTCTCCTTAAGGACATGCTTAGTTGCTTCAAGGAAAAAAACAAATAACAACAAGCTACACTTGAACAACTTAAGAAGCTGCATATTTAGGAATCCCTTCCAAAAACAAAGTACTTAAAAACATTGCAGATTATGTTCTTTAAACTACACTATCACAGAAACATAGGGGTTGGAAGGAGCTTCTAGAGGTCCCCCAGTCACAGAATCATAGAGTCGTCCAAGTTGGAAAGGACCTTTAAAGGCCATCCAGCCCAACTGCCCTGCAGCGCACAGGGACACCTACAGCTGGGTCAGGGTGCTCAGAGCCCTGTCCAGCCTGACCTTGAAGGTCCCCAGGGACAGGGCAGCCACCACCTCTCTGGGCACCCTGTGCCAGTGCTTCACCACTCTTACTGTAAAGAACTTTTTCCTCGCATCTAATCTAAATCTCCCCTCTCTGAATTTGAAACCATTCCCCCAGCCCTATCACAACAGGCCCTGCTGAAGAGTCTGTCCCCTTCTTTCTCGTAGGCCCCCTTTAGATACTGGAAGGCTGCTGTCAGGTCTCCCCGGAGCCTTCTCTTCTCCAGGCTGAACAGCCCCAACTCTCTCAGCCTGTCCTCACAGGGGAGGTGCCCCACCCCTCGGATCATTTTTGTCCCTCCTCTGAACATGCTCCTACAGCTCCATGTCCCTCCTGTGCTGAGCACTACACATCTGGACCCAGGGCTCCAGGTGGGGTCTCCCCAGCGCAGAGCAGAGGGGCAGGGTAACCTCCCTTGCCCCGCTGGCCACGCTTCTTCTGATGCAGCCCAGGGTGTGGTTGGCTTTCTGGGCTGCAAGTGCACACTGCTGGCTCATGCCCAGCTTGTCACCCACCACTAGCCTCAAGTCCCTTTCAAAAGGGCTCTGCTTGATCCTTGCATCCCCCAGCTTGTATTGATAGAGAGAGTTACCTGCAGTCCAACCCTCCTGCTAAAGCAGGCTCCCTAGAACAGCTTACGTAGGAACCTACCCCTTCAACTCATCATACAAATAGCTCAAGAGCAGAAAGACATTTTACCTTGTGTCCTGTTGTGTTGCCTCCTACACAACAAACCGCCCCACGCTGATGGGGCATAAATCTCGCTGTTACAACACTTGGTCGTCTGGCCATTTATTTCTTGGCCAACAGGACTTCACACAAGTGCCAACACCACATTCACATGAAGTCCTTGTTGATAATAAGCATTACATCTTATGGCAAGTGGTGATGGGAAGTTAATCTTTTCACCCATGTAAGAAGACTGCTTACAAACAGCACAAATGCTGTCCTCTGAAATCCTTCCCTTCCTCTTCGAATCTCAGCAGCAGGTCCAAGACATCAACCTTCTGTGCACGTGTGAAAGCTTGATTAGGTGCAGAGGCATCTCAACAAATTAGCATTCTCCAGTCTCAGAGGGACAGGTCAGGGCTCTGACACCATTGACAGCAAAGTTGCTCCCACATTTGCTTCAATGTTGCTGCCTCCATTTTGCACATAGACAGCAAATGACAGGAACAGCTGCTCTCAAAAGGACACATTTCAGCTTTTCAGGAGCACTGTGGTTCAAAGGAGGTGTCCATGGAGTTGACCTGCATTCCAGGGCAGCCTAGCGTAATAAGCTGATGAGGCCATCCGTAGTTAGAAATGATCCTAAGATTTTCTAAAAATACAGGTTTAACCTCACCAATGCAAAAGAAATCCAGTCTGTTTGCAGTGGAATATGAAGTTCTGGAATGCAAGCAGCTGGAAAAATGCCTAATATGAAACCTATGTTTTTCTTCCTTCCAAAAGACAGCTATCTGTACTATTCCACAAGTGAAATTTACAGTTCTAGAGGAGTTGGAATCAAATCCTTTTTTGCATCAACAAAAGAGCAATTCAATTCTGATTAGATTCTTGAAGAGCAAAAATAGTTTTCCCTTCACTTTAAAGCTTCCTCTAGAAACTACATTGTCATCATCAGAAAATTGAACTTCATGGAGACACAGGGTGAAAATGAACTCAGTACTTAGTTATGGAATCAGGAAGAAAAGCTTGTCAGTTGTTTGCAAATATCTAGCAAGTTCACTGTCATGTTTACTGATTTTGTCAACAAATACAAAATTCTTCGTAGACAATTTTTGACTCATTTGCACTGAACTGGTTTTCCTTTCCCTTGACTACCTTCAAGAAGGCCTTCAACTTCCACTTCTTTCACAGTGAAGCATTGGGCCTATCTCACAGGCAAGCTAAAGTGCCTTGCTCATGTCAAGTTGCCAGCAAAAAAGGCATGTTTTGAGGTATTCCTACTATGGAAGCACAGACTGCTCACTGGAACATGCTGCACCTGACGCAATAAAGACGCAGTACTTAGGGTGTTTAGGAAGCATAGCCAGGCCTCAGCTGCACCTCCAATGCAAGAGGAAAAAAACAGTTTTCATGATCACTCACCTAGTTTCACACACAACCTCCTGCTATCAGCTGCTTACAGCAACAGGTTTAGGCAATGGGTAAGAGAAACTTCACATCTGAGCATCTATCCTTCAGTTAGCAGTGAGGGAGCAAGTGTGTATGTACTAAAAAAACCTCCAAATTTCTGTTTTATCATTCCTGAGTGTTTATATTTAACTCAGCATCTGACATTGGATAAATGTTCAGTACTTAATTTAGCACATCATTTTAAGTAGTCATGACACAAAAAGAATTAAAGGAACGAACCTGAATTTTGGAAAAAAAAATAAGTAAGCAATGGCAAAGAATACTGGCATCAGAATACAGCTCAGGAAGCAGTAGTAGGGAATAAACATGCAACAATTCACACAGAAAGGGCTTATGAATTTTGTTCCTGAAGTCATCTGCACTGGCATCTGCCTTTTCTAGCATCTACTTTGGGCTAATACTGCACTGCTCTGATAGCACTTCCAGGCAACCCACCCACTATACCCTGTCAAGAGAAACAGTGCTGGGGCTCAGCAGAAATCTGAAACACGTGGGTCATCTGAAACAAGCTACTAGCTCCTGTGGTGTTTACCCAAACGACAAGCAGAAGAACAGCACGCATGTCCTCCTCCGCGAGGAATCTTTCTGAGATAAGCTGGCATGCTCTTTTCCCTTGTGATTCACCTTTCAACTGCTGCTTTAAGTCTGCGGCCTACCTGTGCGCAATAAAACCTCCATGTTGAGGAGTGGATGCAAGAGCAGCAGGCCCTTTCAGGACTCCTACTCAAAGGCGAGAATTAAAATCTGTCCACTTACACAAGCTACTTAGTCATTTCTGCCTTTGTAAGAGCCCTGGGAATGCCACAGACGAGGGACAGTGGCTGAAGTTTCAATGGAAACAACTTAGCCTGATGAGAGATCCCACTGCATCTCCTGTAACAAAGGTGCTCTGGCTCAGGCCTCCCTTGCCTACCGCCTGCTCACTGCCTGGTGTGACTCATGCGCTCCTCTAGCCTCTCCAAGCTCACAGGGGATGCTTCAGGCTCCACTTTGTGTTCTCAACTCCTCACGCAGGAGTAGAGCTCCAGGAACCCAAGCCGCCTTGTCGGAATCACACATGTATTTGTTACCTGCGCTACAGAACTCCATTGCTAACGCAGTGGCAGAGATCTGCTTCACCACCTCAGGCCAGCGCAGCCCGAATTATTTTGAATTCTGTAGCAAATCAAGAGATTTCAAAGGGAAAAAGGCAGCCCTCAGTTCCACTGAAAGTTACTGCTGACTCCACACAGGCTTGTACCGAGGTGAAACGGTTTTCCAGTCACTCTGATCTACGTGCTACCATATAAGCCAGGTTTAAGTAACACTTTTATCTTAAGAATCTCCTAAGTGTAAGAAATAAAGCCCGCTTCTTAATTGGGCTTCTAGAAAAGCTCGGTGTTAATCAACATTACGGTCAATAATCACCTACATTTTGCAGGTTTTTCTTTTCACCACTAGAAGTTAATCTACTATCAGCTGTTCACAGTTAACCTCTACTATATCTGATGGGTAAACATATGTGCAGCAGGATTTGCTTGGCTTCCATTATGCCTCAAGAGTTCTCTTAGGATGAAAAAAAAAAATGCTATTTTCATTTTACTGACAGCAAATGGGACAGAACCACCACACAACTCAACCTGAGCCTCAGTTGAGGGGCAGGAACACAACTGAGATCTGATAACTGCTGCTCAACTCAAGTAGCTAGACAACACATCTGAAATAACTAGCACCGCACAGGGAAGCATCCAAACAGTTTTCAAGTATCTGGCATAAAACCCTGGCACTTCCTGTAGTAGCTGAAAAAAATAAGTCCTAAGTTTCAAAGCTCTCATTAATTAGTTCTTCTGGTGGCATGTGACACCTGTCAAGGCCTACTGTGCAGCACTGCTTCGCTCCACGGAGGACAATTATGCTCACACATTAATTCTCAACTTGGTAACTTTTGTTGCTAAAAACATTGCTAAGTAGACTGCGCAACTGGTTTTTACTGAATGGACTGGGACTTTCTATTCTAGAGCAGCAGAGAAAGGGTAGAAATCCCAACCAAAGAATGCAAGTGCTGTTCTTTCTCACAAGCTACTCTTTTTGGAGGCAGATGTTGGCAACGTTAAGTGACACCAGGTTATTTTCATTTCCCTCTTCATGATACCTCAAACAGGGAAGAAAGGGAGTAGTAGCCACCAAGACCCAATACTTCCTCGATTCTAGCACAGACATCTGGATCTACAGGATTCCTAAAGACAGAGCTGGTTACTCTCTCTAGAAATATTTCAGCCTTTTAGTTCAGCTGTGGTAAAGTTGTGCACACAGCCTAGTGTGAAGACCTTTTAAAGACCAAACTTGTAGAAGATCTGGATGTTATGATCCACCCTGGGTAAGCCTGAAGTAAGCATATGCAAACACAAACCCACCCCTCACAACTACCTATTCCAACTCTCATCCAGTAAAAGCCTCTGGAAACGACACACATCCTTTGGAGTTGACCCAAACAGTACCCTAAAGCACCCAGGCAGGGGAAGGGAGGCAGAAGAAGAGAACTGACAAAACTAAACAATGTTATCCCAGAAACAACTCCTTTTTGTCTTCTGAACCCAAGGACCCAAGAAAGATGCCCGAGATGGCTAGTCAGAATCATGCCACAAGCGAACATGCTTAGATTTCCCTACCTAAGTAAACATAAATGAGAGCTGGATAAGCAGGAATACTTGTGGATGTCAGACAGTCACATGCTAATTCAAGGACTTGCTTTGCGGATTTGGGAAAGAATGGCACTTTAGCATACTGCAAGAACAGACATCCAAAGCATTGCTGGCTTTTTGAAGCTATCTAGTGACCTGGATGAACCACATGAGTGTAACAGTTGCCTAGAAACATCCCCTGCTCATAAATTCCACGTATCAACTCCAAGCTTCTAGGGAAATACATTCACCAACTCTTAAGCAAGAGAATTCACCTCCATCTTGCAACAGAATTTTGAGACATTTGGGACTGCAGATGACCTCGGTCATTGAGTTGCGCCTTCAGCTACCACAGGAAGTGACAGCACACAGCTGCTTCCAAAACCGTTTAGGATTTCTGCCCTCTACTACTGTCACTGGAAAGCGCTTACAGAACCCCGTGACTCTGACAGCTAGAAGCATTTCTTCTTGTTTCTAGACCAGAAATTCATCCTCAGTCAGCTTCTCTTCTTCATTCTTAGAACCATGCACAGATACTCTGTACTTGCACACATGGAGAAAAAATGGCCTTGAAAGCTGCAGATGTATCAAGGATGTGAACTATCATGTTAGTTTCACACAGGCTCAAAATACACCCTGTATTTTTAAACATTAAAGAAACCTAACCAAACAATACGTGATACAACAAAAGCCAGTGGAAGGCAGGAAGCTCAGAGTTACAACTGCCTGCTGCATTCACCCAATAGGAAAGCATCTAAGCTGACATTTCTTCCTTTTATGCAACGAACAGCAACAGAACACCTTCCATCCCAGGAGGATGTGCCAGTCCCAGTCCCACTAGATGGCACTAACTTGCTCTGCGTAGCTTTCCTTAAATATTTAATTGGAGAGAGCTGAAAATCTTATTTGAATCACACAAATGGCACCACAGCTTTCCCAATACATTCCCTTTAAGACAGTGACCTACCAATGCCAGTGCGGAGCATGACGGACGGAGACTTGGGGGGGTAGGGAGGGAATTTGTAGCACCAACCTGGGAGGGAACGTAGTATCTGAGGTTAATATTGCAACCAAGACTTGCTGCAACATAGAGTCATGCTAACTCGAATCAATGGTTGGCTGATCTATTGCAAATTAGCAAGTATGCAAGGAAATAAAGATATATTGTGTAACGCACTTGGACAGTTTACTAACACCAAGTTGTGTACTGCACTGAGTAACAACAGGTCAAAACAAAACTCCGTGGAGAGCTTTGCTCAAAGCGGTCTCCAAGAAATGGGGCCTTATTATTTGGATGTTTTAGAAACAAAAATTATTTTTCAGTGTTCACCTATACAGAGAAAGGGCATGTACTGTTTCTAGCCCACACATATAGAAAACACAATTCAGACTTTCTTTCCCATATCCTCTAAAGGTTGCTCCGTTAAGAGGAGTAATTCCTAACATTTTTCAAGAGTATTGAGTGTGTTGACACTGTTTTTAACAATTATAGTCTCTATGATTCTAAGTCTTAGCTATTCCAGAAAGTTGTTTGACTTCATTTATGCTGGTACAGCTACAGATGTTCAAGTTAGCTATTTTGGGAGGAAGAAGGAAGAATCAGATGAGAAAGTACATAAAAAGCTGTAATGTTGTACAAAACATGTCTTCCAAGATCATAACTACATTATAGAGCATAAACTTATACTTGTAAAAGCCCTAAGATTACAAGTCTTCAGGGTGGGAAAAGCCCACACTCCTACTTCAGGACTGAAATAGTTACTCCTTAATGACTTCTGATGTTAATCATCCCCACTACACTGCTTTAAAGCTGAGCACTTTATTTCTGCATGCTCCCTTCCAAGACATACCTTGTCTGAGTCCTGTCTGAGTTAAAGAAATGGCTGAACTCAACTCAACCATTTTTCAGGTTCTGATTTACTATCAGTTTTTCTAATATGTACAAAGTTTCTTCCCAAAATAATACTAAGAGGCTTCCAAAAATTACATAGCAAAAGACAGTGTAAAACCTTCTACCTCTATGTTGTCCAAAACTTAGTATCTTCATCAAAAATAAACTCATCAGTGACCTCATTTAAAATGAGCTCTGCCACCATTTCATTGCTCAGAGAGAAAATCAATTAACACTACCAACAACAGCTGGAGAATTAACAACTTAATGCTGGCAGGTCAGGCAGCCACACAAGGTTGTTGTTAGGTGTCTTCCTCCAGACAGTCAGCTACTGAGCAGTGATGAAGCTGTACCTGAGGACAGAGATGGGATTTCCTAGCAGGCTGTGGATCACTGATATGGGAAAGGTCATCCCTGAACACTTTTTTTTGTGTGTTCTGTGCAACCGACTACACAGTTTTGGCACATTGTACCAACAAAGAACTGGATGAACAAATTCCTGAGAATATTTAGCCTGGTTACATGTTGGATAAACACAATAAACTTGGAACTGCATCTAACAAGTGGACAAATTCAATTCTCATGTGCATACTCGGAGAAGAGACAGATGAGATGTCCATTTCCAAAGACAAAGTTGTCTGATTTCTCAGGGAGTGCAAGCTACCTTAAGATCGAGCAACTCCTAAAAACTTAATTAGAACCCCAAATCTTCTGGATGGCAGTGCATCTGCTCATAGAGATCCCATTTTCATTCCTCTTAAACATACTTCAGGCAAATTAGCAGTCAAAACAGAACTATCAATATAAAACATTCTGCTAGCAAAGCAAAACTGCCAGTGTAGAGAGGAAAGAAAAAAAAAAGTGTGGTGCAGAATGGATCAGCAGCCATGCCTTCCACCAAAGGTACTTACACTCACCTTAGCAACACCAACTCCAGTGAACCTGGCCTCCAGTAGTTCCTGCCTTCGTGGGTCCAGGCTATGCAATTCTTCCATCATTTCTGCTGCTGTGGGAGACAAACACTCAGATTATGCAATGCAAGGAAAGAAGAGATTTAACATTCTGTGCCACTGACGAGACTCAAAAGTGTCTATTTTGCAGCATAACCATGCAGAGAGCATTTTCTTACAAGAGAAATACACGATTACCATGCAATAACAGCATGGTTTTGTCACCATATTACTGTATTTAAACCACAGCCCTGCTGGAGAGTTTCATCTTCTATCTGTAGCACCAGCCATTTCAAGATCTCTTAATCCAAGAAACCAATCATGTCACATTCTCCCACTGGATGCTTTATTAAAAGGAAAACATGGGACCAGAGCGTTATGACTAAAGGCTTCACAGCTTTTCATCCATGCTGCATGACTAGGAGAAAAAAAGCAACACTCCTCACCCCAGGATTTATTTTTGGCCAATCCCTAAAATACAAGGTCTCCCCAAACTCCAGATTTCACTGACAATGATACTGATAACAGCTTTGGTTCTTCCCAGCGCAGAAAAAGATTGTAAGAAGAAAATAATGCAGGTCTACGTCTCTTAAAGTGTCAGATACCTCTAGCGTAGCAGCTGCATCTATAGACTGGATGTGCCTGGAGTACCTTTCGGTACTCCTACGACACGGATGCCGTTATTTAGAGGGTTCAGAAAAAGAAAAAAAAAAACAAATAGTTGTGTAAAAAGGGGAAAATCAAAAAATATACAATTCATACACCGAACTGTGAAAAAAAATGGGACAAATTTCAATTTTCATTTTAACTGTGCATCACATCTTCCCAACTGCACCAATCAAATTCATCATTTCCAGAAATGTCTGTTCCAGTTTCATTTCCCAGACGAAGGTTGAGAAAAGAGATGGAAGATTAAGATTTGTTGTATAAAGAGCATATGCGATGAGGAAAGTTCTTGAAGGGCAGCAAGTGCCCTCTAGATCAGGCAGTATACAATTGTTCCTTTTATTAACTGTCCATTTTATCCC
Source organism: Alectura lathami (assembly GCA_013399715.1). Lineage (NCBI taxonomy): Eukaryota > Metazoa > Chordata > Aves > Galliformes > Megapodiidae > Alectura > Alectura lathami. Next base: position 94,789 of record VXAV01008675.1, on the reverse strand, counting down.
TGCTGTTTCCTCCAAATGCTGCAGCTCCAACTTACAGGGGGCTAAGTGAATCACTCTGAGGGCATTTACAAACGCTCTCCCAAACCAGTAACAAGCCCTAAAAACTAATGGGATACTAAATGCGGTCTACTATTTGCTTCAAAACCCCCCAACAAAGCTACCAGCCTAGTTTTCAAAACAGGAAATCTGTGCACTGAGGAAAATGACAGACGAGCCCTGAAAGCGAAGATGTTCAAGTCCTCGAGCTCCGTCCCCCATTACGGGGAGGGCAGCGCACCCCGCAGCGGGGATGCGGAGCTGGGGAAGGGGCTGCCCCAAGTTCCCCAGCGCTGCACCTCCTCCGCGGAGCCCATCTGCCTGCTGGGGCCTGGGGAATACCCTCGGCTCGGGCACTGCTGGAGGCCGCCCCCCCC
>VXAV01008675.1:69646-92062 GCA_013399715.1 Alectura lathami | reverse complement strand
AAAAAAGGCAGCACGTTGGGAAGGGAAGTGGCCAGGCCTGTCCGAGGGGAGGCAGGCGTGGATCAGCGATGGGATCAGGATCAGGCGCTCGCGGCGCTTGGGATTCAGCCGGGCAGGAAAGCGGGGTGTTGCGCCCCAAAAACGTGTGCCCAAACTGGAGCCGGCCGGTTTGGCAATGGGATGAGGTGGAGGGGAGCTAGCGAGCTTCAGCCCGGGGGGATGAACCAAAACAAAAAAGCACAGCTCCTGCAGCATGATGGGGAAGTTCTGTTATTTTAAACTTGTTAATTTGTCATACTCCGAGCCCGGCGTTATTTGTTAACTTCATGTTGCAAATGGATTTCAAAGCCTGTTCTCACAAGCTGTGTTTCCTGCACTTTAATCTGCTTTTTCGGTAGAAGAGCCACTCGAGTTTCAGCTCCCACTATGTGATTCACGTTTTCAGCACGGCCAGCAACAGGAATTTGTAAAATAAATAAATAAATAAATAACGTGATTTTTCTTTCTCCTCCCCCTCCCCCCAACCAAAAGGAAGAAATTCCAGTGTAAATAATCCATCATCAGCTGCTAAACTAATCACAGCCATTTAAGGGAGCGCTAATTAGTACCATTTGCACTTAACATTTTTGGAGGATAGATACCTTTCATTGGTGCATTTCTGTTCGATTTTGGGTGGAGGGAGGAGAAGCTCCGGGAGCCATCAGACCCAGGGAAGGGACTGGCTCCCAGTGCCCCTCGGCTCTCCTGGACCCAGGCACCGCACCTAGAAGCGTCCGGAACCCTCAGGGGAGCAGTGTGTGATCTTGGAGTGCTGAAACCACCACACTGTCCCCATCTTTGTGTTCTAGTGGCGATGGGGTCACTTTGATGAGGTCCCTGGGAAGCAGAAGCCTCCTGGACACCTGGAGCATTTATTTCAGACTCAGATGTTTTCTGAGCCGCAGGTGCTTCTGATAGGGAACCTGATAAGCTGAGGTTGCACCATCCTCTTGTAACTTGCCCCTCTTCCTGCCCCATATTCCTACGCCTTGCCAAAAGCATTGGGGTTTCTTTCGTGTGATTTTGGGGATGGAGCACATCCCCTTCAGCATGCTTTGGGGGAACTCTGGAAGCACTCCTTATGGCTTGCTGCCTCAGGGCTCTGCTGGCTGACTCTGTCCTGGATTTTAAGCCAGCTGTGAGAGCTCACAACTCTTTTCCTTTTAGCCTTGGTCAGCCATACAGTTGCATCCTTCCCTCCTCTGCTGCCAGTCCCAATGCTGTCCTCTCCAGCTTTGTCCTCCACCCAACAGCCACAACTCCCTTTCCAAGATGCCAAAACAGCAGCTCACGTAGGACGAGGCAGCTCATCTTTCTGTGGCATGGAGGGGAAAGGAATCAACAAGTTCCAACTGCATTTATGGTCGTGGGCAGAGATTTTGGAGCGGTCAAGGGCATTGCTTGCTGTCAGCAATGTGCCGAGTAGATACAAGGCGACTGTAGGCAAGCTTGTCAGATAGCCTCTGTAGGAAGTGAGTTATCAGATAGATTTCCTAATCAGAGCCTGTAAAGTCAGAGAGCTCAGATGTTTTCTTCCTGTACTCCATCAGAGCACCACTTGGAGCAGGGATGCACCATCCATCCCCATGTGGTGCTTCCCAAGACCATATGCCCTGGAGGAGCAGTGGTCTCCAAAGTAAAAATGGGTTTATCAGTGTGTGACACAGCACAGCTGGGCATTATTTCCTGTGGGACTCAACATCCCAGATTTGGACTCAGCAAAGAAGTGGTGGGCTTTTTTTTTTTTTTTTTTAATAAACTGTTTTCTAAGTTAGGAAAACTAACTTATTGCAATGTTCTTGCAAGGAAATATTAGTTTGTGACTGTTCTAACAGGGAAAAGTTTTGTAATTCAGAGTGGCTGGAATGTGCAAAAATGTAAGTATTTTGTATACGGAAATTTTTGATTCAATCTTAAATTCTAATGTCAAACATTAAGATACTACTTTTAAAAACATACAAAACATCAAAATAAAAGAAAAAAAAACCAATGGCTAGGAAAACAAAATTCTGTTACCTTGACATCATTTTCCCCACAGTATTTCAGTGGACTTGGAGCAGTTGGATCTCCAAGAATTCTCCTGCAATAAGACTCCTTCCAGCCCACACCTGTGTGGCACATGAAAACCCTTCTGTTTTCCCCCATTTTCATTAACTTCATACGAGGCTTTAGTTGTTTCAGAGGAGCTGGCTTGAAAGCTGGCGGACAGGATGGTTATGAGCAATGCAGAACATGCAAAGCTGACCAAATATTATCTCATTCATGGGGGCCAGCCAGCCCGCCTACACCGTCGTCTGTGCCAGATTCCTCCCGTACAGCATCCTGCTCTGCAGGGCTGCCATCAGCCAGCGTTAATGCCTCCCTTCACATCCCCGGTGGCAGCGCTCAGCTCCTTGCATTGGTCCCCCTGGATGTCAGCGATATCCTTGGCATGTTGCGCTTGTGTCACGTTTTAGAAGAACTGCTCAGCTGCCGCAGCCATTTTGTCACTGAATTCAACTTGAGCAGTCTCCAGCCAGCACTGTGTGCTTAAAAACCCTGCCTTTGCATCGCTGCTTCACTGTTAACCCGTGTTAGATTCGGCAAAAATTTGCTACGATTCTAGAGATACTGTAACACAGCATGTAACACGCTCTTTGTCATGAATTTTGCAAAGATAAAATATCAGACGTCAAGGTCGTTATCTTTTTAATGTTATCGGTGCTTTGCCTTTGCTTTCCAGGCTTGTCAGATATTCTAGCTGCATTTTTCCTCGTGTTCCTGTACAACCATGAGGTGCAGGAATGCACTGACATAATGTAACTCACAGCAAAAGGAGAGCCGAGATTCCTCAGCCATAGCAGGAATCCGGGACCTGAGGACTCGAGGAAAGCACCAAATTGCCTGAACCTTTAAAACATAAAAGCTGTCATCAGTGATCTCAAATCTGAACACTTTACAGCCGTCGAGACAGAAAAACAAAGTAAGTTCACTCAACAGGTTTCTGATGGATTTAGCAGCGGGGGGATGATCTCACCTCTAGGCATCACATCCAGAAGAGGCCAACCCTTGCCTGCAGAGCAGATTGTCCTACCTAACAAGGCATGAGCTGCGACTGAAGATTTTTTTAGGCTTAGGGCATTCAAAATACCTCAGGCTTGTGTGGATTCTCCATTGTCTAGTACAGGCAGGGCTCCAGCATAGCCTTTCCCTCACATTAAAAGGGTCTCTCCTTATTTTCATTAGATGGGGAGAGAGCTGGTATCTCAGCTACTCAAAGATAACATGCCATCACCTGACTCCTTCCTGAGGCCATTCGGAGCCTCCGCCCTCCCACACAAAGGAGTTTATCTCAGAGGCAGTTCCTGCCCCTCCCTCTGTGTACACCTTCAGGTACCCCATTAGGGAGGCTTTGATACCCAAACCCAGTAGGAAAGCATCCAGGTCGCTCAACCTCGCAGCTCGCAGCGAGCCAAGCACAGCCTCAGAGCAGTGCCTGATCCAAGCGAGCGCGTGTCCCGCCTGCCCGGAGGAGGCAGCCCGCTGCAAGCTGAGCCCAACCAACACTGGCAGGTAGGAAATGAATACCTCTGTGATCACCTTCACCCTCCCCAAAGTGTGTGGCACTGGTGAAAACCATTGTGTGTTCTGCACGCACCTGAAATGGAGTGATTTTCCTTTACGTGCCAGCAAACCTTTCCCTGTTCTCATTCACTACCAGCTTCCTAGAATACAAGAGGATATTATTCTCGGCAGGATCTGCCCCCTGCTTCTCTTCCTCCTGCATAAAACAGGCATAATAACACCCTACCTTCCAGGGCTTTTCGAAAGCCTCAATTAAACAAACTGCTCTTAGATTTGTGTAAGAGGAAAATTAAATCAACATCCTATTGTAAAGCTGGAGTTACTGCATGCGTATTTTCTGTAACTATATTCAGCCTCTATGTGAATGCGTGTAAATACATACCAACCTTCACTACAAGGGTTGTCTCGGTAGGGAAGGAGTTGCTTGAAGTTAAGGAAAAGCTAGATTTAGTTTTCCATGCAACCTCGATCGACCTCTTCACACCCACCCTTGGCACTGAATATGGAAAAAATGTAGAGCTGTGTAATTAAAGCCTGTAGTGCAGTGTGTCTGCCTAGGTGGTGCTCCCCTGATGAGGGGGACCAAGCACAGTGCCTTGTGCTAGGTCCTGTGGATAAAGCTACAGCCTGAGGGGGGAATCAGCCAATTTTCCCTCTAAATGAGGAAAGACATCCAATGCCCCCTGGAGAAGGGTGACATGGGGCACCTCTCCACTTCCAGCTGTGCAGAAGATCCCCTGGTGTGCCCCATGCACACCACAGGGGTGTGAGGCTGGTCTCTGTGACTCATGACTGCCAACAGCAACTTTCCATTTCTCATCAGCTGAAAGAAAGTTTCACGGGCCACAGGATTGGCCCCAATCACACCAAAACTCCCCAGCCCCCGTATAAATGAAAATGTAAGAACTACAAGAATCCTTTGGACTACAAAACATTAAAACAACCTGAACACAGCAGTCATGCTAGCTCTCCACCCCAAAATCAAGCTGCTGTTCACATGCTATGAGTTGCTGCTTGCAGTGAAGACTCCAGGGCTTCTGCATACAAGGGAGTTTGGTTTGATTTAGGGTCCAAAATCTCACTGGGATGTTCTTTCTTCCTGGAAACAGCCAAGTACAGGCTGGCAGCTCTAGGCAGGTGCTGACACGTTAGTGTCTGCTGGTAATCTCTGCCATCAGTGCTTTCCAACCACAACCAGGTCCCGCTCATCTGACTGTTGTCACATGCAGGTGGGGGTCAAAGACCATATTCTCAAGGGTAAAAGCCTTCTCTGGAATGACACTTCCAATGATACCACCTCACCTTTGGGCAGGAGGCTAAGCTCCTCTTGTTTCTCTGCCCTCTCCAAAACAAGGGCAGCTGGATTTCACTCAGTTCAAATTAGCACTAGCTGTTGCCTACACAGGTAATTTCCTGCAGTGTGTCCCACTTTCTCGCAACACAAGCTCCCATTCAGCCAGGCACTTAAGCACAAGAACTTACTGCCTTCAGCAAGAGTTAAGGACAAACTTCATAGCTTTGCTGATTAAGCACAGAGTTGGTAATTCCTTTCCCTCTAGAACACCTCACTTTGCAGGAGACTCCTCAAAAAAAATCTTCCCTTCTCCCTGCACTTCTAATAATTTCTGTCATGCCCTGAAACCATACATGACAACACGGCTAGAGTGAGAATCCTACAGACAGCTGTACAAAAAGATGTGTGCCCAGCACACACCTCTGTCTGGGAGAACAAAGAAGAGACCTCTTCCCATCCCGGCGTGACTCAGTTTCCCTCCATCTATCTTTACAGGGATGGAGGGATGCTCACCAAATCCCTCAGGAAGGTGATCCCTGCTGCCTCATCCTCATCACCACTCTAACTTGCAGGCCCTAAAACCTGTGCATCTTTCATTTGTGCTCAGAAAGAACAGCTGATTTCACTTTGGTTCTGTGATTCCTGTAGGGATTCCAAACCAGCCAGAGGCTCATCCCAACGCTAACGACGAAGGAAGCTCCCTCATCTTTGGTTACGAGGTAGTGACAAAAGCCACAGGCACGCATGGAGGCCACTTCTGCTCACACCTCTCTTATTGAAGACAATCAGGTTTCATTTATCCTGGAGCTCTACATAATTAGAAAGGATGGTGACATACCCTGAGAAGGTGCAGCCAAAGTCCCTGGGAGAGAAGACAATTGTGTCCAGTCTCAGAAGCATTTGATGATTGCTGTTGTAACCATTACAATCATTAAGGACAATTGCTGTTTCCCACAATCCTATGCTGTCAGGAAGATCCTGAGAAAGTTCAAATTTTCACTGGAATTTACAATTTATGTAAGTGAGGACATCAGAAGCACTCCTCAGCCTCCTGTTCTCGTTATGTCTTGTTCGCCTTCTGCTTCCCAGGTTCCAGAGCTCACCTGGATGCCATGAGAGGAAATACGCACCTCAGGAAGCAAAAAGTTCCGTGCTAGTCACTGGAACCCTCAGCATCACAGCCGGACTGCAAGCCTTTCTGAAGGGTTGGTTCAGGCTCAGCCCAAGTTATGGGCTTGATACCATAACCCCGACATGAAAGGGTTGTGCAAAGGGTCATAACAGGTGATGATAATATTCCCTTCCAGCCAAAACAATCTACAAACCTCCAAGGAAATCCACCATCCTCTGGCAAGAGCCAGGACCAGGTTTTCTGAAGTGTAACAATGTCTGGCCCCAGAATCACAGCGGCAGTGCCTCTGAAGAGCTATGAAATCATCTCTTCTGCTTGGGAGGTTCAACGAGCTATGCTGGCATTGCCCGTCAGCTACAGACCACAAGACTGGAGAACTGGGAACAAAACCAGAGCAGTTAACATTCAGAATGGCTTTAAAGTTAATGTTACACCGCTAAAAAAAAAAAAAAAAAAAAAAAAGGATAAACGAAAAAAGAAAGAAAAAAAAGTAGTGAAATGCAGTGAAAGTGAATTCAGAGATCTTTGCACATGCTAGGAGCACATTGTGCAACCCAGCCTGCTCAGCAGGCCCGAGGTGGGAATGGCAGAAGCTGCTGCAAGTCAGGACCAAGGAACCTGAGCAGAGCTGTGTGGGAGGCAAGGCCTGGAGTTGCAGGAGTGCAGCAGCTTCAGAGGGAACAGGAGCTGACAGGCATTAATGAAGGAAGCGCAGGCAGTGTCTGTCTGTAGGAGGCCTGGCTCAATCCAAAGCCATTAACTTGTTGCTCTCTGAACACCACCAATAGGACTGGGAACAAAAGCATGTTAGCCCAGCATGGTTCATGCTGAGCGACTGCTTAAAGGCTACAGCAGGATGAAGCACTGGGAAAGGTACAGAGGCTCTTTAATGGCTGCAGGCTCACAGCGCTGCGAGTTTTTGCATGAAGCCCAAGTCAAAACCAGGCAGACAAGTGGGATGCAGCCTTCAAAGTACAAAGAAATAAATTACTAGTCTTCATTTTCTCCTGTTTAGGAGTTTGAATTTAAAGGGGAGTCCATCAACTTTAAATAAATCATGTTTGTAATTAAAAACGCATTTTCCTGTGCTGCTTACAAGCCCTTGGATGATTAATAAGGCATTTCTCAAATTATTTTAATTCACGGTAATTATGCTGCTTGTTTACCCCAGTCAATAATTTTTCTTCCAAGGAGATAAAACTATCCCAGGAGGAGGTCTCTCTCCAGAGACCAAGAGGGAAGGGACCCCAGGGAACTGCCTAAGGCACCAGTAACACACAGGACATGTTTCACAGAAAGCAACAGAGCTGGTTACATGAGCCACGTCACGTCGAACCCTCACAGGACTTCTTTTGCTAAGCCTGACTCTTTGCCTGGATAAGATGATGAGACATGAGGGTTGCTCAGCTCCTGGGGGCCTTGAGTGGCAGCTTGCCTAGACTTTGCCTGGGGTACCAGCCTTGCCAGAGGACCAGACTTTGTAGGTGAGAATCATAGAATTGTCCGAGTTGGAAGCAACATTTAAGGGCCATCCAGTCCAACTCCCCTGCAGGGCACAGGGACACCTACAGCTGGGTCAGGGTGCTCAGAGCCCTGTCCAGCCTGACCTTGAAGGGCTCCAGGGACAGGGCAGCCACCACCTCTCTGGGCAACCTGTGCCAGTGCTTCACTGCCTTTATCATAAAAAACTTTTTCCTTATATCTAGTCTAAATCTCCCCTCTCAATCTGAAACCATTTCCCCAGTCCTATCCCAACAGGCCACACTGAAGAATCTGTCCCCTTCTTTCTTCTAGCTCCCCTCAAGATACTGGAAGGCTGCTGTCAGGTCTCCTCGGAGCCTTCTCTTCTCCAGGCTCAACAGCCCCAACTCTCTCAGCCTGTCCTCATAGGGGAGGTGTTCCACCCCTCGGATGATTTTTGTCTAGCATGAAAAGGTAACACTGGCTGCATAGCTTCTGGGTTGGGTCAGGTTTGTGCCCAGCAGAAGTTAAATATGTTAGGGGCAAGTGGGAGGGACGAAAGGAGAATTTAGAATCTCACTGGCATTTTCTCTTGCTTCCCTTGCTTTCAGTACTACGGTATCCTTCAGCATTTCAAGCCCACAGGCTGACTGGTGGATTTGGAGAGATAAGGAACATGTGTTCCTCCCAAGTGCTGGTGCATCCATGTTTTGATCCCTGTAACCTAGCAAAGATGCATCAAGGACAGGTCAGTAGCAAGGCATGATTTTTGGGGTGCCTTTACAAAAAGGGACAGGAAATAGAGAAGCACAAAAGGCCACAAAATACCTGTGAAGCAAAACAACCATCTGCTTGTTGTTTTTTTTTCCAAGCCTCATCTTCTCCTATGTCATTTAGAAATGCTGGGGGAAAAAAAAAAAAAAAAAGCTGGGAAGAGAATTCTTCCCATACTGTATACTAAAGTATAACAAACTGAACAAGAGTTCTCTGCCCGGTTCTTTGATTCAACAGGAAGGGCTGAAATGTCCTGACCTCGGAAGCCTGTGTTAGAATAGAATACATACCTGTGGGGTGACACAGTGCCGTGGAAGTTACACACTGATTCCACTACCACATGCCTAGCGAAGAGCACACCCCTTCCAGCACTTCCCAAACCAGGATGCTTCACGAAGATTCCTGCAGACTTTCCAGATACAGCAATGACACTTCCTCATCTTTTTACTCGTTCTCCCCCATTTCAAGACAGCAGTTATTTCATCATCTATATGTCCTTATAGCTGACAGTTATTCTTAGGCAATGGTAAACTACAAATACTAGTGTGCAGCTAACAAAATGTACATGCTCTGTGCAGCACAAACTGCTCTTCAGCCAGTGGTGCACACTTCAAGGACAAAAAAAAAACTGGAAAAAAAAGTGGCTGAAATCCTTCAGATCAAGTGCTCAGAAGCATGTGAGTTTCTGTGGAAGTATGTGATTTATATTAATCAAACCAACACTGAAAAGTTACCACAAAATTTATTGTAATACATATTGTACCACACCCTAAAAATGACAAAAGAAAACAAGCTGAGATAAAAGATGTTGGCTGACAAAGGTGGGATAATACCTTCAGAAAGCCAGTATTGGTTTCCTTTAAGAAATTAAACAAAATTGGTAGACATTCTTCAGATTTCTTATCAAAGACAAGTGTCTTGTCTACTTTGGTTTAGCACATCACCACGACAGGGCAGCGCAGCTTGTGACCTGGCTCTGCAGCCAGCAAGAACAGTACTTGACTGATGAGGCAGAAAAAGCAGGCAATGGATTCTGAGTGAACTCTTGTCCCACAAGCTGCTTCTGATTATCTGCACTCTGGAGATGCCTCAAAACTGGCATCAGCCCCAAATTTTTGAAAGGCTCAACTCCGACAGCACCTGTGCGATAGTGTGCTAGCTCCCTAGACAAACATTCTTGCAGACAGCAAGGGCAAGGCAGCGTGATCTGCCTTCTCCACAGGTTATCTGCACAGCAGGAGACATCCATGGGGAAGGTGGCACAGAGAAACTAGCACATTCTCTGTTCATGCCCTCAATACATGTATTTTAACTTGTGGATTTGCACAAATCCGAAGGACTGGAAGATAACTGCATGGGATAAACAGGCAAAGGGATCCATATGATGCCTAGTGACCAGCTGCAAAGAAAAACAGATTTATCAGTTGTGGCTTTTTTTCCCTAAGACAAGAGTACACAACACAGAGACAGGGTTGGAGATCTCCTTCTGTTTCATTTAGAAATCCAGAGTAAAAGTGACTTGCTACTCATCTTGCTCAGCTGCTCTTAGACAGCATGACCATTTCTTACATCAATAATACCATAAATAATTTTAAAAACCCAGCCCAGCAGCAAGACATCTAAAATACTGCTCAGTCTCCTCCTAGAGCATTTGTCCTTGGCAAAACTCACTTGAAGTGATGCTAGGCACTATAAAAGGCACTGAGGTTCTGTGCACGCTGACCTCCCTAACAATACATCTCACCAGGAAGAGACTGCACGTGGCCATGAAGAGGATTGCGTCTAAAAAGCATGCCCTGCTTCCTCAGGGCTGAGGGGCAGCAGGCTTGCGGTATTTGCACTGGATCCACACTCGATACATAGTCATTTGCTTCCCACGGTTCACTTGCAGTCGCCGGTCGACCAGATTCTGTATTTTCTCCAGCCCAGCTCTTGTGAAGAGATCATCTAATTCATCTGCAAGCAGAGAGAAGGAGAGAAGGATGCTACAGCTTTCATTTAACTGACACCCGTTCACATTGAGGACTAAACAAAGCTGAAAGATGGGCCAGAGGAAATTCATGGTGCCTGGCTGGCAGAGAAATGTAAAGATCAGACAGGACTTTACTCTTGTGGTATGGGGAAGTTGAGACCACAGTCTCCTTTGAGCTTACCTTCTACAAAGGCAGGAAAGAAGTACTGTGAGGACAACTAGAGTTACAGAGATTGACAAAGAGAAAACAACAGCAGTTCCAGGCAAGGGTATCACCTCCAGTAACCGATTAAGGGAGCATCTTCTAGTGAGTAGGGACAGACCCACTTTCATTCCTTACCCCTCCCCCCTCTCTCCATAGGGATTTCAGAGTCTGCAAGAGCAAAGAATGGGATCAGATATCAGACCTGTGCTTTGAAAACGGTGGCAATGAGATCTTTGCTGTATAGGCTGGAGGGGAACTGGATTAATTACGGTTAAGTTTGGAAAAAAAAAATCCCAAAAGAAACCACACCCAGCTGGGGCCCAATAATCAAAGCACTAAGAGCCCTCAAGGCTGCAGCACTTACACTGGTAGGTATCCTGACCAGGCAAACAAGTATCACAGTGCCCCTGCACAGTGGCCCTGGGCAAAGCCAGCCTGAGCCCCTGCTGAGCAGCAGAGAGCCTGTTCAACTGCAGCCTGGGAGCACGTGATCTGTATGGAGTTTCTGTAGAAAAGAGGTAACAGGTCCCAGCTTGTGCTCTTTTATCAGATGCTTGCCATAGCTTAGCATTTGCCAAGCACGCTTTAAACATTAATTTTGTTGTGACAAACAAGGCTTGTGCAGTGGGCAGTAGAAGAGTTCATTGCAGTTGTGCCACTGCTCTAAAGCAGACCATGCAGACAGGCCCTTAGTGGAAGGGATTGGAGGTGCAACTGGTGATAAGAGAAATTCAACTCCTGCTGCACTCAAAGCAGCAACTGAACTGAGGAGGCTGCCCCAGCTCTGCACCGAACCACAGTCCTCTTATTTGTGTGAGATCAGTGAAGTTATGAGAAGTTCCTTCCAGTTGTGACCATCTCACTGCATACTCCTCAGGCAACAAGATTCAAGCAGAGCTCCTCCACGCCCATTCCTCTCAGTGTCGCAAACACACCAGATCGAATCTAAGAGGATTTTCCACTTTGGAATTCACTGTGCATATTCACATCAATAAGTGACAGGCTCAGGTCCCCATGCAATTGGGAGACGCTTCACATTCCACACTGCTCCAAGATGGGAAACAGCTCCTGACAAAACTTTGGGGCACAGAGACAAAAAGAGGTGTGGAGAGCCAGAGGGATGTTTTCTAGCCTCCTACCTTGGGTGAAGAAGTAGACTCTGGTGCCATCACCTCTCACATAGAAATTATCAGACAGACATTGACCTAAGGGCAAGAAGGATTTAAACAGTTACCAGCTATCATTTAAAAATCAACCACTGCTGCGTATAAAGACAAGAGGCACTTCTCCCAGCACACATTGTGCTTAAGAGGAATTAATGAGCTGCCTCCCAAGCAGGGCAGACACTACCCCAGAGAAGCATCATCTATTAGTGAGCTGTTAAGGTTCCCCATGGGAAATGAAAATACCTTTCTTAAACCGAAGCTGGGCCAGGTCGTAACGGCCATAATCTCGTAACAAAATCATTCCTCCTGGCTTCAGAAGGCGACTCAGCCTCTTAACGATGCACTGCATCCTGAGGAAAGAACAAAATGACAGTACTCAGCAGTCTACAAGATCAAGCCTGTTTCTTTAGCCTACTTTCCAAAAACAAAGTATAAAGTTTCACGTGTTACAACTTCATATAAAAGGTTACCAAAACTTAGCACTTTTCTGAGCTCTCTCAGACTTAGGTGGGTTGATTTTATTTGGCCACCTTTTTTTCTGATAGTCCCCAATTCTGCTTTTCTTTTTTTTTTTTCCCCCTTCATTTTCCTGCAAGGGTAACCTAGCCTGGATTAATTGCTCTCACTTACTAATTACAAAAATATTTTCACTGGTTTCTGTAGAACAAGCAAAAAGTGAACTTGAAGAAAAAATGCTGTGAAATAAAACCAAAGGGAATAAGAAAGGGAGAACAGGAATACTTTAGTCATTTATTTGCATCTCAGTCATTCCATTCTGCTAGGTCTTACCATGTTAAGAATCACAGTACTTTTCTAAACTGTTTTCTGAACCTGTCCCCTCCCTTTTTACCACCTCACACATGAGAAATTCACCTGGTCTTGGAGCCTAACAGTCTAGCAGCATACTTCCCAAACATAGATGCTGAGTGCTTGCTGTGGCTGCTGTTCAGAACAGGTGAGCAACTGTGTCTACAGCAAGACTTCAACTACAGCCATTCAGAACTTCAAAATTACACCTACCCTGTAATGGAAATTCCTAAAACAAAGCACCTGCAAATTCCACATCCAGAGGCTTAACTGGACACTAGACCAGTCACAGAATAACCTTTAATTTTCCCTGACATGGAGGGATCTACTCTGAAGCTTTACATATACCTAGCAAAGCTGTGACACACATTAACAAATTTTTGACAACTTCTGCGCTGGCTCTACTAGTTCCATCTCCATATATGCCAGTGCAGGCTCAGCTCCATCAGCCTAATCTGTAAGTATTGCTGAGTATTTTCCCATTAGTTGTTGCCTGCCACTACGCAAACATCTCCTGTGTATTCGCTGCAGGTAGACATGTTTCATTTAACAGGATCCTCTCTCTTTCCTGCTCTTACAGAGTTCATACCAGCAATAATTTAGCTATTTATCTGCTAACAGCCTCTCTGCACCATATGTATAACACAAGTGGTCAAATCCTCGAGATATTTCCTCGTTCAACTGTTGGTTAATTAAGCTACATAAAAATATGGATGGTACACAGATCATTTTACTATCCTGCAAGTGCTGAAACTAAGTAATTCATTACATAGAAGGCTACCAGCCTCCTCCTTAACTTAAAGCTCCACGGAGGTCCAACGCAGCAACAGTAAGGAGTACAGTGAGGTTATTTTCCAGACAGTCTAGTTGCTCTTTCTGGCAATTTTGGTAAAAGATCTCTTGGCAACAAGTGCCTGAAATAGAAGAGTCTTCTTGATATTCCTAGTATCACTAGTCTGTACATCCAAAAGAGGTGCAACTTTCAAAATACGTCAGTAATGCAGGCTGTTTCAGTCCTTGACATCATTGTACAACTGTGGAGATGAGGTAGTAGAGTCGTGGAGATGAATTAGTCAGGACATCTTAAGATTACAGAGAGAAAACTAGGAATTTTCAGTCTGTGACATCGGTTATGATGATACCATGTTAACGGATTACCAAGAAGCCTTATCTAAACTGAATGAAATGGAAGAAGGTACAACAGCATGGCGAGTATTTCCCACTGGTCACCAGCAAGGCTTCAACAATTACAGTCTTCACTCTGTTTGTGCTCTTTCAATGTTTCCCTAATAAAGAACTCCAGTTCTGTATTTTCTTTGGAATCAGAAGGAATGACTAAAACTTACTTCTCTGGGAGAATCGCTGAGAGGACAAAGATAAGAATAACAACGTCAAGACTCTCATCTGGCATTGGGAAAGGACTTTGGTCATTGCACAGGTCATGGACAAACGCAAAGCAGCGAGAAGAATCATATTCCACATTGTTCTGTATTTAGGGGAGAAATATTAGATCATTAGCAGACATCAGCAGTCTCTGATCTCAGTATTATCTGGACATGGGAGCGTTTCAACGTCCACATAACAAAGCGATTTGTCCAGAGACCTGCTTCAGCTTCACTGAACAGGACAGAGTCGTAGTCAGGGTTGGTGGATTTCCTGGTCAGACAGGGAAAAAGAAGTACACAAGGGAGATTTATGAGGAGCTTTGGACTTGTTACCCTTAGACAATCAGCACTGTCAAAAAAAAAAACAAACCTAGCAAACCTGCACTGAGGAGTATTTACAGCTTTAAGGTTGGACTTCCCACTAGTTGCAGTAAGGACTAAGGGACTTACACTGTTAAGAGGGAAAACATGAAAGTAAGATTGTTAGGGCATCCCTCCATCACTGAAACCAATATTCACTTTAACTACAAGTAAGCTGCACTCAATACCCCAAACATCAAACCTAGCTCCATGAAGTTACACTCATAAAATCACAAGCAGACTTCCAGAAGTTGTTTAATTTTCTAAAGCTGCTGCTATGGATTGTAGTAGCTTCTATAAGCAGCACTTGTGGCAGCTTGGAGGGTGAAATGGCGTGTTGGATCTGCTGCTCTGCTCCCCACTTCACCTCATGAGATGACTGATTGCATTTGGTACTTCACAGATTCTCAGTTTTGTTCTGACCTGAAATTTGTTAGCAGTATTTGTCCTTTGACTAAATCCCAGCCTCCTGCTCCACACACATCAGCACCCTTCCTCAGCTACCTGTGCAGAAGCACTCAGACCACATTTCCAGAACTGCAGTGACAGTAATGCACACGCAAATCAAACACAACTTCACTTGCTGTTAAAAAATAGCCTGGACGTTTCCAAGGTTCAGCAGTTACTCAACTAAAAGTACACTGCATTTTAAAAAGTCCTGCCAACCACAGGAGAAAAAAAATCTTGCTGACTTGTCTGCTGCCAATGTGACATTTTGAAAACTCTCGCTTCCCTCATTTCTACAGCCTTCAGTGGCTCATTTTCCTGATTTACCAGTACAAGGGTCAGCATCAGGGCTAGCTAAAACAGAAAGCTGCCAACACAGCTGGTGGCAGCTGTGGTATATCTGTGTTAGTGTGCAATTGGCACCACGTACTTCCTACCTTTGTGAGCCACTGTTGACTTTACCTGGACAAGATCCACAGCTGTTGTAGAAAAATCACAGCAATAAACAAAAAGGCCCGGGTCACTGAAATAAAAGAAACTATCATCAGTTATATAAAGATGCTCCACAGGAACTACAGAAGTGTCCCAAATGCACAGAGCACAAAGTTGAGAGTCAGAAACCCTGGGCTTCAGCCTCAGTCAGTCTTTCTGTCTCTCATTTGCTGTGCAAAATCTGGTGGATCACTAGGCTCCTTTACGTCTCTGTTATTCTTACATGGAACTGACTGCTTACTTGTCCTTCAGGAGAAGGAGAGACACTAAGGTCTGTATGAAAAAGCTTTCAGAATGAGACATCTATGTTTTGTGGTTAGCATTCTAAGACCAAAGACTTCCAGGCTCCAAACACAATCATCTGAAGACTCGTATGGCCAGCTTGCCAGCTGCATCTGGCCTTTCAGTATGAGATTGTCTCAACTAAGAACATATGCAACAGTTTTCCCATTGTTTTTCAGAAGCTGGTTTATTGTGCAGGTAAAGACAAACTGGAACCTACTTACTTGTTGGTTTGTAAAATTGGGAAGACTGTATTTCCAGCACCACAGCCAACCTGCAGAAACAAAGCAGATGTACACAGTGCAAGTCGTTCCTGCAGCAAGTCCCATGCAGCTGATTTCAAATAATCTCTCTACAGCCATGGAGCAAAGTGCAATTCTTGAGTAACAAATGAAAACAGCAACGTCCATTTGCAAATCTCACTGCAAGATCTGAATACATTCAGCTCTGAGGAGCAGGCTTACATACTAGCATTTGTGGGAAACCACTAAGTTAGCTATTTCTTGCAGAAATCTTACCAACAAACTGCACATTGTTACTCTTCTGAATCCCAAACCTAACAAACCAGTATGAGTCACTGAAGCACTGGCTAAAGCCATAGATTGGTTACACTCACTTCCATAGAAATTCAGAGCAACAGAGAAAGAAGTTTGCTCTACTATAATTACATCCTGTTGTTTCAGAGCTATCCTCACTAGATGGCTCTACAAGAACTCTACCTTGCTATTTCTTCTGGTTGGTCCCATTTGAAGCCCCATTTGAGGGGTCACGTGACTAGCTTTGGGGAATTTGTCTTCTGAATGTTTTAAGAATCAGTGAAATTGAAAGACTGAGCAGAAAATACCACCAATACCACCTGACAGTGACAGATAGCACTTAAGAGTACTCAGGTGAGACAGGAAAGCCACCACGTCGCAAGAACATTAGCGTGAGGAAGTCTCAAGGGCTCAGGTTAAACATAAATCTAAAGGACAATTTATATTGACTCTCCCTGGAAGGGAAGAGTTTCCACAGGACATCAACACTCAACAAAAACGGTGGTATCTCCACTAAACAAACTAGAGGTGGCAGAGCAAAGGGTCACTATGAGCAGTCCTACACATTTGACCAGGACAAGCATGATGCCCTACATATATTATTCTGAGATTTCCCCAGCTATTAGATGGATCATAAGGACCCAAACAAACAGCACCTTTACACCCTTGGCTTCAGAATTTCACTTCACACCTCCCATGATGCATGTTTTTAGGTCCATCACTCAGTCACACCAACAGTGGTACAAGAAACTGTACATTGAGGAATTGTTTTATAGCTGTTACCTCCAATATCCGGTAAGATGCAGAGGATCCTGGGTAATCTTTGTAACTTTGATTCTGCTCACTGTACTTCTGCGGAGCCAGCTCCTCTGTGCAGGATGTAGGTGTGCTTTTCACCAGGTTTAACTGATTCTCTGCCCTAGTTTCTAATGTGCAATGTCCATTTTCACAGCTTCCCAGCCCTCTGTTGCTGGATTCTTCTTTGTAGCTACATTCCTCATTTTGACTTGTGTTTCTATTTGGTGCCAGCTCAGGAAATTCAGTGAACAGCCAGTGCCTGTCCTTGAAGAAGCCATTTTCATGGATTTTATAAAAGTCATCCCAGTACCTCTTAGCATTCACCTCATATTCCTCTGTAAATAGAAACAAAAACATCACCAGCAGTCAGATCACGAGGTGTCAGAGTTTAATCAGCTCAGGCAGTCAGGGATCACTGCAGACATCTACTCAGTAATCTGTTTTAATAAGTAAGATTATTGATTGAAAATCACCTTGATTTAAATTGTACCATCCCACATGAACACTCAGCCTGCCTCCTTATCGTTACATTGTTAGGAGTAAAAATGGAAAAAGAGGAAACTGCTTGTCTCTTGGTAGAATTTAAAGGAAGTTGGCACCAGAAAAGGCCTCTTTGAAGGAGACTGGAATGAAGAACCCCAGGTTTTGCTTCCACCTCTAACCCTAACTTACTCAGTTCACAGGAGCGATTCGTTTGGAGCCTCATGACACTAAGAGCCAAGCGCTTACAGCTTCTAAGGAATTCGATGACAAGTGTCTGGAGCTGAAGAGCTCCTGTCTGACACACTACCCCTTTTTGCAGACTGAGAAACAGAAAAAACTGGTCAACTCTACCGGCCTGGTTATAAAGTTGAATTAGCATTTACACAGTACTCCAAGATTACAGGACAGCATGTTTTACACAAGTATTGCTGGAGTCCAGGCTTCAGCACTTGCTCTTCCATAGCTCTGTGCAGGTTAGAGCATCACACAGTTGTGAAATTAAAACAAAAGAGAAGACTCAAATAAGTGACCACTATCACTGAAGTAACAGTGTAGAGCTAAGCTGGGTAGACCCAAGATGGTAAGAAATAACTTCAGCAGCAAGAGATGTTAGCACATCAGGCAGATGCAGTCCAGCAGCAAGATGAATACTGTAGTGAACCAGAAGAACTCTTACAAAGCCATGATCTAATTAAATTAAAGTCATCCATGTAATCATTTCCATGCAGCTTCACAGATGTCAGACCAGGTACATTTCTAGGGGAGTTATTTTTCCGTGGGAAGTTAAGAATCCAGCTGGTTTCCTTAATTCTCATCAATGTGATAAGCTTTCTTGTCCTAAGAAGTAGGAGCTAATTATTTCACTCTGTGCTTGTAACAGACATGAGGCAGTAACATCCCTGGCCAGAGACCCCCAGCTGCAATTCAGTAACATGCAGCTCCTCAGCCACTTCGCACAGCAACAAGTTCATTACTGCATGCAAACAATTCTCCTAAAGGCAACAACTGTATGTGAGAATGGATAGCCTCCCTGCAACACTGACCAAGAGCATGGCTTGGAGAAAAATCAGGCATCTTAAAATCAGAGGCTATCACCATCTGAACTGCAGTTTATTTACCAGTCTTTCTGAAAAGCATAAAAAAGCTTAGAAGACAACTGAAGGGAGATACTAAGAAGGAACCAAGTATGCCAGGAAAAACATATAGCCTCAGTCAAACAGAGACAAAAACGGCTTTGACAAAGAATCAGAAGTCAATCACGTATTTTTAGTAGGATCTATCCCGGCAGCACAAGGAGCTATATATAAAAATAATCTCTTTACCTTGATCACAAGGATTTTCTCCTTTTAAGAAGCCTTCTCCTTAAACAACAAGCTGGAAGAAATGTTAGACTAGAGCAGCAGGTTTGTGCCATGATCTCACTGCACCCCAAAGCGAGCAGGGTCAGGTCAGTTTGTTATTTGCACAGGAGACACTCAATGACTGCTAATGTCGGAGGAACAAGTGCTATTGATTCGATCTCTGGTGCACTCCTCCCTGAACTGTCACTTCTTCCATGCACGCGTAGGCTGCTGGGGCTGGGAACTCTCTTTCAGCTAACTAAGATAGAAAGTACAGGTTCCTGCTGATCCCTAAAGATGCCGGGACAGTCTCTGACTATAACAGGCTGCTCACCTCAGAAGCTGTGGCAGTATTCCAACCCAGCCACTTCGGATTACCCACATTTTTGCTCTTCCTGTGTTCAATTATTGTGAAATTCTGTTGGGTGCTATTGAACAGCTGCTATGCTCCAGCCAAGATGTATGGAAGCTTTATTTAACGTTCACTTTCAAAGCACTACAATAGAGGATCAGTAGCAACACAAACACAAGGAATCAAGGTCATACTGATCATGCAAGAAACAGGATTAAAGCTAAAAATGACCATAATAATTTTTCAGCCCGACTTCCTGCACAACTTATGATGGAAAAGCTGAAACAATATTTGCTTCCAGATCCTTTTTGTGGTTTTAGCACACAGGGACATCGGCATGCCAGCCAGATTCCACCAGAGACATTCTTGATAAAGACTTCTGACTTTCTGCTCGTTTTTGTAAGGACACCCCCAAAGTCCAGCCCATACTCACCCTTTCACATTGCAGAAGAAGTGTGAACAAAATGAATGGTTTACAAAAGACAGGAAGAGAACCAGGGGTCCCCCGAATCGCATGGAGGCTGGTTACGGAGCTTCCAAAGAAAGCCAAGCAACTCTTCCACTTCTTCCCCTGTCCCCAGCCAGCAGACACACCTTCTGTATAGCACACAGAACGTCTCTCCTTCAGAATAAATTCTGACAGCCCAAGAAGCCCCAAAAATAATACAGCCCTAATGACCAGCAGCCTGTCTTCGTTCTGCTCGGACATTTCTGATTCTGGAAATACCAGGCCCTTCAGGCACATCTGGCTGGGCTGACTTCCCCGTGTTTCAGCCTCCCCATTGTCTCCACACGCTTCCTATTGAATAGCAGCCATCAAAATTTGACTGGCCCCCATTGTTCAGTCTGGGAAATACATCATCAAGACCTGACAAACTGCTATAAGAGCAAATTTCTCCACAATTTCATAGCTGCATATAGGTTCTCAAAGCATGACAGACAGCATCCTTTAATGTTAACCAGATTTTAAAACAAACTCAGCACAATAAGTATCACAATAGAAACTGCTGGAGACTTCTGGGAATCCAAGAAATTAGGAGGGATGCTCTTTGGTATAATTAAGCTTGCTATTGTGAACACAACTGGAAGCGATATAGAAAGCTTCTGAATTGCTCCAGTACAGCACTGCCTTACAGATGACACACCCAATTTAATTCAAACAAAAGGAGCAGATCGGTCCTAGAGCTCAGCAGGATATAACAAGATCATCATCAAACAAGTCTCTTATCATAAGAGCAGGAAACCATTTCACCAACATCTGAGGGACTGGATGGTATCTAACAGGTGTGGAGGAAAGATGCAATGCTAACCACCTCCGGAACAGCTTTGGCCAGGTAACTGCACTGCAGAGCTGTGCACCTTCAGCTGGATTCTCATTCAGGTAAGCTTTGCATTTTGCATGTACCAACATCCTTTACGACAAATTGAGGAAACAAAAAAATTCAGTCACCCTTTTCTGCCTCAGATGATAAACACTCCAGTCAGGATAAAATCATTTTTCCCACCTCATTGCCATGCTGCTTGTTAACTTGATAGAGATGGATATGGAAACTACTTCACTAGATCCTCTTAAGAGAAAAAAAATGAGCCTGCAGCATGCAAGCAAACAAATGATTAACTGTTATAAGTTAAGCTTTAGACAGTAAAACACTACACGTTACTTTGCACTAAAAGAAGTTTGTTGACAGGAACCACTAACAAGTATTTAAATGTACACAACATGAACAAAGAATCTCAAGCCAA
Source organism: Alectura lathami (assembly GCA_013399715.1). Lineage (NCBI taxonomy): Eukaryota > Metazoa > Chordata > Aves > Galliformes > Megapodiidae > Alectura > Alectura lathami. Next base: position 71,430 of record VXAV01008675.1, on the reverse strand, counting down.
GGTGACTCCTCCCAGCCAAGCTCATTCCTATTTCAGTAGGATGAGCCTTGGCAGAAGGTGGAAAAGTCACAGAAAGGTAAATTTAGAACAGAAAAATTCCTCCTCTGCCATTTTTCCCCATCAGGCACTAGGTAACATGCTTTGAATCATTTAGGAGAGCATGGGGGAAGGGAGGAATAAATGAAGATAGATATGTAGCTCTGGCCAGACTGCTGTACACACAGGACAAGACGCAGGCATCACAATAACATCTAAAAGTACCTTGTTTATCTTGTGGCAATAGCTGTGAGCTGTTCTCTTGAACTTTACTCTTGGCACTGGCTTCCTGCTCTTCTGACCATTCCACATTATCCCTGTTGCAAAAATTAAGGTGAACTACTCAGCTGAGAGTTGTAAGGTAAAGACAGAGAGAAAAAAAAAAAAAAAAAAAAAAAAAAAAAAAAGAGAGAGGTCTAAATAGCTCTCCAGACTGACAGTTGTGGAGCTTTTCCACAATCTCCAATTCTAGCTCCAGCAGCAACCTAACTGCTATCAGCACGTAAGGACGGATGCCAGTTCTGAATGAACTGCGCTTGCAGCATTACAACAGATGCAACTGGAAGGGATCCCAAGAGACACCAAATCCGTTCCCTAAGCCTTTTCCCTATTTGATGCTCAGCCAAGTTTAGAGGAATTAAACCTTTATTATAAAACCACGAGGGCACTCATCATGAATAGGCCTCCTTGGAGAGGAACAGCCGCTCCCCCCATGGAGAAAAAAGCACTTGTTCCTAGCAGGTAACTGCCAGGTTGGCACTTGCACGCTTTCACTCAAGCAGGTCATCAACATGGGCATATGTTTTTGCTGCCTTAGAAAATTACATTTTGTTTCTCAAGTTAAAAAAAAAAAAAAAAAGGCAGCTAGGGTTATTTGGAAGGTGAAGTACTGCATTAATATTAAATCCAATTATGAGGAAAGTAAGCATTAAGAACCTATTAATAACTTAAATGTGCATACAAAGTTGTGTAGTCATAAAGTGATTCACTTTATCTTTTTTCTTTAAAACAAGTGAATGAAAAGCAGAATACAAGGATCAAGAGGAACTATTCTGGCCTCAGAAAGGATTAGCCTTTTGACATTAACTAACAAAACAAAGCCTTAATTGTTGTCTCTGAAAAACTATATTATTAGGAGTTTCTGCAGGGAAATACCATCGAGGAGATTCTTTTGTAAGTCCCAAAATGACTGACAAGCTGATGCTTGCACACATTATTTTATTACAGATTAAACACAGCCAATTTTCAACAGAGCATAGCAGCCAGAGAACTAGTGGATATATTTACTTCAAAAATTTTTGAGTTCCTAGCAAACTCAAGAATCTGGGCACTCTAAACTCAATCTTAATCTCTAAAAAACAATGGCTTTCTCTAGCCAAAGACCTCTTGCTCCAACAGAACACCTAGCACGATCTCACACCCTTACGGCACCACGTGGCAGCGGACGGGTGACGTTACCCTCACCCAATTCATACATTAGCTGCTCGTTCATACAGATGGAAAAGGGCTGTAAACCTCTGGGGGCGAGTAATTTATTAGCTACAGCAACCAAACAATTGCCAGCAAACAAAGCAGCACATCCTCCTGAAACGCAGAGAGGAGCTGCCGATTCCTGCCTGCCTCCGAGCCAAAGCAGGCTCAGGACCGAGGGGGCGAGCGCTCGCCAGCAGCGGCCGAGCAGGGCCGGGCCCTTCCTCACCCCCAGGCCCTCCCGGCCCCGCCTGCCCGCGTCCCTCGCAGCCCCAGAC